>OY725356.1:10866203-10965275 GCA_963243735.1 Neocrepidodera transversa
CACAAGTGCAATTATAGATTCATAATGTACAACTAGAGCTTAATTAATTATTGCACAAGTGCAATTATAGATTCATAATGTACTATTAGAGCTTAATTAATTATTGCACAAGTGCAATTATAGATTCATAATGTACAACTAGAGCTTAAATAATTATTGCACAAGTGCAATTATAGATTCATAATGTACAACTAGAGCTTAATTAATTATTGCACAAGTGCAATTATAGATTCATAATGTACAACTAGAGCTTAATTAATTATTGCACAAGTGCAATTATAGATTCATAATGTACAACTAGAGCTTAATTAATTATTGCACAAGTGCAATTATAGATTCATAATGTACAACTAGAGCTTAATTAATTATTGCACAAGTGCAATTATAGATTCATAATGTACAACTAGAGCTTAATTAATTATTGCACAAGTGCAATTATAGATTCATAATGTACAACTAGAGCTTAATAATTATTGCACAAGTGCAATTATAGATTCATAATGTACAACTAGAGCTTAAATAATTATTGCACAAGTGCAATTATAGATTCATAATGTACAACTAGAGCTTAATTAATTATTGCACAAGTGCAATTATAGATTCATAATGTACAACTTGAGCTTAATTAATTATTGCACAAGTGCAATTATAGATTCATAATGTACAACTAGAGCTTAATTAATTATTGCACAAGTGCAATTATAGATTCATAATGTACAACTAGAGCTTAATTAATTATTGCACAAGTGCAATTATAGATTCATAATGTACTATTAGAGCTTAATTAATTATTGCACAAGTGCAATTATAGATTCATAATGTACAACTAGAGCTTAATTAATTATTGCACAAGTGCAATTATAGATACATTATGTGCTATCATAGCTTAATTAATTATTGCACAAGTGCAATTATAGATTCATAATGTACAACTAGAGCTTAATTAATTATTGCACAAGTGCAATTATAGATTCATAATGTACACAACTAGAGCTTAATTAATTATTGCACAAGTGCAATTATAGATTCATAATGTACAACTAGAGCTTAATTAATTATTGCACAAGTGCAATTATAGATTATAATGTACAACTAGAGCTTAATTAATTATTGCACAAGTGCAATTATAGATTCATAATGTACTATTAGAGCTTAATTAATTATTGCACAAGTGCAATTATAGATTCATAATGTACAACTAGAGCTTAATTAATTATTGCACAAGTGCAATTATAGATTCATAATGTACTAATAGAGCTTATTAATTATTGCACAAGTGCAATTATAGATTCATAATGCACAACTAGAGCTTAATTAATTATTGCACAAGTGCAATTATAGATTCATAATGTACAACTAGAGCTTAATTAATTATTGCACAAGTGCAATTATAGATTCATAATGTACAACTTGAGCTTAATTAATTATTGCACAAGTGCAATTATAGATTCATAATGTACAACTAGAGCTTAATTAATTATTGCACAAGTGCAATTTTAGATTCATAATGTACAACTAGAGCTTAATTAATTATTGCACAAGTGCAATTATAGATTCATAATGTACAACTAGAGCTTAATTAATTATTGCACAAGTGCAATTATAGATTCATAATGTACAACTTGAGCTTAATTAATTATTGCACAAGTGCAATTATAGATTCATAATGTACAACTAGAGCTTAATTAATTATTGCACAAGTGCAATTATAGATTCATAATGTACAACTAGAGCTTAATTAATTATTGCACAAGTGCAATTTTAGATTCATAATGTACAACTAGAGCTTAATTAATTATTGCACAAGTGCAATTTTAGATTCATAATGTACAACTAGAGCTTAATTAATTATTGCACAAGTGCAATTATAGATTCATAATGTACAACTTGAGCTTAATTAATTATTGCACAAGTGCAATTATAGATTCATAATGTACAACTAGAGCTTAATTAATTATTGCACAAGTGCAATTATAGATTCATAATGTACAACTAGAGATTAATTAATTATTGCACAAGTGCAATTATAGATTCATAATGTACAACTAGAGCTTAATTAATTATTGCACAAGTGCAATTATAGATTCATAATGTACAACTTGAGCTTAATTAATTATTGTACAAGTGCAATTTTAGATTCATAATGTACAACTAGAGCTTAATTAATTATTGCACAAGTGCAATTATAGATTCATAATGTACAACTAGAGCTTAATTAATTATTGCACAAGTGCAATTATAGATTCATAATGTACAACTAGAGCTTAATTAATTATTGCACAAGTGCAATTATAGATTCATAATGTACAACTAGAGCTTAATTAATTATTGCACAAGTGCAATTATAGATTCATAATGTACAACTAGAGCTTAATTAATTATTGCACAAGTGCAATTATAGATTCATAATGTACAACTTGAGCTTAATTAATTATTGCACAAGTGCAATTATAGAATCATAATGTATAACTAGAGCTTAATTAATTATTGCACAAGTGCAATTATAGATTCATAATGTACAACTTGAGCTTAATTAATTATTGCACAAGTGCAATTATAGATTCATAATGTACAACTAGAGCTTAATTAATTATTGCACAAGTGCAATTATAGATTCATAATGTACAACTAGAGCTTAATTAATTCTTGCACAAGTGCAATTATAGATTCATAATGTACAACTTGAGCTTAATTAATTATTGCACAAGTGCAATTATAGATTCGTAATGTATAACTAGAGCTTAATTAATTATTGCACAAGTGCAATTATAGATTCATAATGTACAACTTGAGCTTAATTAATTATTGCACAAGTGCAATTATAGATTCACAATGTACAACTAGAGCTTAATTAATTATTGCACAAGTGCAATTATAGATTCATAATGTACAACTAGAGCTTAATTAATTATTGCACAAGTGCAATTATAGATTCATAATGTACAACTTGAGCTTAATTAATTATTGCACAAGTGCAATTATAGATTCATAATGTATAACTAGAGCTTAATTAATTATTGCACAAGTGCAATTATAGATTCATAATGTACAACTTGAGCTTAATTAATTATTGCACAAGTGCAATTATAGATTCATAATGTACAACTTGAGCTTAATTAATTATTGCACAAGTGCAATTATAGATTCACAATGTACAACTAGAGCTTAATTAATTATTGCACAAGTGCATATATAGATTCATAATGTACAACTAGAGCTTAATTAATTATTGCACAATTGCAATTATAGATTCATAATGTACAACCAGAGCTTAATTAATTATTGCACAAGTGCAATTATAGATACATTATGTACAACTTGAGCTTAATTAATTATTGCACAAGTGCAATTATAGATTCATAATGTACAACTAGAGCTTAATTAATTATTGCACAAGTGCAATTATAGATACATAATGTACAACTTGAGCTTAATTAATTATTGCACAAGTGCAATTATAGATTCATAATGTACAACTTGAGCTTAATTAATTATTGCACAAGTGCAATTATAGATACATAATGTACAACTTGAGCTTAATTAATTATTGCACAAGTGCAATTATAGATTCATAATGTACAACTTGAGCTTAATTAATTATTGCACAAGTGCAATTATAGATTCATAATGTACAACCAGAGCTTAATTAATTATTGCACAAGTGCAATTATAGATACATTATGTACAACTTGAGCTTAATTAATTATTGCACAAGTGCAATTATAGATTCATAATGTACAACTAGAGCTTAATTAATTATTGCACAAGTGCAATTATAGATACATAATGTACAACTTGAGCTTAATTAATTATTGCACAAGTGCAATTATAGATACATAATGTACAACTTGAGCTTAATTAATTATTGCACAAGTGCAATTATAGATTCATAATGTACAACTTGAGCTTAATTAATTATTGCACAAGTGCAATTATAGATTCATAATGTACAACCAGAGCTTAATTAATTATTGCACAAGTGCAATTATAGATACATTATGTACAACTTGAGCTTAATTAATTATTGCACAAGTGCAATTATAGATTCATAATGTACAACTAGAGCTTAATTAATTATTGCACAAGTGCAATTATAGATACATAATGTACAACTTGAGCTTAATTAATTATTGCACAAGTGCAATTATAGATTCATAATGTACAACTTGAGCTTAATTAATTATTGCACAAGTGCAATTATAGATTCACAATGTACAACTAGAGCTTAATTAATTATTGCACAAGTGCATATATAGATTCATAATGTACAACTAGAGCTTAATTAATTATTGCACAATTGCAATTATAGATTCATAATGTACAACCAGAGCTTAATTAATTATTGCACAAGTGCAATTATAGATACATTATGTACAACTTGAGCTTAATTAATTATTGCACAAGTGCAATTATAGATTCATAATGTACAACTAGAGCTTAATTAATTATTGCACAAGTAAATTATAGATTCATAATGTACAACCAGAGCTTAATTAATTATTGCACAAGTGCAATTATAGATTCATAATGTACAACTTGAGCTTAATTAATTATTGCACAAGTGCAATTATAGATTCATAATGTACAACCAGAGCTTAATTAATTATTGCACAAGTGCAATTATAGATTCATAATGTACAACTAGAGCTTAATTAATTATTGCACAAGTGCAATTATAGATTCATAATGTACAACCAGAGCTTAATTAATTATTGCACAAGTGCAATTATAGATTCATTATGTACAACTAGAGCTTAATTAATTATTGCACAAGTGCAATTATAGATTCATAATGTACAACTAGAGCTTAATTAATTATTGCACAAGTGCAATTATAGATTCATAATGTACTATTAGAGCTTAATTAATTATTGCACAAGTGCAATTATAGATTCATAATGTACAACTTGAGCTTAATTAATTATTGCACAAGT
Organism: Neocrepidodera transversa; assembly: GCA_963243735.1. Lineage (NCBI taxonomy): Eukaryota > Metazoa > Arthropoda > Insecta > Coleoptera > Chrysomelidae > Neocrepidodera > Neocrepidodera transversa. Next base: position 10,871,138 of record OY725356.1, read on the forward strand.
GCAATTATAGATTCATAATGTACAACCAGAGCTTAATTAATTATTGCACAAGTGCAATTATAGATTCATAATGTACAACTAGAGCTTAATTAATTATTGCACAAGTGCAATTATAGATTCATAATGTACAACCAGAGCTTAATTAATTATTGCACAAGTGCAATTATAGATTCATTATGTACAACTTGAGCTTAATTAATTATTGCACAAGTGCAATTATAGATTCATAATGTACAACTAGAGCTTAATTAATTATTGCACAAGTGCAATTATAGATTCATAATGTACAACTTGAGCTTAATTAATTATTGCACAAGTGCAATTATAGATTCATAATGTACAACCAGAGCTTAATAAATTATTGCACAAGTGCAATTATAGATACATTATGTACAACTTGAGCTTAATTAATTATTGCACAAGTGCAATTATAGATTCATAATGTACAACTAGAGCTTAATTAATTATTGCACAAGTGCAATTATAGATTCATAATGTACAACTAGAGCTTAATTAATTATTGCACAAGTGCAATTATAGATTCATAATGTACAACTAGAGGTTAATTAATTATTGCACAAGTGCAATTATAGATTCATAATGTACAACTAGAGCTTAATTAATTATTGCACAAGTGCAATTATAGATTCATAATGTACAACTTGAGCTTAATTAATTATTGCACAAGTGCAATTATAGATTCATAATGTACAACCAGAGCTTAATTAATTATTGCACAAGTGCAATTATAGATTCATAATGTACAACTAGAGCTTAATTAATTATTGCACTAGTGCAATTATAGATACATAATGTACAACTTGAGCTTAATTAATTATTGCACAAGTGCAATTATAGATTCATAATGTACAACTTGAGCTTAATTAATTATTGCACAAGTGCAATTATAGATTCATAATGTACAACCAGAGCTTAATTAATTATTGCACAAGTGCAATTATAGATTCATAATGTACAACTAGAGCTTAATTAATTATTGCACAAGTGCAATTATAGATTCATAATGTACAACTAGAGCTTAATTAATTATTGCACAAGTGCAATTATAGATACATTATGTACTATTAGACCTTAATTAATTATTGCACAAGTGCAATTATAGATTCATAATGTACAACTAGAGCTTAATTAATTATTGCACAAGTGCAATTATAGATTCATAATGTACAACTAGAGCTTAATTAATTATTGCACAAGTGCAATTATAGATTCATAATGTACAACTAGAGCTTAATTAATTATTGCACAAGTGCAATTATAGATTCATAATGTACAACTAGAGCTTAATTAATTATTGCACAAGTGCAATTATAGATTCATAATGTACAACTAGAGCTTAATTAATTATTGCACAAGTGCAATTATAGATACATTATGTACTATTAGACCTTAATTAATTATTGCACAAGTGCAATTATAGATTCATAATGTACAACTAGAGCTTAATTAATTATTGCACAAGTGCAATTATAGATTCATAATGTACAACTAGAGCTTAATTAATTATTGCACAAGTGCAATTATAAATTCATAATGTACAACTAGAGCTTAATTAATTATTGCACAAGTGCAATTATAGATTCATAATGTACTATTAGAGCTTAATTAATTATTGCACAAGTGCAATTATAGATTCATAATGTACAACTTGAGCTTAATTAATTATTGCACAAGTGCAATTATAGATTCATAATGTACAACCAGAGCTTAATTAATTATTGCACAAGTGCAATTATAGATTCATAATGTACAACTAGAGCTTAATTAATTATTGCACAAGTGCAATTATAGATTCATAATGTACAACCAGAGCTTAATTAATTATTGCACAAGTGCAATTATAGATTCATTATGTACAACTTGAGCTTAATTAATTATTGCACAAGTGCAATTATAGATTCATAATGTACAACTAGATCTTAATTAATTATTGCACAAGTGCAATTATAGATTCATAATGTACAACTTGAGCTTAATTAATTATTGCACAAGTGCAATTATAGATTCATAATGTACAACCAGAGCTTAATTAATTATTGCACAAGTGCAATTATAGATACATTATGTACAACTTGAGCTTAATTAATTATTGCACAAGTGCAATTATAGATTCATAATGTACAACTAGAGTTTAATTAATTATTGCACAAGTGCAATTATAGATTCATAATGTACAACTAGAGCTTAATTAATTATTGCACAAGTGCAATTATAGATTCATAATGTACAACTAGAGGTTAATTAATTATTGCACAAGTGCAATTATAGATTCATAATGTACAACTTGAGCTTAATTAATTATTGCACAAGTGCAATTATAGATTCATAATGTACAACTTGAGCTTAATTAATTATTGCACAAGTGCAATTATAGATTCATAATGTACAACTAGAGGTTAATTAATTATTGCACAAGTGCAATTATAGATTCATAATGTACAACTAGAGCTTAATTAATTATTGCACAAGTGCAATTATAGATTCATAATGTACAACTAGAGCTTAATTAATTATTGCACAAGAGCAATTATAGATACATAATGTACAACTTGAGCTTAATTAATTATTGCACAAGTGCAATTATAGATTCATAATGTACAACTTGAGCTTAATTAATTATTGCACAAGTGCAATTATAGATTCATAATGTACAACTAGAGCTTAATTAATTATTGCACAAGTGCAATTATAGATTCATAATGTACAACTAGAGCTTAATTAATTATTGCACAAGTGCAATTATAGATTCATAATGTACAACTAGAGTTTAATTAATTATTGCACAAGTGCAATTATAGATTCATAATGTACAACTAGAGCTTAATTAATTATTGCACAAGTGCAATTATAGATTCATAATGTACAACTAGAGCTTAATTAATTATTGCACAAGTGCAATTATAGATTCATAATGTACAACTTGAGCTTAATTAATTATTGCACAAGTGCAATTATAGATTCATAATGTATAACTAGAGCTTAATTAATTATTGCACAAGTGCAATTATAGATTCATAATGTACAACTTGAGCTTAATTAATTATTGCACAAGTGCAATTATAGATTCATAATGTACAACTTGAGCTTAATTAATTATTGCACAAGTGCAATTATAGATTTATAATGTACAACTAGAGCTTAATTAATTATTGCACAAGTGCAATTATAGATACATAATGTACAACTTGAGCTTAATTAATTATTGCACAAGTGCAATTATAGATTCATAATGTACAACTTGAGCTTAATTAATTATTGCACAAGTGCAATTATAGATTCACAATGTACAACTAGAGCTTAATTAATTATTGCACAAGTGCATATATAGATTCATAATGTACAACTAGAGCTTAATTAATTATTGCACAATTGCAATTATAGATTCATAATGTACAACCAGAGCTTAATTAATTATTGCACAAGTGCAATTATAGATACATTATGTACAACTTGAGCTTAATTAATTATTGCACAAGTGCAATTATAGATTCATAATGTACAACTAGAGCTTAATTAATTATTGCACAAGTGCAATTATAGATTCATAATGTACAACCAGAGCTTAATTAATTATTGCACAAGTGCAATTATAGATTCATAATGTACAACTTGAGCTTAATTAATTATTGCACAAGTGCAATTATAGATTCATAATGTACAACCAGAGCTTAATTAATTATTGCACAAGTGCAATTATAGATTCATAATGTACAACTAGAGCTTAATTAATTATTGCACAAGTGCAATTATAGATTCATAATGTACAACCAGAGCTTAATTAATTATTGCACAAGTGCAATTATAGATTCATTATGTACAACTAGAGCTTAATTAATTATTGCACAAGTGCAATTATAGATTCATAATGTACAACTAGAGCTTAATTAATTATTGCACAAGTGCAATTATAGATTCATAATGTACTATTAGAGCTTAATTAATTATTGCACAAGTGCAATTATAGATTCATAATGTACAACTTGAGCTTAATTAATTATTGCACAAGTGCAATTATAGATTCATAATGTACAACCAGAGCTTAATTAATTATTGCACAAGTGCAATTATAGATTCATAATGTACAACTAGAGCTTAATTAATTATTGCACAAGTGCAATTATAGATTCATAATGTACAACCAGAGCTTAATTAATTATTGCACAAGTGCAATTATAGATTCATAATGTACAACTAGAGCTTAATTAATTATTGCACAAGTGCAATTATAGATTCATTATGTACAACTTGAGCTTAATTAATTATTGCACAAGTGCAATTATAGATTCATAATGTACAACTAGAGCTTAATTAATTATTGCACAAGTGCAATTATAGATTCATAATGTACAACTTGAGCTTAATTAATTATTGCACAAGTGCAATTATAGATTCATAATGTACAACCAGAGCTTAATTAATTATTGCACAAGTGCAATTATAGATTCATAATGTACAACTAGAGCTTAATTAATTATTGCACAAGTGCAATTATAGATTCATAATGTACAACCAGAGCTTAATTAATTATTGCACAAGTGCAATTATAGATTCATAATGTACAACTAGAGCTTAATTAATTATTGCACAAGTGCAATTATAGATTCATTATGTACAACTTGAGCTTAATTAATTATTGCACAAGTGCAATTATAGATTCATAATGTACAACTAGAGCTTAATTAATTATTGCACAAGTGCAATTATAGATTCATAATGTACAACTTGAGCTTAATTAATTATTGCACAAGTGCAATTATAGATTCATAATGTACAACCAGAGCTTAATAAATTATTGCACAAGTGCAATTATAGATACATTATGTACAACTTGAGCTTAATTAATTATTGCACAAGTGCAATTATAGATTCATAATGTACAACTAGAGCTTAATTAATTATTGCACAAGTGCAATTATAGATTCATAATGTACAACTAGAGCTTAATTAATTATTGCACAAGTGCAATTATAGATTCATAATGTACAACTAGAGGTTAATTAATTATTGCACAAGTGCAATTATAGATTCATAATGTACAACTAGAGCTTAATTAATTATTGCACAAGTGCAATTATAGATACATAATGTACAACTTGAGCTTAATTAATTATTGCACAAGTGCAATTATAGATTCATAATGTACAACTTGAGCTTAATTAATTATTGCACAAGTGCAATTATAGATTCATAATGTACAACCAGAGCTTAATTAATTATTGCACAAGTGCAATTATAGATTCATAATGTACAACTAGAGCTTAATTAATTATTGCACAAGTGCAATTATAGATACATTATGTACTATTAGACCTTAATTAATTATTGCACAAGTGCAATTATAGATTCATAATGTACAACTAGAGCTTAATTAATTATTGCACAAGTGCAATTATAGATTCATAATGTACAACTAGAGCTTAATTAATTATTGCACAAGTGCAATTATAGATTCATAATGTACAACTAGAGCTTAATTAATTATTGCACAAGTGCAATTATAGATTCATAATGTACAACTAGAGCTTAATTAATTATTGCACAAGTGCAATTATAGATTCATAATGTACAACTAGAGCTTAATTAATTATTGCACAAGTGCAATTATAGATACATTATGTACTATTAGACCTTAATTAATTATTGCACAAGTGCAATTATAGATTCATAATGTACAACTAGAGCTTAATTAATTATTGCACAAGTGCAATTATAGATTCATAATGTACAACTAGAGCTTAATTAATTATTGCACAAGTGCAATTATAAATTCATAATGTACAACTAGAGCTTAATTAATTATTGCACAAGTGCAATTATAGATTCATAATGTACTATTAGAGCTTAATTAATTATTGCACAAGTGCAATTATAGATTCATAATGTACAACTTGAGCTTAATTAATTATTGCACAAGTGCAATTATAGATTCATAATGTACAACCAGAGCTTAATTAATTATTGCACAAGTGCAATTATAGATTCATAATGTACAACCAGAGCTTAATTAATTATTGCACAAGTGCAATTATAGATTCATAATGTACAACCAGAGCTTAATTAATTATTGCACAAGTGCAATTATAGATTCATTATGTACAACTTGAGCTTAATTAATTATTGCACAAGTGCAATTATAGATTCATAATGTACAACTAGATCTTAATTAATTATTGCACAAGTGCAATTATAGATTCATAATGTACAACTTGAGCTTAATTAATTATTGCACAAGTGCAATTATAGATTCATAATGTACAACCAGAGCTTAATTAATTATTGCACAAGTGCAATTATAGATACATTATGTACAACTTGAGCTTAATTAATTATTGCACAAGTGCAATTATAGATTCATAATGTACAACTAGAGTTTAATTAATTATTGCACAAGTGCAATTATAGATTCATAATGTACAACTAGAGCTTAATTAATTATTGCACAAGTGCAATTATAGATTCATAATGTACAACTAGAGGTTAATTAATTATTGCACAAGTGCAATTATAGATTCATAATGTACAACTAGAGCTTAATTAATTATTGCACAAGTGCAATTATAGATACATAATGTACAACTTGAGCTTAATTAATTATTGCACAAGTGCAATTATAGATTCATAATGTACAACTTGAGCTTAATTAATTATTGCACAAGTGCAATTATAGATTCATAATGTACAACCAGAGCTTAATTAATTATTGCACAAGTGCAATTATAGATTCATAATGTACAACTAGAGCTTAATTAATTATTGCACAAGTGCAATTATAGATTCATAATGTACAACTAGAGCTTAATTAATTATTGCACAAGTGCAATTATAGATACATTATGTACTATTAGACCTTAATTAATTATTGCACAAGTGCAATTATAGATTCATAATGTACAACTAGAGCTTAATTAATTATTGCACAAGTGCAATTATAGATTCATAATGTACAACTAGAGCTTAATTAATTATTGCACAAGAGCAATTATAGATTCATAATGTACAACTAGAGCTTAATTAATTATTGCACAAGTGCAATTATAGATTCATAATGTACAACTAGAGCTTAATTAATTATTGCACAAGTGCAATTATAGATTCATAATGTACAACTAGAGCTTAATTAATTATTGCACAAGTGCAATTATAGATACATTATGTACTATTAGACCTTAATTAATTATTGCACAAGTGCAATTATAGATTCATAATGTACAACTAGAGCTTAATTAATAATTGCACAAGTGCAATTATAGATTCATAATGTACAACTAGAGCTTAATTAATTATTGCACAAGTGCAATTATAGATTCATAATGTACAACTAGAGCTTAATTAATTATTGCACAAGTGCAATTATAGATTCATAATGTACAACTAGAGCTTAATTAATTATTGCACAAGTGCAATTATAGATTCATAATGTACAACTAGAGCTTAATTAATAATTGCACAAGTGCAATTATAGATTCATAATGTACAACTAGAGCTTAATTAATTATTGCACAAGTGCAATTATAGATTCATAATGTACAACTAGAGCTTAATTAATTATTGCACAAGTGCAATTATAGATTCATAATGTACAACTAGAGCTTAATTAATAATTGCACAAGTGCAATTATAGATACATTATGTACTATTAGACCTTAATTAATTATTGCACAAGTGCAATTATAGATTCATAATGTTCAACTAGAGCTTAATTAATTATTGCACAAGTGCAATTATAGATTCATAATGTACAACTAGAGCTTAATTAATTATTGCACAAGTGCAATTATAGATTCATAATGTACAACTAGAGCTTAATTAATTATTGCACAAGTGCAATTATAAATTCATAATGTACAACTAGAGCTTAATTAATTATTGCACAAGTGCAATTATAGATTCATAATGTACAACTAGAGCTTAATTAATTATTGCACAAGTGCAATTATAGATTCATAATGTACTATTAGAGCTTAATTAATTATTGCACAAGTGCAATTATAGATTCATAATGTACAACTAGAGCTTAATTAATAATTGCACAAGTGCAATTATAGATTCATAATGTACAACTAGAGCTTAATTAATTATTGCACAAGTGCAATTATAGATTCATAATGTACAACTAGAGCTTAATTAATTATTGCACAAGTGCAATTATAGATTCATAATGTACAACTAGAGCTTAATTAATTATTGCACAAGTGCAATTATAGATTCATAATGTACAACTAGAGCTTAATTAATTATTGCACAAGTGCAATTATAGATACATTATGTACTATTAGAGCTTAATTAATTATTGCACAAGTGCAATTATAGATTCATAATGTACAACTAGAGCTTAATTAATTATTGCACAAGTGCAATTATAGATTCATAATGTACTATTAGAGCTTAATTAATTATTGCACAAGTGCAATTATAGATTCATAATGTACAACTAGAGCTTAATTAATTATTGCACAAGTGCAATTATAGATTCATAATGTACTATTAGAGCTTAATTAATTATTGCACAAGTGCAACTATAGATTCATAATGTACAACTAGAGCTTAATTAATTATTGCACAAGTGCAATTATAGATACATTATGTACTATTAGAGCTTAATTAATTATTGCACAAGTGCAATTATAGATTCATAATGTACAACTAGAGCTTAATTAATTATTGCACAAGTGCAATTATAGATTCATAATGTACAACTAGAGCTTAAATAATTATTGCACAAGTGCAATTATAGATTCATAATGTACAACTAGAGCTTAATTAATTATTGCACAAGTGCAATTATAGATTCATAATGTACAACTTGAGCTTAATTAATTATTGCACAAGTGCAATTATAGATTCATAATGTACAACTAGAGCTTACTTAATTATTGCACAAGTGCAATTATAGATTCATAATGTACAACTAGAGCTTAATTAATTATTGCACAAGTGCAATTATAGATTCATAATGTACTATTAGAGCTTAATTAATTATTGCACAAGTGCAATTATAGATACATTATGTGCTATTATAGCTTAATTAATTATTGCACAAGTGCAATTATAGATTCATAATGTACAACTAGAGCTTAATTAATTATTGCACAAGTGCAATTATAGATTCATAATGTACAACTAGAGCTTAATTAATTATTGCACAAGTGCAATTATAGATTCATATTGTACAACTAGAGCTTAATTAATTATTGCACAAGTGCAATTATAGATTCATAATGTACAACTAGAGCTTAATTAATTATTGCACAAGTGCAATTATAGATTCATAATGTACTATTAGAGCTTAATTAATTATTGCACAAGTGCAATTATAGATACATTATGTGCTATTATAGCTTAATTAATTATTGCACAAGTGCAATTATAGATTCATAATGTACAACTTGAGCTTAATTAATTATTGCACAAGTGCAATTATAGATTCATAATGTACAACTAGAGCTTAATTAATTATTGCACAAGTGCAATTATAGATACATTATGTGCTATTATAGCTTAATTAATTATTGCACAAGTGCAATTATAGATTCATAATGTACAACTAGAGCTTAATTAATTATTGCACAAGTGCAATTATAGATTCATAATGTACTATTAGAGCTTAATTAATTATTGCACAAGTGCAATTATAGATTCATAATGTACAACTAGAGCTTAATTAATTATTGCACAAGTGCAATTATAGATTCATAATGTACTATTAGAGCTTAATTAATTATTGCACAAGTGCAATTATAGATTCATAATGTACAACTAGAGCTTAATTAATTATTGCACAAGTGCAATTATAGATTCATAATGTACAACTAGAGCTTAATTAATTATTGCACAAGTGCAATTATAGATTCATAATGTACAACTAGAGCTTAATTAATTATTGCACTAGTGCAATTATAGATTCATAATGTACAACTAGAGCTTAATTAATTATTGCACAAGTGCAATTATAGATTCATAATGTACAACTTGAGCTTAATTAATTATTGCACAAGTGCAATTATAGATTCATAATGTACAACTTGAGCTTAATTAATTATTGCATAAGTGCAATTATAGATTCATAATGTACAACTAGAGCTTAATTAATTATTGCACAAGTGCAATTATAGATTCATAATGTACAACTAGAGCTTAATTAATTATTGCACTAGTGCAATTATAGATTCATAATGTACAACTAGAGCTTAATTAATTATTGCACAAGTGCAATTATAGATTCATAATGTACAACTTGAGCTTAATTAATTATTGCACAAGTGCAATTATAGATTCATAATGTACAACTTGAGCTTAATTAATTATTGCACAAGTGCAATTATAGATTCATAATGTAAAACTTGAGCTTAATTAATTATTGCACAAGTGCAATTATAGATTCATAATGTACAACTAGAGCTTAATTAATTATTGCACTAGTGCAATTATAGATTCATAATGTACAACTTGAGCTTAATTAATTATTGCACAAGTGCAATTATAGATTCATAATGTACAACTTGAGCTTAATTAATTATTGCACAAGTGCAATTATAGATTCATAATGTACAACTAGAGCTTAATTAATTATTACACTAGTGCAATTATAGATTCATAATGTACAACTAGAGCTTAATTAATTATTGCACAAGTGCAATTATAGATTCATAATGTACTATTTGAGCTTAATTAATTATTGCACAAGTGCAATTATAGATTCATAATGTACAAATAGAGCTTAATTAATTATTGCATAAGTGCAATTATAGATTCATAATATACAACTAGAGCTTAATTAATTATTGCACAAGTGCAATTATAGATTCATAATGTACAACTAGAGCTTAATTAATTATTGCACAAGTGCAATTATAGATTCATAATGTACTATTTGAGCTTAATTAATTATTGCACAAGTGCAATTATAGATTCATAATGTACAACTAGAGCTTAATTAATTATTGCACAAGTGCAATTATAGATTCATAATGTACAACTAGAGCTTAATTAATTATTGCACTAGTGCAATTATAGATTCATAATGTACAACTAGAGCTTAATTAATTATTGCACAAGTGCAATTATAGATTCATAATGTACAACTAGAGCTTAATTAATTATTGCACAAGTGCAATTATAGATTCATAATGTACTATTAGAGCTTAATTAATTATTGCACAAGTGCAATTATAGATTCATAATGTACAACTAGAGCTTAATTAATTATTGCACAAGTGCAATTATAGATTCATAATGTACTATTAGAGCTTAATTAATTATTGCACAAGTGCAATTATAGATTCATAATGTACAACTGGAGCTTAATTAATTATTGCACAAGTGCAATTATAGATTCATAATGTACAACTAGAGCTTAATTAATTATTGCACAAGTGCAATTATAGATTCATAATGTACAACTAGAGCTTAATTATTTATTGCACAAGTGCAATTATAGATTCATAATGTACAACTAGAGCTTAATTAATTATTGCACAAGTGCAATTATAGATTCATAATGTACAACTTGAGCTTAATTAATTATTGCACAAGTGCAATTATAGATTCATAATGTACTATTAGAGCTTAATTAATTATTGCACAAGTGCAATTATAGATTCATAATGTACAACTAGAGCTTAATTAATTATTGCACAAGTGCAATTATAGATTCATAATGTACAACTGGAGCTTAATTAATTATTGCACAAGTGCAATTATAGATTCATAATGTACAACTAGAGCTTAATTATTTATTGCACAAGTGCAATTATAGATTCATAATGTACAACTAGAGCTTAATTAATTATTGCACAAGTGCAATTATAGATTCATAATGTACAACTAGAGCTTAATTAATTATTGCACAAGTGCAATTATAGATTCATAATGTACTATTAGAGCTTAATTAATTATTGCACAAGTGCAATTATAGATTCATAATGTACAACTAGAGCTTAATTAATTATTGCACAAGTGCAATTATAGATTCATAATGTACAACTAGAGCTTAATTAATTATTGCACAAGTGCAATTATAGATTCATAATGTACAACTAGAGCTTAATTATTTATTGCACAAGTGCAATTATAGATTCATAATGTACAACTAGAGCTTAATTAATTATTGCACAAGTGCAATTATAGATTCATAATGTACAAATAGAGCTTAATTAATTATTGCACAAGTGCAATTATAGATTCATAATGTACAAATAGAGCTTAATTAATTATTGCATAAGTGCAATTATAGATTCATAATATACAACTAGAGCTTAATTAATTATTGCACAAGTGCAATTATAGATTCATAATGTACAACTAGAGCTTAATTAATTATTGCACAAGTGCAATTATAGATTCATAATGTACTATTTGAGCTTAATTAATTATTGCACAAGTGCAATTATAGATTCATAATGTACTATTAGAGCTTAATTAATTATTGCACAAGTGCAATTATAGATTCATAATATACAACTAGAGCTTAATTAATTATTGCACAAGTGCAATTATAGATTCATAATGTACAACTTGAGCTTAATTAATTATTGCACAAGTGCAATTATAGATTCATAATGTACAACTAGAGCTTAATTAATTATTGCACAAGTGCAATTTTAGATTCATAATGTACAACTAGAGCTTAATTAATTATTGCACAAGTGCAATTATAGATTCATAATGTACAACTAGAGCTTAATTAATTATTGCACAAGTGCAATTATAGATTCATAATGTACAACTTGAGCTTAATTAATTATTGCACAAGTGCAATTTTAGATTCATAATGTACAACTAGAGCTTAATTAATTATTGCACAAGTGCAATTATAGATTCATAATGTACAACTAGAGCTTAATTAATTATTGCACAAGTGCAATTATAGATTCATAATGTACAACTAGAGCTTAATTAATTATTGCACAAGTGCAATTATAGATTCATAATGTACAACTTGAGCTTAATTAATTATTGCACAAGTGCAATTATAGATTCATAATATACAACTAGAGCTTAATTAATTATTGCACAAGTGCAATTATAGATTCATAATGTACAACTTGAGCTTAATTAATTATTGCACAAGTGCAATTATAGATTCATAATGTACAACTAGAGCTTAATTAATTATTGCACAAGTGCAATTTTAGATTCATAATGTACAACTAGAGCTTAATTAATTATTGCACAAGTGCAATTATAGATTCATAATGTACAACTTGAGCTTAATTAATTATTGCACAAGTGCAATTATAGATTCATAATGTACAACTTGAGCTTAATTAATTATTGCACAAGTGCAATTATAGATTCATAATGTACAACTAGAGCTTAATTAATTATTGCACAAGTGCAATTTTAGATTCATAATGTACAACTAGAGCTTAATTAATTATTGCACAAGTGCAATTATAGATTCATAATATACAACTAGAGCTTAATTAATTATTGCACAAGTGCAATTATAGATTCATAATGTACAACTTGAGCTTAATTAATTATTGCACAAGTGCAATTATAGATTCATAATGTACAACTAGAGCTTAATTAATTATTGCACAAGTGCAATTTTAGATTCATAAGGTACAACTACAGCTTAATTAATTATTGCACAAGTGCAATTATAGATTCATAATGTACAACTTGAGCTTAATTAATTATTGCACAAGTGCAATTATAGATTCATAATGTACAACTTGAGCTTAATTAATTATTGCACAAGTGCAATTATAGATTCATTATGTACAACTAGAGCTTAATTAATTATTGCACAAGTGCAATTTTAGATTCATAATGTACAACTAGAGCTTAATTAATTATTGCACAAGTGCAATTATAGATTCATAATGTACAACTAAAGCTTAATTAATTATTGCACAAGTGCAATTATAGATTCATAATGTACAACTTGAGCTTAATTAATTATTGCACAAGTGCAATTATAGAATCATAATGTATAACTAGAGCTTAATTAATTATTGCACAAGTGCAATTATAGATTCATAATGTACAACTTGAGCTTAATTAATTATTGCACAAGTGCAATTATAGATTCATAATGTACAACTAGAGCTTAATTAATTATTGCACAAGTGCAATTATAGATTCATAATGTACAACTAGAGCTTAATTAATTCTTGCACAAGTGCAATTATAGATTCATAATGTACAACTTGAGCTTAATTAATTATTGCACAAGTGCAATTATAGATTCATAATGTATAACTAGAGCTTAATTAATTATTGCACAAGTGCAATTATAGATTCATAATGTACAACTTGAGCTTAATTAATTATTGCACAAGTGCAATTATAGATTCACAATGTACAACTAGAGCTTAATTAATTATTGCACAAGTGCAATTATAGATTCATAATGTACAACTAGAGCTTAATTAATTATTGCACAAGTGCAATTATAGATTCATAATGTACAACTTGAGCTTAATTAATTATTGCACAAGTGCAATTATAGATTCATAATGTATAACTAGAGCTTAATTAATTATTGCACAAGTGCAATTATAGATTCATAATGTACAACTTGAGCTTAATTAATTATTGCACAAGTGCAATTATAGATTCATAATGTACAACTTGAGCTTAATTAATTATTGCACAAGTGCAATTATAGATTTATAATGTACAACTAGAGCTTAATTAATTATTGCACAAGTGCAATTATAGATACATAATGTACAACTTGAGCTTAATTAATTATTGCACAAGTGCAATTATAGATTCATAATGTACAACTTGAGCTTAATTAATTATTGCACAAGTGCAATTATAGATTCATAATGTACAACCAGAACTTAATTAATTATTGCACAAGTGCAATTATAGATTCATAATGTACAACTAGAGCTTAATTAATTATTGCACAATTGCAATTATAGATTCATAATGTACAACCAGAGCTTAATTAATTATTGCACAAGTGCAATTATAGATACATTATGTACAACTAGAGCTTAATTAATTATTGCACAAGTGCAATTTTAGATTCATAATGTACAACTAGAGCTTAATTAATTATTGCACAAGTGCAATTATAGATTCATAATGTACAACTTGAGCTTAATTAATTATTGCACAAGTGCAATTATAGATTCATAATGTACAACTTGAGCTTAATTAATTATTGCACAAGTGCAATTATAGATTCATAATGTACAACTAGAGCTTAATTAATTATTGCACAAGTGCAATTATAGATTCATAATGTACAACTTGAGCTTAATTAATTATTGCACAAGTGCAATTTTAGATTCATAATGTACAACTAGAGCTTAATTAATTATTGCACAAGTGCAATTATAGATTCATAATGTACAACTAGAGCTTAATTAATTATTGCACAAGTGCAATTATAGATTCATAATGTACAACTTGAGCTTAATTAATTATTGCACAAGTGCAATTATAGAATCATAATGTATAACTAGAGCTTAATTAATTATTGCACAAGTGCAATTATAGATTCCTAATGTACAACTTGAGCTTAATTATTTATTGCACAAGTGCAATTATAGATTCATAATGTACAACTTGAGCTTAATCAATTATTGCACAAGTGCAATTATAGATTCATAATGTATAACTAGAGCTTAATTAATTATTGCACAAGTGCAATTATAGATTCATAATGTACAACCAGAGCTTAATTAATTATTGCACAAGTGCAATTATAGATTCATAATGTACAACTTGAGCTTAATTAATTATTGCACAAGTGCAATTATAGATTCATAATGTACAACCAGAGCTTAATTAATTATTGCACAAGTGCAATTATAGATTCATAATGTACAACTTGAGCTTAATTAATTATTGCACAAGTGCAATTATAGATTCATAATGTACAACTAGAGCTTAATTAATTATTGCACAAGTGCAATTATAGATTCATTATGTACAACTTGAGCTTAATTAATTATTGCACAAGTGCAATTATAGATTCATAATGTACAACCAGAGCTTAATTAATTATTGCACAAGTGCAATTATAGATTCATAATGTACAACTAGAGCTTAATTAATTATTGCACAAGTGCAATTATAGATTCATAATGTACAACCAGAGCTTAATTAATTATTGCACAAGTGCAATTATAGATTCATTATGTACAACTAGAGCTTAATTAATTATTGCACAAGTGCAATTATAGATTCATAATGTACTATTAGAGCTTAATTAATTATTGCACAAGTGCAATTATAGATTCATAATGTACAACTAGAGCTTAATTAATTATTGCACAAGTGCAATTATAGATTCATAATGTACAACTAGAGCTTAATTAATTATTGCACAAGTGCAATTATAGATTCATAATGTACTATTAGAGCTTAATTAATTATTGCACAAGTGCAATTATAGATTCATAATGTACAACTTGAGCTTAATTAATTATTGCACAAGTGCAATTATAGATTCATAATGTACAACCAGAGCTTAATTAATTATTGCACAAGTGCAATTATAGATTCATAATGTACAACTAGAGCTTAATTAATTATTGCACAAGTGCAATTATAGATTCATAATGTACAACCAGAGCTTAATTAATTATTGCACAAGTGCAATTATAGATTCATTATGTACAACTTGAGCTTAATTAATTATTGCACAAGTGCAATTATAGATTCATAATGTACAACTAGAGCTTAATTAATTATTGCACAAGTGCAATTATAGATTCATAATGTACAACTTGAGCTTAATTAATTATTGCACAAGTGCAATTATAGATTCATAATGTACAACCAGAGCTTAATTAATTATTGCACAAGTGCAATTATAGATACATTATGTACAACTTGAGCTTAATTAATTATTGCACAAGTGCAATTATAGATTCATAATGTACAACTAGAGCTTAATTAATTATTGCACAAGTGCAATTATAGATTCATAATGTACAACTAGAGCTTAATTAATTATTGCACAAGTGCAATTATAGATTCATAATGTACAACTAGAGCTTAATTAATTATTGCACAAGTGCAATTATAGATTCATAATGTACAACTAGAGGTTAATTAATTATTGCACAAGTGCAATTATAGATTCATAATGTACAACTAGAGCTTAATTAATTATTGCACAAGTGCAATTATAGATACATAATGTACAACTTGAGCTTAATTAATTATTGCACAAGTGCAATTATAGATTCATAATGTACAACTTGAGCTTAATTAATTATTGCACAAGTGCAATTATAGATTCATAATGTACAACCAGAGCTTAATTAATTATTGCACAAGTGCAATTATAGATTCATAATGTACAACTAGAGCTTAATTAATTATTGCACAAGTGCAATTATAGATTCATAATGTACAACTAGAGCTTAATTAATTATTGCACAAGTGCAATTATAGATACATTATGTACTATTAGACCTTAATTAATTATTGCACAAGTGCAATTATAGATTCATAATGTACAACTAGAGCTTAATTAATTATTGCACAAGTGCAATTATAGATTCATAATGTACAACTAGAGCTTAATTAATTATTGCACAAGTGCAATTATAGATTCATAATGTACAACTAGAGCTTAATTATTTATTGCACAAGTGCAATTATAGATTCATAATGTACAACTAGAGCTTAATTAATTATTGCACAAGTGCAATTATAGATTCATAATGTACAACTAGAGCTTAATTAATTATTGCACAAGTGCAATTATAGATTCATAATGTACAACTAGAGCTTAATTAATTATTGCACTAGTGCAATTATAGATTCATAATGTACAACTAGAGCTTAATTAATTATTGCACAAGTGCAATTATAGATTCATAATGTACAACTTGAGCTTAATTAATTATTGCACAAGTGCAATTATAGATTCATAATGTACAACTTGAGCTTAATTAATTATTGCATAAGTGCAATTATAGATTCATAATGTACAACTAGAGCTTAATTAATTATTGCACAAGTGCAATTATAGATTCATAATGTACAACTAGAGCTTAATTAATTATTGCACTAGTGCAATTATAGATTCATAATGTACAACTAGAGCTTAATTAATTATTGCACAAGTGCAATTATAGATTCATAATGTACAACTTGAGCTTAATTAATTATTGCACAAGTGCAATTATAGATTCATAATGTACAACTTGAGCTTAATTAATTATTGCACAAGTGCAATTATAGATTCATAATGTACAACTAGAGCTTAATTAATTATTGCATAAGTGCAATTATAGATTCATAATATACAACTAGAGCTTAATTAATTATTGCACAAGTGCAATTATAGATTCATAATGTACAACTAGAGCTTAATTAATTATTGCATAAGTGCAATTATAGATTCATAATGTACAACTAGAGCTTAATTAATTATTGCATAAGTGCAATTATAGATTCATAATATACAACTAGAGCTTAATTAATTATTGCACAAGTGCAATTATAGATTCATAATGTACAACTAGAGCTTAATTAATTATTGCACAAGTGCAATTATAGATTCATAATGTACAACTTGAGCTTAATTAATTATTGCACAAGTGCAATTATAGATTCATAATGTACAACTTGAGCTTAATTAATTATTGCACAAGTGCAATTATAGATTCATAATGTACAACTTGAGCTTAATTAATTATTGCATAAGTGCAATTATAGATTCATAATATACAACTAGAGCTTAATTAATTATTGCACAAGTGCAATTATAGATTCATAATGTACAACTAGAGCTTAATTAATTATTGCACAAGTGCAATTATAGATTCATAATGTACAACTAGAGCTTAATTAATTATTGCACAAGTGCAATTATAGATTCATAATGTACTATTAGAGCTTAATTAATTATTGCACAAGTGCAATTATAGATTCATAATGTACAACTTGAGCTTAATTAATTATTGCATAAGTGCAATTATAGATTCATAATATACAACTAGAGCTTAATTAATTATTGCACAAGTGCAATTATAGATTCATAATGTACAACTAGAGCTTAATTAATTATTGCACAAGTGCAATTATAGATTCATAATGTACAACTAGAGCTTAATTAATTATTGCACTAGTGCAATTATAGATTCATAATGTACAACTAGAGCTTAATTAATTATTGCACTAGTGCAATTATAGATTCATGATGTACAACTAGAGCTTAATTAATTATTGCACTAGTGCAATTATAGATTCATAATGTACAACTAGAGCTTAATTAATTATTGCACAAGTGCAATTATAGATTCATAATGTACAACTAGAGCTTAATTAATTATTGCACTAGTGCAATTATAGATTCATAATGTACAACTAGAGCTTAATTAATTATTGCACAAGTGCAATTATAGATTCATAATGTACTATTAGAGCTTAATTAATTATTGCACAAGTGCAATTATAGATTCATAATGTACAACTTGAGCTTAATTAATTATTGCATAAGTGCAATTATAAATTCATAATGTACAACTAGAGCTTAATTAATTATTGCACAAGTGCAATTATAGATTCATAATGTACAACTTGAGCTTAATTAATTATTGCACAAGTGCAATTATAGATTCATAATGTACAACTTGAGCTTAATTAATTATTGCACAAGTGCAATTATAGATTCATAATGTACAACTAGAGCTTAATTAATTATTGCACTAGTGCAATTATAGATTCATAATGTACAACTAGAGCTTAATTAATTATTGCACAAGTGCAATTATAGATTCATAATGTACAACTAGAGCTTAATTAATTATTGCATAAGTGCAATTATAGATTCATAATGTACAACTAGAGCTTAATTAATTATTGCACAAGTGCAATTATAGATTCATAATGTACAACTTGAGCTTAATTAATTATTGCATAAGTGCAATTATAGATTCATAATATACAACTAGAGCTTAATTAATTATTGCACAAGTTCCATTAATAGATTCATAATGTACAACTTGAGCTTAATTAATTATTGCACAAGTGCAATTATAGATTCATAATGTACAACTTGAGCTTAATTAATTATTGCACAAGTGCAATTATAGATTCATAATGTACAACTAGAGCTTAATTAATTATTGCACTAGTGCAATTATAGATTCATAATGTACAACTAGAGCTTAATTAATTATTGCACAAGTGCAATTATAGATTCATAATGTACAACTAGAGCTTAATTAATTATTGCACAAGTGCAATTATAGATTCATAATGTACTATTAGAGCTTAATTAATTATTGCACAAGTGCAATTATAGATTCATAATATACAACTAGAGCTTAATTAATTATTGCATAAGTGCAATTATAGATTCATAATATACAACTAGAGCTTAATTAATTATTGCACAAGTGCAATTATAGATTCATAATGTACAACTAGAGCTTAATTAATTATTGCACAAGTGCAATTATAGATTCATAATGTACAACTTGAGCTTAATTAATTATTGCATAAGTGCAATTATAGATTCATAATATACAACTAGAGCTTAATTAATTATTGCACAAGTGCAATTATAGATTCATAATGTACAACTTGAGCTTAATTAATTATTGCACAAGTGCAATTATAGATTCATAATGTACAAATAGAGCTTAATTAATTATTGCTCAAGTGCAATTATAGATTCATAATGTACAACTAGAGCTTAATTAATTATTGCACAAGTGCAATTATAGATTCATAATGTACAACTTGAGCTTAATTAATTATTGCACAAGTGCAATTATAGATTCATAATGTACAACTAGAGCTTAATTAATTATTGCACTAGTGCAATTATAGATTCATAATGTACAACTAGAGCTTAATTAATTATTGCACAAGTGCAATTATAGATTCATAATGTACAACTAGAGCTTAATTAATTATTGCACAAGTGCAATTATAGATTCATAATGTACAACTTGAGCTTAATTAATTATTGCACAAGTGCAATTATAGATTCATAATGTACAACTAGAGCTTAATTAATTATTGCACTAGTGCAATTATAGATTCATAATGTACAACTAGAGCTTAATTAATTATTGCACAAGTGCAATTATAGATTCATAATGTACAACTAGAGCTTAATTAATTATTGCACAAGTGCAATTATAGATTCATAATGTACAACTTGAGCTTAATTAATTATTGCACAAGTGCAATTATAGATTCATAATGTACAACTAGAGCTTAATTAATTATTGCACTAGTGCAATTATAGATTCATAATGTACAACTAGAGCTTAATTAATTATTGCACAAGTGCAATTATAGATTCATAATGTACAACTAGAGCTTAATTAATTATTGCACTAGTGCAATTATAGATTCATAATGTACAACTAGAGCTTAATTAATTATTGCACTAGTGCAATTATAGATTCATAATGTACAACTAGAGCTTAATTAATTATTGCACTAGTGCAATTATAGATTCATAATGTACAACTTGAGCTTAATTAATTATTGCACAAGTGCAATTATAGATTCATAATGTACAACTAGAGCTTAATTAATTATTGCACAAGTGCAATTATAGATTCATAATGTACAACTAGAGCTTAATTAATTATTGCACAAGTGCAATTATAGATTCATAATGTACAACTTGAGCTTAATTAATTATTGCACAAGTGCAATTATAGATTCATAATGTACAACTAGAGCCTAATTAATTATTGCACAAGTGCAATTATAGATTCATAATGTACAACTAGAGCTTAATTAATTATTGCACAAGTGCAATTATAGATTCATAATGTACTATTAGAGCTTAATTAATTATTGCACAAGTGCAATTATAGATTCATAATGTACAACTAGAGCTTAATTAATTATTGCACAAGTGAAATTATAGATTCATAATGTACTATTAGAGCTTAATTAATTATTGCACAAGTGCAATTATAGATTCATAATGTACTTTTAGAGCTTAATTAATTATTGCACAAGTGCAATTATAGATTCATAATGTACAACTAGAGCTTAATTAATTATTGCACAAGTGCAATTATAGATTCATAATGTACAACTAGAGCTTAATTAATTATTGCACAAGTGCAATTATAGATTCATAATGTACAACTAGAGCTTAATTAATTATTGCACAAGTGCAATTATAGATACATTATGTACTATTAGAGCTTAATTAATTATTGCACAAGTGCAATTATAGATTCATAATGTACAACTAGAGCTTAATTAATTATTGCACAAGTGCAATTATAGATTCATAATGTACTATTAGAGCTTAATTAATTATTGCACAAGTGCAATTATAGATTCATAATGTACAACTAGAGCTTAATTAATTATTGCACAAGTGCAATTATAGATTCATAATGTACTATTAGAGCTTAATTAATTATTGCACAAGTGCAATTATAGATTCATAATGTACAACTAGAGCTTAATTAATTATTGCACAAGTGCAATTATAGATACATTATGTACTATTAGAGCTTAATTAATTATTGCACAAGTGCAATTATAGATTCATAATGTACAACTAGAGCTTAATTAATTATTGCACAAGTTCAATTATAGATTCATAATGTACAACTAGAGCTTAATTAATTATTGCACTAGTGCAATTATAGATTCATAA
Source organism: Neocrepidodera transversa (assembly GCA_963243735.1). Lineage (NCBI taxonomy): Eukaryota > Metazoa > Arthropoda > Insecta > Coleoptera > Chrysomelidae > Neocrepidodera > Neocrepidodera transversa. The sequence continues at coordinate 10,893,735 of OY725356.1, forward strand.
TGTACAACTAGAGCTTAATTAATTATTGCACAAGTGCAATTATAGATTCATAATGTACAACTTGAGCTTAATTAATTATTGCACAAGTGCAATTATAGATTCATAATGTACAACTTGAGCTTAATTAATTATTGCACAAGTGCAATTATAGATTCATAATGTAAAACTTGAGCTTAATTAATTATTGCACAAGTGCAATTATAGATTCATAATGTACAACTTGAGCTTAATTAATTATTGCACTAGTGCAATTATAGATTCATAATGTACAACTTGAGCTTAATTAATTATTGCACAAGTGCAATTATAGATTCATAATGTACAACTTGAGCTTAATTAATTATTGCACAAGTGCAATTATAGATTCATAATGTAAAACTTGAGCTTAATTAATTATTGCACTAGTGCAATTATAGATTCATAATGTACAACTTGAGCTTAATTAATTATTGCACAAGTGCAATTATAGATTCATAATGTACAACTTGAGCTTAATTAATTATTGCACAAGTGCAATTATAGATTCATAATGTACAACTAGAGCTTAATTAATTATTGCACTAGTGCAATTATAGATTCATAATGTACAACTTGAGCTTAATTAATTATTGCACAAGTGCAATTATAGATTCATAATGTACAACTAGAGCTTAATTAATTATTGCACAAGTGCAATTATAGATTCATAATGTACAACTTGAGCTTAATTAATTATTGCACAAGTGCAATTATAGATTAATAATGAACAAATAGAGCTTAATTAATTATTGCATAAGTGCAATTATAGATTCATAATATACAACTAGAGCTTAATTAATTATTGCACAAGTGCAATTATAGATTCATAATGTACAACTAGAGCTTAATTAATTATTGCACAAGTGCAATTATAGATTCATAATGTACTATTTGAGCTTAATTAATTATTGCACAAGTGCAATTATAGATTCATAATGTACAACTAGAGCTTAATTAATTATTGCACAAGTGCAATTATAGATTCATAATGTACAACTAGAGCTTAATTAATTATTGCACAAGTGCAATTATAGATTCATAATGTACTATTAGAGCTTAATTAATTATTGCACAAGTGCAATTATAGATTCATAATGTACTATTAGAGCTTAATTAATTATTGCACAAGTGCAATTATAGATTCATAATGTACAACTAGAGCTTAATTAATTATTGCACAAGTGCAATTATAGATTCATAATGTACAACTAGAGCTTAATTAATTATTGCACAAGTGCAATTATAGATTCATAATGTACTATTAGAGCTTAATTAATTATTGCACAAGTGCAATTATAGATTCATAATGTACTATTAGAGCTTAATTAATTATTGCACTAGTGCAATTATAGATTCATAATGTACAACTAGAGCTTAATTAATTATTGCACAAGTGCAATTATAGATTCATAATGTACAACTAGAGCTTAATTAATTATTGCACAAGTGCAATTATAGATTCATAATGTACTATTAGAGCTTAATTAATTATTGCACAAGTGCAATTATAGATTCATAATGTACTATTAGAGCTTAATTAATTATTGCACAAGTGCAATTATAGATTCATAATGTACAACTAGAGCTTAATTAATTATTGCACAAGTGCAATTATAGATTCATAATGTACTATTAGAGCTTAATTAATTATTGCACAAGTGCATTTATAGATTCATAATGTACTATTAGAGCTTAATTAATTATTGCACAAGTGCAATTATAGATTCATAATGTACTATTAGAGCTTAATTAATTATTGCACAAGTGCAATTATAGATTCATAATGTACAACTAGAGCTTAATTAATTATTGCACAAGTGCAATTATAGATTCATAATGTACTATTAGAGCTTAATTAATTATTGCACAAGTGCAATTATAGATTCATAATGTACAACTAGAGCTTAATTAATTATTGCACAAGTGCAATTATAGATTCATAATGTACAACTAGAGCTTAATTAATTATTGCACAAGTGCAATTATAGATTCATAATGTACAACTAGAGCTTAATTATTTATTGCACAAGTGCAATTATAGATTCATAATGTACACCCAGAGCTTAATTAATTATTGCACAAGTGCAATTATAGATTCATAATGTACAACTTGAGCTTAATTAATTATTGCATAAGTGCAATTATAGATTCATAATGTACAACTAGAGCTTAATTAATTATTGCACTAGTGCAATTATAGATTCATAATGTACAACTAGAGCTTAATTAATTATTGCACTAGTGCAATTATAGATTCATAATGTACAACTTGAGCTTAATTAATTATTGCACAAGTGCAATTATAGATTCATAATGTACAACTAGAGCTTAATTAATTATTGCACTAGTGCAATTATAGATTCATAATGTACAACTTGAGCTTAATTAATTATTGCACAAGTGCAATTATAGATTCATAATGTACAACTAGAGCTTAATTAATTATTGCACAAGTGCAATTATAGATTCATAATGTACAACTTGAGCTTAATTAATTATTGCACAAGTGCAATTATAGATTCATAATGTACAACTAGAGCTTAATTAATTATTGCACAAGTGCAATTATAGATTCATAATGTACAACTAGAGCTTAATTAATTATTGCACAAGTGCAATTATAGATTCATAATGTACAACTTGAGCTTAATTAATTATTGCACAAGTGCAATTATAGATTCATAATGTACAACTAGAGCTTAATTAATTATTGCACAAGTGCAATTTTAGATTCATAATGTACAACTAGAGCTTAATTAATTATTGCACAAGTGCAATTATAGATTCATAATGTACAACTAGAGCTTAATTAATTATTGCACAAGTGCAATTATAGATTCATAATGTACAACTATAGCTTAATTAATTATTGCACAAGTGCAATTATAGATTCATAATGTACAACTTGAGCTTAATTAATTATTGCACAAGTGCAATTATAGATTCATAATGTACAACTAGAGCTTAATTAATTATTGCACAAGTGCAATTATAGATTCATAATGTACAACTAGAGCTTCATTAATTATTGCACAAGTGCAATTATAGATTCATAATGTACAACTTGAGCTTAATTAATTATTGCACAAGTGCAATTATAGATTCATAATGTACAACTTGAGCTTAATTAATTATTGCACAAGTGCAATTTTAGATTCATAATGTACAACTAGAGCTTAATTAATTATTGCACAAGTGCAATTATAGATTCATAATGTACAACTTGAGCTTAATTAATTATTGCACAAGTGCAATTATAGATTCATAATGTACAACTAGAGCTTAATTAATTATTGCACAAGTGCAATTATAGATTCATAATGTACAACTTGAGCTTAATTAATTATTGCACAAGTGCAATTATAGATTCATAATGTACAAATAGAGCTTAATTAATAATTGCTCAAGTGCAATTATAGATTCATAATGTACAACTAGAGCTTAATTAATTATTGCACAAGTGCAATTATAGATTCATAATGTACAACTAGAGCTTAATTAATTATTGCACAAGTGCAATTATAGATTCATAATGTACTATTTGAGCTTAATTAATTATTGCACAAGTGCAATTATAGATTCATAATGTACAAATAGAGCTTAATTAATAATTGCTCAAGTGCAATTATAGATTCATAATGTACAACTAGAGCTTAATTAATTATTGCACAAGTGCAATTATAGATTCATAATGTACAACTTGAGCTTAATTAATTATTGCACAAGTGCAATTATAGATTCATAATGTACAACTAGAGCTTAATTAATTATTGCACTAGTGCAATTATAGATTCATAATGTACAACTTGAGCTTAATTAATTATTGCACAAGTGCAATTATAGATTCATAATGTACAACTTGAGCTTAATTAATTATTGCACAAGTGCAATTATAGATTCATAATGTACAAATAGAGCTTAATTAATAATTGCTCAAGTGCAATTATAGATTCATAATGTACAACTTGAGCTTAATTAATTATTGCACAAGTGCAATTATAGATTCATAATGTACAAATAGAGCTTAATTAATTATTGCATAAGTGCAATTATAGATTCATAATATACAACTAGAGCTTAATTAATTATTGCACAAGTGCAATTATAGATTCATAATGTACAACTAGAGCTTAATTAATTATTGCACAAGTGCAATTATAGATTCATAATGTACTATTTGAGCTTAATTAATTATTGCACAAGTGCAATTATAGATTCATAATGTACAACTAGAGCTTAATTAATAATTGCTCAAGTGCAATTATAGATTCATAATGTACAACTAGAGCTTAATTAATTATTGCACTAGTGCAATTATAGATTCATAATGTACTATTAGAGCTTAATTAATTATTGCACAAGTGCAATTATAGATTCATAATGTACAACTAGAGCTTAATTAATTATTGCACAAGTGCAATTATAGATTCATAATGTACAACTTGAGCTTAATTAATTATTGCACAAGTGCAATTATAGATTCATAATGTACAAATAGAGCTTAATTAATAATTGCTCAAGTGCAATTATAGATTCATAATGTACAACTAGAGCTTAATTAATTATTGCACAAGTGCAATTATAGATTCATAATGTACAACTAGAGCTTAATTAATTATTGCATAAGTGCAATTATAGATTCATAATGTACAACTAGAGCTTAATTAATTATTGCATAAGTGCAATTATAGATTCATAATGTACTATTAGAGCTTAATTAATTATTGCACAAGTGCAATTATAGATTCATAATGTACAACTAGAGCTTAATTAATTATTGCATAAGTGCAATTATAGATTCATAATGTACTATTAGAGCTTAATTAATTATTGCACAAGTGCAATTATAGATTCATAATGTACAAATAGAGCTTAATTAATAATTGCTCAAGTGCAATTATAGATTCATAATGTACAACTAGAGCTTAATTAATTATTGCACAAGTGCAATTATAGATTCATAATGTACAACTAGAGCTTAATTAATTATTGCATAAGTGCAATTATAGATTCATAATGTACAACTAGAGCTTAATTAATTATTGCATAAGTGCAATTATAGATTCATAATGCACAACTAGAGCTTAATTAATTATTGCACAAGTGCAATTATAGATTCATAATGTACAACTAGAGCTTAATTAATTATTGCATAAGTGCAATTATAGATTCATAATGTACTATTAGAGCTTAATTAATTATTGCACAAGTGCAATTATAGATTCATAATGTACAACTAGAGCTTAATTAATTATTGCACAAGTGCAATTATAGATTCATAATGTACTATTAGAGCTTAATTAATTATTGCACAAGTGCAATTATAGATTCATAATGTACAACTAGAGCTTAATTAATTATTGCACAAGTGCAATTATAGATTCATAATGTACAACTTGAGCTTAATTAATTATTGCACAAGTGCAATTATAGATTCATAATGTACAAATAGAGCTTAATTAATAATTGCTCAAGTGCAATTATAGATTCATAATGTACAACTAGAGCTTAATTAATTATTGCACAAGTGCAATTATAGATTCATAATGTACAACTTGAGCTTAATTAATTATTGCACAAGTGCAATTATAGATTCATAATGTACAACTAGAGCTTAATTAATTATTGCACTAGTGCAATTATAGATTCATAATGTACAACTAGAGCTTAATTAATTATTGCACAAGTGCAATTATAGATTCATAATGTACAACTTGAGCTTAATTAATTATTGCACAAGTGCAATTATAGATTCATAATGTACAAATAGAGCTTAATTAATAATTGCTCAAGTGCAATTATAGATTCATAATGTACAACTAGAGCTTAATTAATTATTGCACAAGTGCAATTATAGATTCATAATGTACAACTTGAGCTTAATTAATTATTGCACAAGTGCAATTATAGATTCATAATGTACAACTTGAGCTTAATTAATTATTGCACAAGTGCAATTATAGATTCATAATGTACAACTAGAGCTTAATTAATTATTGCACAAGTGCAATTATAGATTCATAATGTACAAATAGAGCTTAATTAATAATTGCTCAAGTGCAATTATAGATTCATAATGTACAACTAGAGCTTAATTAATAATTGCTCAAGTGCAATTATAGATTCATAATGTACAACTAGAGCTTAATTAATTATTGCACAAGTGCAATTATAGATTCATAATGTACAACTTGAGCTTAATTAATTATTGCACAAGTGCAATTATAGATTCATAATGTACAACTAGAGCTTAATTAATTATTGCACTAGTGCAATTATAGATTCATAATGTACAACTAGAGCTTAATTAATTATTGCACAAGTGCAATTATAGATTCATAATGTACAACTTGAGCTTAATTAATTATTGCACAAGTGCAATTATAGATTCATAATGTACAACTAGAGCTTAATTAATAATTGCTCAAGTGCAATTATAGATTCATAATGTACAACTAGAGCTTAATTAATTATTGCACAAGTGCAATTATAGATTCATAATGTACAACTTGAGCTTAATTAATTATTGCACAAGTGCAATTATAGATTCATAATGTACAAATAGAGCTTAATTAATAATTGCTCAAGTGCAATTATAGATTCATAATGTACAACTAGAGCTTAATTAATAATTGCTCAAGTGCAATTATAGATTCATAATGTACAACTAGAGCTTAATTAATTATTGCACAAGTGCAATTATAGATTCATAATGTACAAATAGAGCTTAATTAATAATTGCTCAAGTGCAATTATAGATTCATAATGTACAACTAGAGCTTAATTAATAATTGCTCAAGTGCAATTATAGATTCATAATGTACAACTTGAGCTTAATTAATTATTGCACAAGTGCAATTATAGATTCATAATGTACAACTAGAGCTTAATTAATTATTGCACTAGTGCAATTATAGATTCATAATGTACAACTAGAGCTTAATTAATAATTGCTCAAGTGCAATTATAGATTCATAATGTACAACTAGAGCTTAATTAATTATTGCACAAGTGCAATTATAGATTCATAATGTACAACTAGAGCTTAATTAATTATTGCACTAGTGCAATTATAGATTCATAATGTACAACTAGAGCTTAATTAATAATTGCTCAAGTGCAATTATAGATTCATAATGTACAACTAGAGCTTAATTAATTATTGCACAAGTGCAATTATAGATTCATAATGTACAACTTGAGCTTAATTAATTATTGCACAAGTGCAATTATAGATTCATAATGTACAACTAGAGCTTAATTAATTATTGCACAAGTGCAATTATAGATTCATAATGTACAACTTGAGCTTAATTAATTATTGCACAAGTGCAATTATAGATTCATAATGTACAACTAGAGCTTAATTAATTATTGCACAAGTGCAATTATAGATACATTATGTACTATTAGAGCTTAATTAATTATTGCACAAGTGCAATTATAGATTCATAATGTACAACTTGAGCTTAATTAATTATTGCACAAGTGCAATTATAGATTCATAATGTACAAATAGAGCTTAATTAATAATTGCTCAAGTGCAATTATAGATTCATAATGTACAACTAGAGCTTAATTAATAATTGCTCAAGTGCAATTATAGATTCATAATGTACAACTTGAGCTTAATTAATTATTGCACAAGTGCAATTATAGATTCATAATGTACAACTAGAGCTTAATTAATTATTGCACTAGTGCAATTATAGATTCATAATGTACAACTAGAGCTTAATTAATAATTGCTCAAGTGCAATTATAGATTCATAATGTACAACTAGAGCTTAATTAATTATTGCACAAGTGCAATTATAGATTCATAATGTACAACTTGAGCTTAATTAATTATTGCACAAGTGCAATTATAGATTCATAATGTACAACTAGAGCTTAATTAATTATTGCACTAGTGCAATTATAGATTCATAATGTACAACTAGAGCTTAATTAATAATTGCTCAAGTGCAATTATAGATTCATAATGTACAACTAGAGCTTAATTAATTATTGCACAAGTGCAATTATAGATTCATAATGTACAACTTGAGCTTAATTAATTATTGCACAAGTGCAATTATAGATTCATAATGTACAACTAGAGCTTAATTAATTATTGCACTAGTGCAATTATAGATTCATAATGTACAACTAGAGCTTAATTAATTATTGCACAAGTGCAATTATAGATTCATAATGTACAACTTGAGCTTAATTAATTATTGCACAAGTGCAATTATAGATTCATAATGTACAACTAGAGCTTAATTAATAATTGCTCAAGTGCAATTATAGATTCATAATGTACAACTAGAGCTTAATTAATTATTGCACAAGTGCAATTATAGATTCATAATGTACAACTTGAGCTTAATTAATTATTGCACAAGTGCAATTATAGATTCATAATGTACAAATAGAGCTTAATTAATAATTGCTCAAGTGCAATTATAGATTCATAATGTACAACTAGAGCTTAATTAATAATTGCTCAAGTGCAATTATAGATTCATAATGTACAACTAGAGCTTAATTAATTATTGCACAAGTGCAATTATAGATTCATAATGTACAACTTGAGCTTAATTAATTATTGCACAAGTGCAATTATAGATTCATAATGTACAACTAGAGCTTAATTAATTATTGCACTAGTGCAATTATAGATTCATAATGTACAACTAGAGCTTAATTAATTATTGCACAAGTGCAATTATAGATTCATAATGTACAACTTGAGCTTAATTAATTATTGCACAAGTGCAATTATAGATTCATAATGTACAACTAGAGCTTAATTAATAATTGCTCAAGTGCAATTATAGATTCATAATGTACAACTAGAGCTTAATTAATTATTGCACAAGTGCAATTATAGATTCATAATGTACAACTTGAGCTTAATTAATTATTGCACAAGTGCAATTATAGATTCATAATGTACAAATAGAGCTTAATTAATAATTGCTCAAGTGCAATTATAGATTCATAATGTACAACTAGAGCTTAATTAATTATTGCACAAGTGCAATTATAGATTCATAATGTACAACTTGAGCTTAATTAATTATTGCACAAGTGCAATTATAGATTCATAATGTACAACTAGAGCTTAATTAATTATTGCACTAGTGCAATTATAGATTCATAATGTACAACTTGAGCTTAATTAATTATTGCACAAGTGCAATTATAGATTCATAATGTACAACTTGAGCTTAATTAATTATTGCACAAGTGCAATTATAGATTCATAATGTACAAATAGAGCTTAATTAATAATTGCTCAAGTGCAATTATAGATTCATAATGTACAACTTGAGCTTAATTAATTATTGCACAAGTGCAATTATAGATTCATAATGTACAAATAGAGCTTAATTAATTATTGCATAAGTGCAATTATAGATTCATAATATACAACTAGAGCTTAATTAATTATTGCACAAGTGCAATTATAGATTCATAATGTACAACTAGAGCTTAATTAATTATTGCACAAGTGCAATTATAGATTCATAATGTACTATTTGAGCTTAATTAATTATTGCACAAGTGCAATTATAGATTCATAATGTACAACTAGAGCTTAATTAATAATTGCTCAAGTGCAATTATAGATTCATAATGTACAACTAGAGCTTAATTAATTATTGCACTAGTGCAATTATAGATTCATAATGCACAACTAGAGCTTAATTAATTATTGCACAAGTGCAATTATAGATTCATAATGTACAACTAGAGCTTAATTAATTATTGCATAAGTGCAATTATAGATTCATAATGTACTATTAGAGCTTAATTAATTATTGCACAAGTGCAATTATAGATTCATAATGTACAACTAGAGCTTAATTAATTATTGCACAAGTGCAATTATAGATTCATAATGTACTATTAGAGCTTAATTAATTATTGCACAAGTGCAATTATAGATTCATAATGTACAACTAGAGCTTAATTAATTATTGCACAAGTGCAATTATAGATTCATAATGTACAACTAGAGCTTAATTAATTATTGCACAAGTGCAATTATAGATTCATAATGTACAACTAGAGCTTAATTATTTATTGCACAAGTGCAATTATAGATTCATAATGTACACCCAGAGCTTAATTAATTATTGCACAAGTGCAATTATAGATTCATAATGTACAACTTGAGCTTAATTAATTATTGCACAAGTGCAATTATAGATTCATAATGTACAACTAGAGCTTAATTAATTATTGCACTAGTGCAATTATAGATTCATAATGTACAACTAGAGCTTAATTAATTATTGCACTAGTGCAATTATAGATTCATAATGTACAACTCGAGCTTAATTAATTATTGCACAAGTGCAATTATAGATTCATAATGTACAACTAGAGCTTAATTAATTATTGCACTAGTGCAATTATAGATTCATAATGTACAACTTGAGCTTAATTAATTATTGCACAAGTGCAATTATAGATTCATAATGTACAACTAGAGCTTAATTAATTATTGCACAAGTGCAATTATAGATTCATAATGTACAACTTGAGCTTAATTAATTATTGCACAAGTGCAATTATAGATTCATAATGTACAACTAGAGCTTAATTAATTATTGCACTAGTGCAATTATAGATTCATAATGTACAACTAGAGCTTAATTAATTATTGCACTAGTGCAATTATAGATTCATAATGTACAACTCGAGCTTAATTAATTATTGCACAAGTGCAATTATAGATTCATAATGTACAACTAGAGCTTAATTAATTATTGCACTAGTGCAATTATAGATTCATAATGTACAACTTGAGCTTAATTAATTATTGCACAAGTGCAATTATAGATTCATAATGTACAACTAGAGCTTAATTAATTATTGCACAAGTGCAATTATAGATTCATAATGTACAACTTGAGCTTAATTAATTATTGCACAAGTGCAATTATAGATTCATAATGTACAACTAGAGCTTAATTAATTATTGCACTAGTGCAATTATAGATTCATAATGTACAACTTGAGCTTAATTAATTATTGCACAAGTGCAATTATAGATTCATAATGTACAACTAGAGCTTAATTAATTATTGCACAAGTGCAATTATAGATTCATAATGTACAACTTGAGCTTAATTAATTATTGCACAAGTGCAATTATTTATTCATAATGTACAACTAGAGCTTAATTAATTATTGCACTAGTGCAATTATAGATTCATAATGTACAACTAGAGCTTAATTAATTATTGCACAAGTGCAATTATAGATTCATAATGTACAACTAGAGCTTAATTAATTATTGCACAAGTGCAATTATAGATTCATAATGTACAACTTGAGCTTAATTAATTATTGCACAAGTGCAATTATAGATTCATAATGTACAACTTGAGCTTAATTAATTATTGCACAAGTGCAATTATAGATTCATAATGTACAACTTGAGCTTAATTAATTATTGCACAAGTGCAATTATAGATTCATAATGTACAACTAGAGCTTAATTAATTATTGCACTAGTGCAATTATAGATTCATAATGTACATCTTGAGCTTAATTAATTATTGCACAAGTGCAATTATTTATTCATAATGTACAACTAGAGCTTAATTAATTATTGCACTAGTGCAATTATAGATTCATAATGTACAACTAGAGCTTAATTAATTATTGCTCTAGTGCAATTATAGATTCATAATGCACAACTTGAGCTTAATTAATTATTGCACAAGTGCAATTATAGATTCATAATGTACAACTAGAGCTTAATTAATTATTGCACAAGTGCAATTATAGATTCATAATGTACAACTTGAGCTTAATTAATTATTGCACAAGTGCAATTATAGATTCATAATGTACAACTAGAGCTTAATTAATTATTGCACTAGTGCAATTATAGATTCATAATGTACATCTTGAGCTTAATTAATTATTGCACAAGTGCAATTATTTATTCATAATGTACAACTAGAGCTTAATTAATTATTGCACTAGTGCAATTATAGATTCATAATGTACAACTAGAGCTTAATTAATTATTGCACAAGTGCAATTATAGATTCATAATGTACAACTAGAGCTTAATTAATTATTGCACAAGTGCAATTATAGATTCATAATGTACAACTTGAGCTTAATTAATTATTGCACAAGTGCAATTATAGATTCATAATGTACAACTTGAGCTTAATTAATTATTGCACAAGTGCAATTATAGATTCATAATGTACAACTTGAGCTTAATTAATTATTGCACAAGTGCAATTATAGATTCATAATGTACAACTAGAGCTTAATTAATTATTGCTCTAGTGCAATTATAGATTCATAATGCACAACTTGAGCTTAATTAATTATTGCACAAGTGCAATTATAGATTCATAATGTACAACTAGAGCTTAATTAATTATTGCACAAGTGCAATTATAGATTCATAATGTACAACTAGAGCTTAATTAATTATTGCACAAGTGCAATTATAGATTCATAATGTACAACTTGAGCTTAATTAATTATTGCACAAGTGCAATTATAGATTCATAATGTACAACTAGAGCTTAATTAATTATTGCACAAGTGCAATTATAGATTCATAATGTACAACTAGAGCTTAATTAATTATTGCACAAGTGCAATTATAGATTCATAATGTACAACTAGAGCTTAATTAATTATTGCACAAGTGCAATTATAGATTCATAATGTACAACTAGAGCTTAATTAATTATTGCACAAGTGCAATTATAGATTCATAATGTACAACTAGAGCTTAATTAATTATTGCACAAGTGCAATTATAGATTCATAATGTACAACTAGAGCTTAATTAATTATAGCACAAGTGCAATTATAGATTCATAATGTACAACTAGAGCTTAATTAATTATTGCACAAGTGCAATTATAGATTCATAATGTACTATTAGAGCTTAATTAATTATTGCACAAGTGCAATTATAGATTCATAATGTACAACTAGAGCTTAATTAATTATTGCACAAGTGCAATTATAGATTCATAATGTACAAGTAGAGCTTAATTAATTATTGCACAAGTGCAATTATAGATTCATAATGTACTATTAGAGCTTAATTAATTATTGCACAAGTGCAATTATAGATTCATAATGTACAACTAGAGCTTAATTAATTATTGCACAAGTGCAATTATAGATTCATAATGTACAACTAGAGCTTAATTAATTATTGCACAAGTGCAATTATAGATTCATAATGTACTATTAGAGCTTAATTAATTATTGCACAAGTGCAATTATAGATTCATAATGTACAACTAGAGCTTAATTAATTATTGCACAAGTGCAATTATAGATTCATAATGTACAACTAGAGCTTAATTAATTATTGCACAAGTGCAATTATAGATTCATAATGTACAACTAGAGCTTAATTAATTATTGCACAAGTGCAATTATAGATTCATAATGTACAACTAGAGCTTAATTAATTATTGCACAAGTGCAATTATAGATTCATAATGTACAACTAGAGCTTAATTAATTATTGCACAAGTGCAATTATAGATTCATAATGTACAACTAGAGCTTAATTAATTATTGCACAAGTGCAATTATAGATTCATAATGTACTATTAGAGCTTAATTAATTATTGCACAAGTGCAATTATAGATTCATAATGTACAACTAGAGCTTAATTAATTATTGCACAAGTGCAATTATAGATTCATAATGTACTATTAGAGCTTAATTAATTATTGCACAAGTGCAATTATAGATTCATAATGTACAACTAGAGCTTAATTAATTATTGCACAAGTGCAATTATAGATTCATAATGTACTATTAGAGCTTAATTAATTATTGCACAAGTGCAATTATAGATTCATAATGTACAACTAGAGCTTAATTAATTATTGCACAAGTGCAATTATAGATTCATAATGTACAACTAGAGCTTAATTAATTATTGCACAAGTGCAATTATAGATTCATAATGTACAACTAGAGCTTAATTAATTAGAAATGGACTAAAAATGGCGGATATTTTTAACATAATTATACAATAAATTATCGAAATAAAATAATATTAAAGTTTCTACTAGTTAGGCAATACACATAGCACAATAGCGTATTGTTAGTTACAAATATTTTTATGAAATTATAAATATAAATAATATGTCATATGTCAATTATTGTAGTGGGATTCTTATTTTTTAATTCGACTTTATATTGGGTGCGTTTTTTTTGATATAATTAATGATAAAATAATAAAAATCTATTGAATTAATTTCGTTTATTAAAATTTAATACCGCCATCTATGAATAACTATTAATTATTAATTATTTACATACATGTAATGTCGGTAATACAGAAAACTATTTTTAATATGTTGGTTTAGATCTATTAATTTGATATTTTATACAAAGATGGCACTAGTAGTATTAATTTAAAATTAAATAACAACGACAAAAATTAACCAAGGTGTAGTAAAAGATGTAGTTATCGGGAGACAAATATTCCATATTAAGTCCTTAATATCAAATTAGGTATTTTTTTCTGATTATTTAGGATAAAAAAAACTGCTATTCGCATAATCAAATTGTTTTAATGGAATATTTGTCTCCAAATAACCGAACCATTCTTTTACCATTTAGACATTGGATAAACAATGGCGGACATTGGTCTATTATTAATTCATTTATTATCAATTATTACTTGCTTTTTCTTTCTTATTTGATCATTTTCAATGACTAATTAGCTTAATAAAGTGTTTTTACCCAATTAAGTGTAATTTTTTTAAAGGAAATTATTGCTGCCATCTAGAATATAATAGCGAACTAAATACAGTTTATTATAGTAAATGGTATTTGAATTTGGTATTTTATACATAGATGGCAATAGTTGTATTATATTTGGATACTTTTGTTAATTATTATTATAATAATCAGTTAAATTTGTACTTTTTATAAACATGGGCGTAACAAGTTGATTTTAATTGTATTGAATTATTCCTGGTTTGTTATTTTTTTAATTTTAAACTTTTAGTGACGTCATGGGTGGGCTAACTTTTAGGGTCGACCGTCAGAAATCTGGATAATATCTATCGGACATTAAAAAGATTGAGAGATATAGAAATGATGATTCAAGGTCACCCACACAAACGACAACAAAACGACACTGGAGATTCGAAATCTTGAAATATTGATACGTTTACACGATAATATAAATACTGTTAATATAAATTATTATTATTATTTTTTTTTTGTAATTTTTAATTGCATAAAAGTTTCCCAGATTAAGTGAAATTTTGATTAAAATGGCAACGTTGCTTTAAAAATTATGGAATTTAAAATAATTTCCTGGTTTTAGGGAAATTTTGAGAAAAATGGCAACATCGCTTTAAAAATTATGGAATTTAAAAAAATTTCCTGGTTTTGGGGAAATTTTGATAAAAATGGCAACGTTGCTTTAAAAATAATGGAATTTAAAAAAAAATCCTGCATTTAGGGAAATTTTGAGAAAAATGGCAACGTCGCTTAAAAAATAAAATTCCTGGATTTAGGGAAATTTTAGAAAAAATGGCAATGTCGCTTTAAAAATATTAAAAATTAAAAAATAGTTCAGATTTAGGGAAATTTTTGGAAAAGTGGCAACGTCGCTTTAAAAAATGATAAAAATAAAAAATATTCTCAGATTTTGGGAAATTTTAGGAAAATATGGCAACATCGCTTTTAACCTAATTTCATTTAAAGAAATTTCCAGATTTAGGGAAATTTAGAGAAAAAAGGCAACGTCGCTTTAAAAATAATTGAAATTAAATTTTTTTATTGAATTTGGTGAAATTTAAGGAAAAATGGCAACGTCGCATGAAAAATAATTATATTAAAATTTCCCAGATTTCGGGAAATTTTGAGAAAATTGGCAACGTCGCTTTTAAAAATAAATTTAAATTCAACAAAACTTTTCAAATTCTTGTATTTTTTAAACGTTGCCACATTTCCAAAAAAAATCTGAATTTAAAGATTTTCTTATGTTACAATTTTTTAAACGTTGCCACATTTCCAAAAATTCCTAAATTCAAAGATTTTCTTATGTTACAATTTTTTAAACGTTGCCATATTTCCAAAAAAAATCTGAATTTAAAGATTTTCTTATGTTACAATTTTTTAAACGTTGCCACATTTCCAAAAATTCCTAAATTCAAAGATTTTCTTATGTTACAATTTTTTAAACGTTGCCATATTTCCAAAAAAATTCTGAATTTAAAGATTTTCTTATGTTAAATTTTTTTAAACGTTGCCACATTTCCAAAAAAATTCTAAATTTAAAAGATTTTCTTATGACACAATTTTTTTTAAAATTTTTTAAACGTTGCCACATTTCCAAAAAAATTCTGAATTTAAAGATTTTCTTATGTTACATTTTTTTAAACGTTGCCACATTTCCAAAAAAATTCTGAATTTAAAGATTTTTTTATGTTACAATTTTTTAAACGTTGCCACATTTCCAAAAAAATTCTGAATTTAAAGATTTTCTTATGTTACATTTTTTTAAACGTTGCCACATTTCCAAAAAAATTCTGAATTTAAAGATTTTCTTATGTTGCAATTTTTTAAACGTTGCCACATTTCCAAAAAAATTCTGAATTTAAAGATTTTCTTATGTTGCAATTTTTTAAACGTTGCCACATTTCTAAAAAAATTCTGAATTTAAAGATTTTCTTATGTTGCAATTTTTTAAACGTTGCCACATTTCCAAAAAAATTCTGAATTTAAAGATTTTCTTATGTTACATTTTTTTAAACGTTGCCACATTTCTAAAAAAATTCTGAATTTAAAGATTTTCTTATGTTGCAATTTTTTAAACGTTGCCACATTTCTAAAAAAATTCTGAATTTAAAGATTTTCTTATGTTACATTTTTTTAAACGTTGCCACATTTCCAAAAAAATTCTGAATTTAAAGATTTTCTTATGTTGCAATTTTTTAAACGTTGCCACATTTCTAAAAAAATTCTGAATTTAAAGATTTTCTTATGTTGCAATTTTTTAAACGTTGCCACATTTCCAAAAAAATTCTGAATTTAAAGATTTTCTTATGTTACATTTTTTTAAACGTTGCCACATTTCTAAAAAAATTCTGAATTTAAAGATTTTCTTATGTTGCAATTTTTTAAACGTTGCCACATTTCTAAAAAAATTCTGAATTTAAAGATTTTCTTATGTTACATTTTTTTAAACGTTGCCACATTTCCAAAAAAATTCTGAATTTAAAGATTTTCTTATGTTACAATTTTTTAAACGTTGCCACATTTCCAAAAATTCCTAAATTCAAAGATTTTCTTATGTTACAATTTTTTAAACGTTGCCATATTTCCAAAAAAATTCTGAATTTAAAGATTTTCTTATGTTACAATTTTTTAAACGTTGCCATATTTCCAAAAAAAATCTGAATTTAAAGATTTTCTTATGTTACAATTTTTTAAACGTTGCCACATTTCCAAAAATTCCTAAATTCAAAGATTTTCTTATGTTACAATTTTTTAAACGTTGCCATATTTCCAAAAAAATTCTGAATTTAAAGATTTTCTTATGTTAAATTTTTTTAAACGTTGCCACATTTCCAAAAAAATTCTAAATTTAAAAGATTTTCTTATGACACAATTTTTTTTAAAATTTTTTAAACGTTGCCACATTTCCAAAAAAATTCTGAATTTAAAGATTTTCTTATGTTACATTTTTTTAAACGTTGCCACATTTCCAAAAAAATTCTGAATTTAAAGATTTTTTTATGTTACAATTTTTTAAACGTTGCCACATTTCCAAAAAAATTCTGAATTTAAAGATTTTCTTATGTTACATTTTTTTAAACGTTGCCACATTTCCAAAAAAATTCTGAATTTAAAGATTTTCTTATGTTGCAATTTTTTAAACGTTGCCACATTTCCAAAAAAATTCTGAATTTAAAGATTTTCTTATGTTGCAATTTTTTAAACGTTGCCACATTTCTAAAAAAATTCTGAATTTAAAGATTTTCTTATGTTGCAATTTTTTAAACGTTGCCACATTTCCAAAAAAATTCTGAATTTAAAGATTTTCTTATGTTACATTTTTTTAAACGTTGCCACATTTCTAAAAAAATTCTGAATTTAAAGATTTTCTTATGTTGCAATTTTTTAAACGTTGCCACATTTCTAAAAAAATTCTGAATTTAAAGATTTTCTTATGTTACATTTTTTTAAACGTTGCCACATTTCCAAAAAAATTCTGAATTTAAAGATTTTCTTATGTTACAATTTTTTAGACGTTGCCATATTTCCAAAAAAATTCTGAATTTAAAGATTTTCTTATGTTACAATTTTTTAAACGTTGCCACATTTCCAAAAAAAATCTGAATTTAAAGATTTTCTTATGTTACATTTTTTTAAACGTTGCCACATTTCTAAAAAAATTCTGAATTTAAATATTTTCTTATGTTACATTTTTTTAAACGTTGCCACATTTCCAAAAATTTCTAAATTCAAAGATTTTCTTATGTTACATTTTTTTAAACGTTGCCACATTTCCAAAAATTCCTAAATTCTAATATTTTATAATGTTACACCTTTTTAATTTTTTATAACGTTGCCAGATTTTCGTAATTTCTTAAATTTAAAGATTCTTACTTACTACAATTATTTATTGAAAAATATTTTAAACGTTGCCACATTTCCCAAAATTTCCTAAGTACAAAAAAAATCATATACAATTATTCGGACAAATATTAATATAATTTTTCACGTAGTCTCGTTTGTTTTTTTTTTTCTAACGAATACGTCATTGGCCAATCTCAAACACGAATCAAAAAATTTAAACGTCCGGCCATCGCGTTCTCGAAGTCACTACCATGAAAATTACCGTAATATATTTCCTGTGCCCGGAACGGAATCAACTCATTGTTGTTGTTCCATTTTGTGTTCTCTCTCTGTTGTTTGTTGTTTGTTGTATATGTTGTGTATATGTGTATATATATGTGTATATATGTGTGTGTGTACTTCTTCGGTTTTGCATAGAAAGACTTAATTATGTGAGCACAATGCGAAATTAAAACGAGGCCCGGTCGAGGCTTATCTATTAAAATATGCCTAGGAGGATGTTAATTATTCACTCTCTCTCTCTCTTCGTGAGAGAGTAAATTTACAACCGGCGGGTTTAAAAAAGAAAAGGAGGGAGTTCATTATGCTTCGAGTAGAGTGTTGTTGACTACCTGAGAAAACTTTTCGACGCTAAATGTACGTCATTTGTTTTAACTTTACAGAAATGTTATTAAATTTTGTTAAAAAAATTAAAACGACTATATTTAAACGTCAATAAAGATTTTTTAAACATAAATGTTATTTGTCAATTATCAAATCTCATATAAACGTCAAAATTGCCAACTGTCAATTGTCAGATCATATAAACTTCTAAACTGT
Organism: Neocrepidodera transversa; assembly: GCA_963243735.1. Taxonomy (NCBI): domain Eukaryota; kingdom Metazoa; phylum Arthropoda; class Insecta; order Coleoptera; family Chrysomelidae; genus Neocrepidodera; species Neocrepidodera transversa. The sequence goes on from OY725356.1 coordinate 10,913,185, forward strand.
CAATTGTCAGATCACATAAACGTCAAAATTTCCAACTGTCAATTGTCAGATCACATAAATGTCAAAACTGTCAACTGTCAGATCGCATAACCGTCAAAACTGTCAACTGTCAGATCATATAAACGTCAAAATTGCCAACTGTCAATTGTCAGATCACGTAAACGTCAAAACTGTCAACTGTCAGATCATATGAACGTCAAAATTGTCAATCGTCAATTGTCAATTGTCAAATCTTATATAACTGTCAAAATGGTCAGTTTTCTACTGTCAAATCTTAATTAAACGACAAAAATTTCATTAAATTTTGTAAAAAAAAATAAATGCCAATATTTAAAGGTCAATAGATATTTTTTTAACATAAATTTCATTTGTCAATTGTCACATGTCGTAACGTTAAAATTGTCAATTGTCAACTGTCAAATTTGATATAAACGTCAAAATTGTCAATTGTCAACTGTCAAATCGTATATAAACGTTAAAATGGTCAACTTTCAAATGTCAAATTTTATATAAACGTCAAAATTGTCAATTGTCAAATGTCATAATGTCAAAATTGTCAAATGTCATAATGTCAAAATTGTCAATTTTCAACTGTCAAATTTGATATAAACGTTAAAATGGTCAATTGTCAACTGTCAAATTTGATATAAACGTAAAAATGGTCAATTGGCAACTGTCAAATTTGATATAAACGTCAAAATGGTCAATTGTCAACTGTCAAATTTGTTATAAACGTAAAAATGGTCAATTGTCAACTGTCAAATTTGTTATAAACGTAAAAATGGTCAATTGTCAACTGTCAAATTTGTTATAAACGTAAAAATGGTCAATTGTCAACTATCAAATTTGTTATAAACGTAAAAATGGTCAATTGTCAACTGTCAAATTTGTTATAAACGTAAAAATGGTCAATTGTCAATTGTCAAATTTGATATAAACGTCAAAAATTGTCAATTGTCAGCTGTCTATTTTTATATGAAACTCAAAATTATCAATTTTTAACTGTAAAATCTTATATAAATGTCAAAAGAGTCAATTATCAATTGTCAAATATAAAATATTAAATAAATGTCAAAAATGTCAACTGTCAACTTTCAAATCTTATTTAAGCTTCAAAATTGTCAATTGTCAATTATAAAATTTTATAAATGTCAAAATGGTCAATTGTCAAATTTCATATAAACATCTAAATTGTTAATTGTCAACTGACAAACTGTCAATTGTCAACTGTCAAATTTATAAAAACGTCATAATTTTCACGTTTCAACTGTCAAATCTTATATAAACGTCATAATTGTCAATTGTCAACAATCAAATATGATAAATATCAAAATTGTCAATTGTCAACTACCAAATCTTAAATAAACGACAAAATGGTCAATTTTCAACTGTGAAATCTTATATAAACGTCAAAATTGTCAATTGTCAATTATCAAATATGATAAACGTCAAAATGGTCAATTGTCAATTATCAAATCCCATACAAACGTCAAAACTGTCAGTGCCAACTGTCAAATTCATATAAACGTCAAAATGGTCAATTGTCAATTATTAATCTTATATAAACATCAAAATTGTCAACTTTTTTAAAACCAACTTTTTGTAACGAGATTTTTTGTAATTAGAACTTTTTGTAACGAGAATTTTCATTTGTAAGAACTTTTTGTAATGAGAACTTTTTGTAAATAGAACTACTGTAGGACCAGAACTTTTGTAATGAGAACTTTTGTAACTAGAACTTTTGTAAACAGAACTTTGTGTAATCAGAGCTTCTTATAATCAGAACTTTTTGTTATCAGAACTTTTTGTAATTAGAACTTTTTGTAACGAGAACTTCTTGTAAATAGAACTACTGTAGGACCAGAACTTTTGTAACGAGAACTTTTGTAACTAGAACTTTTGTAAACAGAACTTTGTGTAATCAGAGCTTCTTATAATCAGAACTTTTTGTAATCAGAACTTTTTGTAATTAGAACTTTTTGTAACGAGAACTTTTCGTAAATGGAACTACTGTAAGACCAGAACTTTTGTAACGAGAACTTTTGTAACTAGAACTTTTGTAAACAGAACTTTTTGTAATCAGAGCTTCTTATAATCAGAACTTTTTGTAATCAGAACTTTTTGTAATTAGAACCTTTTGTAACGAGAACTTTTGTAACTAGAACTTTTGTAAACAGAACTTTTGTAACGAGAACTTTTGTAACCAGAACATTTGTAACAAATTTTTTTTGCAATGATAAATTTTCAAGGTACAATATTTCTGTCAAATTTTTTTAATAAAATTTCCAACCCACCCTCGTATTTTGAATAATTTGAATCCCCCTCGTATATACATATACAATCGGACGAATACCGATTAAAATAGTGAAAACAAGGGCATTAAGATATGCAAACACGAATTTGAGAGATATTCAAGAAGACCAGTCTGCTTCCTCTCCCTTTCACCCCCGCCTCACCCCCCCAACCCAAGTCAACGTGCACCCATCCCTTAGTCGGATTATAATTGTAGTGGAAAGAGAGAGGCCACATGTGCGTCCATTAATCAATGGATGTTTCTCTTTGGTAGAAGTAATTAAGGTTCTCGCATTTCGAACGATATGATGAATATATACAGAGGATGTTAGAAAAGGATACCAATAAGATATTAGATAAAGATGACTATTATCATTTAGACGTGTAGATGTTGTTTTTATTAGTATTATTAAAGAAATAATAGGGACAATCTGTATAGTTAGATGTTTTTTTTTTTTTTTAACAATTTTTCACTGTTTTTCTAAATTATACCCAATTTTTCATTATTTTTCCATATTTTCCCTATTCCTATTTTTTTTATATTTATTTTAAATTTTTTAACATTTTTAAAAATTTTCCCCCGTTTCTGGCTGTTTTTCACCATCTTTCTAGATTTTTCCCGATTTTCCCAGATTTTTCCCAATTTACCCCTATTTTTCCGGATTTATACTCATTTTTCCCAATTTTTCGTATTTTTTTAAAATTTATCCCAATTTTTCACTGTTTTTCCAAATTGTCCCCAATTTTTCATTATTTCTCCATATTTTCCCTATTCCCATTTTTTTTATATTTATTTTAAATTTTTCACCTTTTTTAAAAATTTTTCCCCATTTCTGGCTGTTTTTCACCATCTTTCTAGATTTTTCCCAATTTACCCCTATTTTTCCGGATTTATAGTCATTTTTCCCAATTTTTCGTATTTTTTTTTAATTTATCCCAATTTTTCACTGTTTTTCCAAATCATACCCAATTTTTCATTATTTCTCCATATTTTCCCATATTATTCCCATTTTTTTTATTTTTATTCAAATTTTTCTCCATTTTTAATAATTTTCCCCCATTTCTCGTTATTTTTCACCATCTTTCTAGATTTTTCCCGATTTTTCTAGATTTTTCCCAATTTACCCCTATTTTTCCGGATTTATACCCATTTTTACATTGTTTGTCTGATTTTAATTGTTTTTCTCCATTTTTTCAGATTTCCTCCTATTTTTCATTAATTTCCACTAATTTCCCAATTTTTCCCAATTTTTCACAATTTTTCACAATTTTTCCCAATTTTTCCCAATTTTTCTAGTTTTTCCACAATTTTTCACTTTTATAATATTCCACTATTTTTTCCGATTTTTCCCTATTTTTCACTATTTTCTCCACTTTTTACCAATTTATAAGTATTTTTCCGGTTTTTTCCCTTTTTTTCATTATTTTTCCCGGTTTCTTCTAATTTTTAATTATATTTCCAGATTTTGTCCTTTTTTTTCCGATTTTTCTTAATTTTAATGTTTCTACAAAATTTTTATTATTTCTCCCTATTTTTCCTGATTTCTGCCACTTTTTCCCTATTTTTTCGATTTTTCTTATTTTTCCAATTTTTTTTATATTTATTACAGTTTTTCTCCATTTTTACAGATTTTCTTTTATTTTTTATGATTTTTCCTTATTTTTTCCATTTTTCCTGTTTCCATCTTTTTTCTTTTTCCACCATTTTTAAATATTTTCCCATATTTTTCCAGGGTTTTCCCTATTTTTCATTATTTTTCTCAATTTTTTTCCCTACATGCTTCTTTAGTTTTCTTTATTTTTTTCTATTTTATCCCTATTTTTTATTATTTTTTCTTATTTTCCCCCTAAATTTTGATTGTTTTTCCATTTTTTCGCTTTTTAAAATTTTTTTCTCAGTTTTTCTCAATTTTTCACTGTTTTTACCGATTTTCTCCTTTTTTCCAGTTTTTCACTATTTTTCACAAGCTATTACAATTTTTCTTTATTTTTCGTGAGTGGAAAAACGCATTGTTGCTTTATTTTTTAAATTCGTGCGTGGAAAAACGCATTTTTGATTTATTTTTTAAATTCGTGCGTGGAAAAACGCATTTTTCCTCTAGTTTTTAAATTCGTGCGTGGAAAAACACATTGTTACTTTATTTTTTAAATTCGTGCGTGGAAAAACGCATTTTTCCTCATTTTTTTAAATTTGTGCGTGGAAAAACGCATTTTTCCTCATTTTTTTAAATTCGTGCGTGGAAAAACACATTTTTCCTCTATTTTTTAAATTCGTGCGTGGAAAAACACATTTTTCCTCTATTTTTTAAATTCGTGCGTGGAAAAACACATTGTTACTTTATTTTTTAAATTCGTGCGTGGAAAAACGCATTTTTCCTCATTTTTTTAAATTTGTGCGTGGAAAAACGCATTTTTCCTCATTTTTTTAAATTCGTGCGTGGAAAAACACATTTTTCCTCTATTTTTTAAATTCGTACGTGGAAAAACACATTTTTCCTCTATTTTTTAAATTCGTACGTGGAAAAACACATTTTTCCTCTATTTTTTAAATTCTTACGTGGAAAAACACATTTTTCCTCTATTTTTTAAATTCGTACGTGGAAAAACACATTCTTACTTTATTTTTTTAATTCGTGCGTGGAAAAACACATTTTTCCTCTATTTTTTAAATTCGTGCGTGGAAAAACACATTTTTCCTCTATTTTTTAAATTCGTACGTGGAAAAACACATTCTTACTTTATTTTTTTAATTCGTGCGTGGAAAAACACATTCTTACTATATTTTTTAAATTCGTGCGTGGAAAAATAGTTCGTTAATTTTAACTTTTCATCTATATCTCTCGAGAGGATTTTTTCCGTCGGTTCACTCGTGCTTTTTTCAACACTTGACAATTTATTTAACATTATTTTTCAGTTATCGAACACTCGAGCTTTTTTTTTTCTAAATTCATATTAAAAAAAAAACCGATAATTCTATTAAATTGAAATATAACCCGCGCCTTAACACTGATGGTGTTACTCGAACATATTCCGAAACGTCCTTTTTCCCCCTTTATATAATCCAAGGGACGTTAACACGGACTCCCGAACAAGGATATTAGAGGTTGTAGCTCCCCGAAGTCTCGTAATGTCTCAAGTTTACGACGGACACGGTCCGAACTGGGGGGGTTGGGGGGGTTGGGGAGGTGGAGGTGGGTCTAACCGCCTCCCGGTGCCCGTAGAGCCACATACATACTTTATCCACTTTTGCATTGTAATTCGAAGTACGTTACAACTACAAATGGGAAACGTGAATTATGTGCGGCGGGGACATTTGAACTACTTTTTTTTTTATTAAGAAAATAGTTCAAATGTTACGAATAGGAAACATTCATTTTTATTTTACTTTTTAAGTTCGTGTGTGGAAAAATGCATTGTTACTTAATTTTCTAAGTTCGTGTGTGGAAAAATGCATTGTTACTTTATTTTTCAAGTTCCTAAGTGGAAAAATGCATTGTTACTTAATTTTCTAAGTTCGTGTGTGGAAAAATGCATTGTTACTTTATTTTTCAAGTTCCTAAGTGGAAAAATGCATTGTTACTTAATTTATTTATATATTAAATAGTTCAAATGTTACAAATAAAAAATGCATTTTTTTTTTCTAAATAAAAAATAGTTCAATTGTTACAAACCGGAAAAACTTTTGCTCTAATTAAAATATTTATATATCAACCATGAATGATATAATAGAGATGTTGATGTTGGTTTTTACGCGAAACGAAATGACGTTTCTATTTAACTTAAAACAGATGAATCATCTTCAGGATCATCAATCAACCTGTTGAGGAGAATCTTGAGTGAGTTTAACGTGACTTGTACAGACACGTTTCACAGTGACACGTTGTAACGCTAATCGCTTAAATCGCTTAAATCGCTTATTCGTGTCTTATACCTTACGAGAAATATTTATATATATACAGTGTGTCCATTTTAATTCGAAATATATGTTAGATTTTTTTATTATTATCAGTTTCGATACACAAAAATTTAAAAACAAAGCAACAATGCATTTTTCCACTCACGAACTTAGAAAATTAAGTAACATTGCATTTTTCCACACAAGAACTTAAAAAATTAAGTAACAATGCATTTTCCCACTTAGGAACTTGAAAAATAAAGTAACAATGCATTTTTCCACACACGAACTTAGAAAATTAAGTAACAATGCATTTTCCCACTTAGGAACTTGAAAAATAAAGAAACAATGCATTTTTCCACACACGAACTTAGAAAATTAAGTAACAATGCATTTTTCCACTTAAGAACTTGAAAAATAAAGTAACAATGCATTTTTCCACACACGAACTTAGAAAATTAAGTAACAATGCATTTTCCCACTTAGGAACTTGAAAAATTAAGTAACAATGCATTTTTCCACACACGAACTTAGAAAATTAAGTAACAATGCATTTTTCCACACAAGAACTTAAAAAATTAAGTAACAATGCATTTTCCCACTTAGGAACTTGAAAAATAAAGTAACAATGCATTTTTCCACACACGAACTTAGAAAATTAAGTAACAATGCATTTTTCCACTTAGGAACTTGAAAAATAAAGTAACAATGCATTTTTCCACTTAGGAACTTGAAAAATAAAGTAACAATGCATTTTTCCACTTAGGAACTTGAAAAATAAAGTAACAATGCATTTTTCCACACACGAACTTAGAAAATTAAGTAACAATGCATTTTTCCACTTAGGAACTTGAAAAATAAAGTAACAATGCATTTTCCCACTTAGGAACTTGAAAAATTAAGTAACAATGCATTTTTCCACACACGAACTTAGAAAATTAAGTAACAATGCATTTTTCCACTTAAGAACTTGAAAAATAAAGTAACAATGCATTTTTCCACACACGAACTTAGAAAATTAAGTAACAATGCATTTTCCCACTTAGGAACTTGAAAAATTAAGTAACAATGCATTTTTCCACACACGAACTTAAAAAATTAAGTAACAATGCATTTTCCCACTTAGGAACTTGAAAAATAAAGTAACAATGCATTTTTCCACACACGAACTTAGAAAATTAAGTAACAATGCATTTTCCCACTTAGGAACTTGAAAAATAAAGTAACAATGCATTTTTCCACACACGAACTTAGAAAATTAAGTAACAATGCATTTTTCCACTTAAGAACTTGAAAAATAAAGTAACAATGCATTTTTCCACACACGAACTTAGAAAATTAAGTAACAATGCATTTTCCCACTTAGGAACTTGAAAAATTAAGTAACAATGCATTTTTCCACACACGAACTTAGAAAATTAAGTAACAATGCATTTTTCCACTTAAGAACTTGAAAAATAAAGTAACAATGCATTTTTCCACACACGAACTTAGAAAATTAAGTAACAATGCATTTTTCCACACACGAACTTAGAAAATTAAGTAACAATGCATTTTTCCACTTAAGAACTTGAAAAATTAAGTAACAATGCATTTTTCCACACACGAACTTAGAAAATTAAGTAACAATGCATTTTCCCACTTAGGAACTTGAAAAATAAAGTAACAATGCATTTTTCCACACACGAACTTAGAAAATTAAGTAACAATGCATTTTCCCACTTAGGAACTTGAAAAATAAAGTAACAATGCATTTTTCCACACACGAACTTAGAAAATTAAGTAACAATGCATTTTTCCACTTAAGAACTTGAAAAATAAAGTAACAATGCATTTTTCCACACACGAACTTAGAAAATTAAGTAACAATGCATTTTCCCACTTAGGAACTTGAAAAATAAAGTAACAATGCATTTTTCCACACACGAACTTAGAAAATTAAGTAACAATGCATTTTTCCACTTAAGAACTTGAAAAATAAAGTAACAATGCATTTTTCCACACACGAACTTAGAAAATTAAGTAACAATGCATTTTCCCACTTAGGAACTTGAAAAATTAAGTAACAATGCATTTTTCCACACACGAACTTAGAAAATTAAGTAACAATGCATTTTTCCACTTAAGAACTTGAAAAATAAAGTAACAATGCATTTTTCCACACACGAACTTAGAAAATTAAGTAACAATGCATTTTTCCACACAAGAACTTAAAAAATTAAGTAACAATGCATTTTCCCACTTAGGAACTTGAAAAATAAAGTAACAATGCATTTTTCCACACACGAACTTAGAAAATTAAGTAACAATGCATTTTTCCACTTAGGAACTTGAAAAATAAAGTAACAATGCATTTTTCCACTTAGGAACTTGAAAAATAAAGTAACAATGCATTTTTCCACTTAGGAACTTGAAAAATAAAGTAACAATGCATTTTTCCACACACGAACTTAGAAAATTAAGTAACAATGCATTTTTCCACTTAGGAACTTGAAAAATTAAGTAACAATGCATTTTTCCACACACGAACTTGAAATATTAAGTAACAATGCATTTTTCCACACAAGAACTTAAAAAATTAAGTAACAATGCATTTTTCCACACACGAACTTAGAAAATTAGGTAACAATGCATTTTCCCACTTAGGAACTTGAAAAATAAAGTAACAATGCATTTTCCCACACACGAATTTTTAAATTAAAGTAAAAGTGCATTTTTCCTCACTCGAATTGGAAAAACAAAACAACAATGCATTTTTTCACCCACTATTAACCGCAATAATATCCCGATTTAAGTCCACTTGATGAAATAAAAATAATACATATATCGACTGTCATATAACATATTTTAACATATGATACATCAAACGACTCATAGTGACGTCACAATATACAAAGTGTATCAAAAATAAGAAACAAATCACGAATTCTACTAAAATTTAAATCTATAAAAAAATTCTTGGCTACATTAAATTCAGTCGAATTATCGAATCAGCGGGAGAAAAAAAAAAAAAAACAAAAGTCACAGATACGATCTTCGAATCGTCTAAATCTCAAGATAGAGAGAGTGAGAGAGAAAGAGTTAAAAAAGAAGAATAAGAATATAAACGTGTTCGTTGTAACATGCACAAACTCACTTTGTGACTGATCTGACACGAATATTTCGTAACTCGAAAAGTGAGTTTTATCTCGTTCTCGAATCTTTATCTTCAAATCCGACTCGATATAAATACGACTGTCAACTTTTTTTTTTTTTTTCTCAACCGAGAAATAAATACTTGATTTTAACTAAAAATGTATTTATACTAAACACTCGAGTAAGAAAAAAATATAAAAATCGAGTTCGTTTTTTCCATATCGAAAATTATTAATTTCGCGTTGTAGCTAAAGTCCCGCCCGGACGGGTATTTAAAATTTACATAAACGCGCCGTTACGTATGCAGCCCGCAACGAGATTTAATTGCCTTAAGAGGATACTTTAGGTGCCATTTTGGATTTTCGTTGGGATCCAAGTTAGCTGTGTGATTACTGGTCAGAAATGTGGGTGGGGGGGGGGTGTTGGAGGGGGTTTCGTTAATTGAATAAAAGTTGGAAAAATAATTTTCTATTTGGTAGAAAAGTAGGTACAAAAGAGAGATGAAAAATGGGAAAAATTGAAAAAATTGAGAAAAACAGGAAAAAATGGGGAAAAACCAGTCAAAAATTGGAAAAATGAAAAATAGGGTAAAATATAGACAAAAATAGAGAAAAATGGGAAAAAATAAAGATAAAATTGGAAAATAGGAAATAATTTAAAAAAAATACAGAAAAACTGGAAAAAATACGGAAAAATAAGAACATATTGCAAAAATAGAGAAAAACAGAGAAAAATAAGAAAAATGGGGAAAAATAAAGAAAAAGAAAAAATACGTAAAATGGGAAAAAACGATCAAAAATAGGAAAAAATAGGAAAAATGGGAAAATGGGAAAAAATAAGAAAATATTGAAAAAAAAATAGAGAAAAAAAATCAAAAATATGAATAAAAAGAGAAAACATGTACGAAAATAGGAAAAAACAGGGAAAAACAAAAAATAAGAAAAATGGGAAAAAATAGGGAAAAATTGAGTGAAAGAAAATATATTAAAAATGGGAAAAAATCGACAAAAACTTAAAAAAAATGTGAAAAAATAGTCAAACGTAGAAAAAAAGAAAAACAAGCGAAAATAGATAAAAATAGGAAAAAACCATAAAAATGGGAAATTGGGAAAAAATATGAAAAAATAAGAAAAATTGGAAAAAATGGGGAAAAATAAAGAAAAAGAAAAATAGAGAAAAAGAAAAAAAATTGAAAAAAGAGAAAACAGGAGAAAATGGGAAAAAAAGGTCAAAAATAAGAAAAACAGGAAAAAATAGAGAAAAATAGAGAAAAACAGTAAAAAAATGGGAAAAAATCGAAAAAAAGAAGGAAAAAATGTAGAAAAACCGGAAATATAAGAAAAAATTGAAAAATATAGAGAAAAACACGAAAAATTGAGAAAAAAATACGGATAAATCAGAAAATATTGCTAAAATAGAGAAAACAAAAAAAAAACAAGAAAAATGGAAAAAAAGAGAAAAATAAGAAAAAATAGAGAAAAATTGTGAAAAATAGGAAAAAGATGAAAAACATAGAAAATCAGTAAAAAATGGGAAAAATAAGAAAAAACTGCAAGAATTGAGAAAACAAAGAAAAAAGGAAAAACAGGAAAAATTGGAAAAATTGACTAAAATAAGAAAAAAAATGGAGAAAAATAAAAAATTATGAAAAATGGGGAAAAACATGAAAAAATGGGAAAAAATTGAGATTGTAAGAAAATATTGCAAAATTGGAGAAAACCAAAAAAAAATGAGAAAATACAGTCAAAAATAGATAAAAACAGGAAAAATAGGAAAAAAATAGACAAAAAGAAAAAGTAGAAAAAATGGGAAAAATTTGGGAAAAATAGGAAAAACTATGGCAAAGTAGGTAAATTTAGGAAAATATTGGAAAAGTGAAGTTCACTTGTGCAATAATTAATTAAGCTCTAGTTGTACATAATGTAACTATAATTACACTCGAGCAATTAACACTTGATTGTTATCAAAATGTTTTTTTTAAATTTAGTTACAATAAATTTTCATATTAAACAAACAATAGAATCTCTACAATAGAGAACTCAAATCGTTTCAGACAACAGAATAATAAAAGATTTTGTTAGCCATTATATGATCAGATCATAATTTTTTTTAATAATTATTGTTCGTTTGTATATTTTTATATATACATATATCGGGACTGGTAAGAGTGTGTGTGTATATGTGTATATATATAATTAAGATTATTAGTCGTTCCATATATGCAGGAATTGTTATTACATTACAATCGACTAATTATACGGATGGAAAGAAACGAATGAGAATCAGAAGAAACGATACAGTGACGTAACCGAAAATTTTTAATTAAATTTTATTAATTAATTGATACTTAATTTAAATTTTATCACTTGGTGCATTGTTGTTCTTTTTTTATTATAAACACTCGTGTGGTTTTATCACTTGGTGCATTGTTGCTCTTTTTTTATTATAAACACTCGTGTGGTTTTATCACTTGGTGCATTGTTGCTCTTTTTTTATTATAAACACTCGTGTGGTTTTATCACTTAGTGCATTGTTGCTCTTTTTTTATTATAAACACTCGTGTGGTTTTATCACTTGGTGCATTGTTGCTCTTTTTTTATTATAAACACTCGTGTGGTTTTATCACTTGGTGCATTGTTGCTCTTTTTTTATTATAAACACTCGTGTGGTTTTATCACTTGGTGCATTGTTGCTCTTTTTTTATTATAAACACTCGTGTGGTTTTATCACTTAGTGCATTGTTGCTCTTTTTTTATTATAAACACTCGTGTGGTTTTATCACTTGGTGCATTGTTGCTCTTTTTTTATTATAAACACTCGTGTGGTTTTATCACTTAGTGCATTGTTGCTCTTTTTTTATTATAAACACTCGTGTGGTTTTATCACTTGGTGCATTGTTGCTCTTTTTTTATTATAAACACTCGTGTGGTTTTATCACTTGGTGCATTGTTGCTCTTTTTTTATTATAAACACTCGTGTGGTTTTATCACTTGGTGCATTGTTGCTCTTTTTTTATTATAAACACTCGTGTGGTTTTATCACTTAGTGCATTGTTGCTCTTTTTTTATTATAAACACTCGTGTGGTTTTATCACTTGGTGCATTGTTGCTCTTTTTTTATTATAAACACTCGTGTGGTTTTATCACTTGGTGCATTGTTGCTCTTTTTTTATTATAAACACTCGTGTGGTTTTATCACTTAGTGCATTGTTGCTCTTTTTTTATTATAAACACTCGTGTGGTTTTATCACTTGGTGCATTGTTGCTCTTTTTTTATTATAAACACTCGTGTGGTTTTATCACTTGGTGCATTGTTGCTCTTTTTTTATTATAAACACTCGTGTGGTTTTATCACTTGGTGCATTGTTGCTCTTTTTTTATTATAAACACTCGTGTGGTTTTATCACTTAGTGCATTGTTGCTCTTTTTTTATTATAAACACTCGTGTGGTTTTATCACTTGGTGCATTGTTGCTCTTTTTTTATTATAAACACTCGTGTGGTTTTATCACTTGGTGCATTGTTGCTCTTTTTTTATTATAAACACTCGTGTGGTTTTATCACTTAGTGCATTGTTGCTCTTTTTTTATTATAAACACTCGTGTGGTTTTATCACTTAGTGCATTGTTGCTCTTTTTTTATTATAAACACTCGTGTGGTTTTATCACTTGGTGCATTGTTGCTCTTTTTTTATTATAAACACTCGTGTGGTTTTATCACTTAGTGCATTGTTGCTCTTTTTTTATTATAAACACTCGTGTGGTTTTATCACTTGGTGCATTGTTGCTCTTTTTTTATTATAAACACTCGTGTGGTTTTATCACTTGGTGCATTGTTGCTCTTTTTTTATTATAAACACTCGTGTGGTTTTATCACTTGGTGCATTGTTGCTCTTTTTTTATTATAAACACTCGTGTGGTTTTATCACTTAGTGCATTGTTGCTCTTTTTTTATTATAAACACTCGTGTGGTTTTATCACTTGGTGCATTGTTGCTCTTTTTTTATTATAAACACTCGTGTGGTTTTATCACTTGGTGCATTGTTGCTCTTTTTTTATTATAAACACTCGTGTGGTTTTATCACTTAGTGCATTGTTGCTCTTTTTTTATTATAAACACTCGTGTGGTTTTATCACTTGGTGCATTGTTGCTCTTTTTTTATTATAAACACTCGTGTGGTTTTATCACTTGGTGCATTGTTGCTCTTTTTTTATTATAAACACTCGTGTGGTTTTATCACTTGGTGCATTGTTGCTCTTTTTTTATTATAAACACTCGTGTGGTTTTATCACTTAGTGCATTGTTGCTCTTTTTTTATTATAAACACTCGTGTGGTTTTATCACTTGGTGCATTGTTGCTCTTTTTTTATTATAAACACTCGTGTGGTTTTATCACTTAGTGCATTGTTGCTCTTTTTTTATTATAAACACTCGTGTGGTTTTATCACTTGGTGCATTGTTGCTCTTTTTTTATTATAAACACTCGTGTGGTTTTATCACTTGGTGCATTGTTGCTCTTTTTTTATTATAAACACTCGTGTGGTTTTATCACTTGGTGCATTGTTGCTCTTTTTTTATTATAAACACTCGTGTGGTTTTATCACTTAGTGCATTGTTGCTCTTTTTTTATTATAAACACTCGTGTGGTTTTATCACTTGGTGCATTGTTGCTCTTTTTTTATTATAAACACTCGTGTGGTTTTATCACTTGGTGCATTGTTGCTCTTTTTTTATTATAAACACTCGTGTGGTTTTATCACTTAGTGCATTGTTGCTCTTTTTTTATTATAAACACTCGTGTGGTTTTATCACTTGGTGCATTGTTGCTCTTTTTTTATTATAAACACTCGTGTGGTTTTATCACTTGGTGCATTGTTGCTCTTTTTTTATTATAAACACTCGTGTGGTTTTATCACTTGGTGCATTGTTGCTCTTTTTTTATTATAAACACTCGTGTGGTTTTATCACTTAGTGCATTGTTGCTCTTTTTTTATTATAAACACTCGTGTGGTTTTATCACTTGGTGCATTGTTGCTCTTTTTTTATTATAAACACTCGTGTGGTTTTATCACTTGGTGCATTGTTGCTCTTTTTTTATTATAAACACTCGTGTGGTTTTATCACTTAGTGCATTGTTGCTCTTTTTTTATTATAAACACTCGTGTGGTTTTATCACTTAGTGCATTGTTGCTCTTTTTTTATTATAAACACTCGTGTGGTTTTATCACTTGGTGCATTGTTGCTCTTTTTTTATTATAAACACTCGTGTGGTTTTATCACTTAGTGCATTGTTGCTCTTTTTTTATTATAAACACTCGTGTGGTTTTATCACTTGGTGCATTGTTGCTCTTTTTTTATTATAAACACTCGTGTGGTTTTATCACTTGGTGCATTGTTGCTCTTTTTTTATTATAAACACTCGTGTGGTTTTATCACTTAGTGCATTGTTGCTCTTTTTTTATTATAAACACTCGTGTGGTTTTATCACTTGGTGCATTGTTGCTCTTTTTTTATTATAAACACTCGTGTGGTTTTATCACTTGGTGCATTGTTGCTCTTTTTTTATTATAAACACTCGTGTGGTTTTATCACTTGGTGCATTGTTGCTCTTTTTTTATTATAAACACTCGTGTGGTTTTATCACTTAGTGCATTGTTGCTCTTTTTTTATTATAAACACTCGTGTGGTTTTATCACTTGGTGCATTGTTGCTCTTTTTTTATTATAAACACTCGTGTGGTTTTATCACTTGGTGCATTGTTGCTCTTTTTTTATTATAAACACTCGTGTGGTTTTATCACTTAGTGCATTGTTGCTCTTTTTTTATTATAAACACTCGTGTGGTTTTATCACTTAGTGCATTGTTGCTCTTTTTTTATTATAAACACTCGTGTGGTTTTATCACTTGGTGCATTGTTGCTCTTTTTTTATTATAAACACTCGTGTGGTTTTATCACTTAGTGCATTGTTGCTCTTTTTTTATTATAAACACTCGTGTGGTTTTATCACTTGGTGCATTGTTGCTCTTTTTTTATTATAAACACTCGTGTGGTTTTATCACTTGGTGCATTGTTGCTCTTTTTTTATTATAAACACTCGTGTGGTTTTATCACTTGGTGCATTGTTGCTCTTTTTTTATTATAAACACTCGTGTGGTTTTATCACTTGGTGCATTGTTGCTCTTTTTTTATTATAAACACTCGTGTGGTTTTATCACTTGGTGCATTGTTGCTCTTTTTTTATTATAAACACTCGTGTGGTTTTATCACTTTGTGCATTGTTGCTCTTTTTTTATTATAAACACTCGTGTGGTTTTATCACTTGGTGCATTGTTGCTCTTTTTTTATTATAAACACTCGTGTGGTTTTATCACTTGGTGCATTGTTGCTCTTTTTTTATTATAAACACTCGTGTGGTTTTATCACTTGGTGCATTGTTGCTCTTTTTTTATTATAAACACTCGTGTGGTTTTATCACTTTGTGCATTGTTGTTCTTTTTTTATTATAAACACTCGTGTGGTTTTATCACTTTGTGCATTGTTGCTCTTTTTTTATTATAAACACTCGTGTGGTTTTATCACTTGGTGCATTGTTGCTCTTTTTTTATTATAAACACTCGTGTGGTTTTATCACTTGGTGCATTGTTGCTCTTTTTTTATTATAAACACTCGTGTGGTTTTATCACTTGGTGCATTGTTGCTCGTTTTCCATTACAAACACTCGTGTCGTTTTATCACTTAGTGCATTGTTGCTCGTTTTCCATCACAAACACTCGTGTGGTTTTATCACTTGGTGCATTGTTGCTCGTTTTCCATCACAAACACTCGTGTGGTTTTATCACTTAGTGCATTGTTGCTCGTTTTCTATCACAAACACTCGTGTGGTTTTATCACTTGGTGCATTGTTGCTCGTTTTCCATCACAAACACTCGTGTGGTTTTATCACTTGGTGCATTGTTGCTCGTTTTCCATCACAAACACTCGTGTGGTTTTATCACTTAGTGCATTGTTGCTCGTTTTCTATCACAAACACTCGTGTGGTTTTATCACTTGGTGCATTGTTGCTCGTTTTCCATCACAAACACTCGTGTGGTTTTATCACTTGGTGCATTGTTGCTCGTTTTCCATCACAAACACTCGTGTGGTTTTATCACTTGGTGCATTGTTGCTCGTTTTCCATCACAAACACTCGTGTGGTTTTATCACTTGGTGCATTGTTGCTCGTTTTCCATCACAAACACTCGTGTGGTTTTATCACTTAGTGCATTGTTGCTCGTTTTCCATCACAAACACTCGTGTGGTTTTATCACTTGGTGCATTGTTGCTCGTTTTCCATCACAAACACTCGTGTGGTTTTATCACTTAGTGCATTGTTGCTCTTTTTTTATTATAAACACTCGTGTGGTTTTATCACTTAGTGCATTGTTGCTCTTTTTTTATTATAAACACTCGTGTGGTTTTATCACTTGGTGCATTGTTGCTCGTTTTCCATCACAAACACTCGTGTGGTTTTATCACTTGGTGCATTGTTGCTCGTTTTCCATCACAAACACTCGTGTGGTTTTATCACTTAGTGCATTGTTGCTCTTTTTTTATTATAAACACTCGTGTGGTTTTATCACTTAGTGCATTGTTGCTCTTTTTTTATTATAAACACTCGTGTGGTTTTATCACTTAGTGCATTGTTGCTCTTTTTTTATTATAAACACTCGTGTGGTTTTATCACTTGGTGCATTGTTGCTCGTTTTCCATCACAAACACTCGTGTGGTTTTATCACTTGGTGCATTGTTGCTCGTTTTCCATCACAAACACTCGTGTGGTTTTATCACTTAGTGCATTGTTGCTCTTTTTTTATTATAAACACTCGTGTGGTTTTATCACTTGGTGCATTGTTGCTCGTTTTCCATCACAAACACTCGTGTGGTTTTATCCTTTGGTGCATTGTTGCTCGTTTTCCATCACAAACACTCGTGTGGTTTTATCACTTAGTGCATTGTTGCTCTTTTTTTATTATAAACACTCGTGTGGTTTTATCACTTAGTGCATTGTTGCTCTTTTTTTATTATAAACACTCGTGTGGTTTTATCACTTGGTGCATTGTTGCTCGTTTTCCATCACAAACACTCGTGTGGTTTTATCACTTAGTGCATTGTTGCTCTTTTTTTATTATAAACACTCGTGTGGTTTTATCACTTAGTGCATTGTTGCTCTTTTTTTATTATAAACACTCGTGTGGTTTTATCACTTGGTGCATTGTTGCTCGTTTTCCATCACAAACACTCGTGTGGTTTTATCACTTGGTGCATTGTTGCTCGTTTTCCATCACAAACACTCGTGTGGTTTTATCACTTAGTGCATGGTTGCTCTTTTTTTATTATAAACACTCGTGTGGTTTTATCACTTAGTGCATTGTTGCTCGTTTTACATCACAAACACTCGTGTGGTTTTATCACTAAGTGCATTGTTGCTTTTGTTATTGAAGAACTTTTTTGCCTTTTTTACCCGACACTGTATTTAAAAAAAAAATAAAAAAAAATCCGACGGAGAATATAACAGAAGAAAAGAAAATGAATAAGGAAAAAAAAAAAAAATGTGAAAGAGTAAGCGAGTAAGCAGTAGATCGCTGGCGGGTCCGCATATATTTCATTCGACGAGGTATAATGCTTTTGCCGTATCGACTAACCACCTTAATTTTTTTTTTTTATTTTTTTTTTCTTCTAAGCGATTAGTACAGAGTATCCATTAAAGTCGGACCGAATGAAACGAAAACGAAATAAATAAAATTATTTATGTACCCATTTGAGCGGTTCGTTACTGTATATTTTTCTTTTTTTGATTGAAATTAAGCACATAAGTGGAAAAAAAAAAAAAAAAAAAAAAAAAAAAAAAAAAAAAAAAAAAGTACATATTTTACAAAAACGTATTTATCGGATCGATCGAGTTATCGTTCGATATTTTAAATATTTACATCTTAATTATCGTGATAAAAATAATCTTGATAAAAGTACATTTATCGGATCGATCGAGTTATCGTTCGATATTATAAATATTTACATCTTAATTATCGTAAAAAAAAAAAAAAAAAAAAAAAAAAAAAAAAAAAAAAAAAAAAAAAAAAAAAAAAAAAAAAAAATGTCTAATTACCTAAAGCAATAATTACGTCATTTCTATCATTAAAATAATCTAAATTTTAATTTTAATTTACTCTCACTCTGCTCGACCATTATACATACATACACTATATGTCTATCTCTTTCTCTCTCATATAATATATCTCTATAGCCAATATCTAGTTAGACAGAATAATATTGTTGGAAAATATCTCTCGCTAAAGTCGCCCAACGACGTAATCGCTTTTAAAGATTTATAAAAACTTATAGATAAACGTGTACGGTCCGCTATACCCTATTACGGTGTTATTGTATTCCAGACCGATAAATAATATTCTTTATATGACTTTTTAGAAGTGGATTTCTCTCTCTCTCTTTCTCTCTCTTTCTCTCGTTTCGGTATTTCGGATCTGCCGCCGTTCAATTATTTCGGGGATTTAAATATTTCTAATTAAGTCGGTTTTTGTGGGGGGTAGGGGGGAAAGGGGGGACTGGGGGATACTTAATTGTTGTTTTGTATTGGTGAACGTTTATCATTGACGTCTTGGAAAAAAAATGTTTTTTTTTTTTAATTTACAAATCTTAATTTTTATTAGTGCAATTATTCCAGATAAATGCACTATGGCAATTTTTTTTTTGATATAAATGCACTATAGCAATTATCCCCAAATATATATTTTTCGAATCAATTTTTTTTCTACTTTTTTGTACTTTTTTCTCCTTTCGTGTTTTATTTTTTTTTTCATTTTTTGAGCTCTCGAGCTTTTTTATTATATATTTTTTAATTTTTGAGCTCTTGAGCTTTTTTATTGGATTTTTTTTTGAGCTCTCGAGCTTTTTTATTGTTTTTTTTTTTAACCCCTCGAGCTTTTTTATTGGATTTTTTTTTTTAATTTTTAAGCTCTCGAGTTTTTTAATTGGATTTTTTTTTTGAGCTATCGAGCTTTTTTTTTAATTTTTTGATGTCTCGAGCTTAATTTTTTTTTTAAAATTTTGAATTCGAGCTTTTTTTATTTTTACCATTTTTTGAGCTCTCGAGCTGTTTTCTTCTTATTTTTTCATTTTGTGAACTCTAGAGCTCTACGGTTTTGTCATTTCTTGAGCTCTCGAGCTTTTTTTTTGGACATTTTTTTGTGTTTTAGATTTTTTTTTTTTTTTTTAACTCTTGTGCTTTATTTTTTTTTTTCATTTTATAAAGAGCTCTCGAGCTTTATTATTTTTTTAAAAATTTCAAATTCCTCGAGCTTTTTTTATTTTTTACTACTTTTTGAGCTCTCGAGATTTTTTTTTTTCATTTTTTGTTGAGCCTGATAAAAAAAAACTCGGTAACTCAAAAAATTTAAACAAAAAAGCTCGAGAGCTCACAAAAAATTTAAACAAAAAGCTCGAGTTTAAAAAATGAAAACGCTCGAGGGCTCAAAAAAAACTCGAGTGCTCTCAAAAAATAGTAAAAAAAAACTCGAGAGCTCAAAAAATGAAAAAAAAAACTCAAGAGTTTAAAAAAAATGAAGAAAAAAATGAAAAAAAGCTCGAGAGCTCAAAAAAAAACCTCGAGAGCTCAAAAAATGGTAAAAAGAAAAGCTCAAGAGCTCAAAAAATTAAAAAAAAGCTCAAGAGCTCATCAAAAAATGAAAAAAAAAACTCAAGAGTTTAAAAAAAATGAAAAAAAATGAAAGAAGCTCGAGAGTTCAAAAAAAAACCTCGAGAGCTCAAAAAATGGTAAAAAGAGAAGCTCGAGAGCTCAAAAAATATTAAAAAAAGCTCGAGAGCTCATCAAAAAATGAAAAAAAAACTCAAGAGTTTAAAAAAAATGAAAAAAAGCTCGAGAGTTCAAAAAAAAACCTCGAGAGCTCAAAAAATAGTAAAAAGAAAAGCTCGAGAGCTCAAAAAATATTAAAAAAAAAACTCAAGAGTTTAAAAAAAATGAAAAAAAGCTCGAGAGCTCAAAAAAAATGAAAAAAAAAATGAAAAAAAAATGAAAAAAACTCGAGAGCTCTCAAAAAATAGTAAAAAAAACTCGAGAGCTCAAAAAATGAAAAAAAAAACTCAAGAGTTAAAAAAAAATGAAAAAAGCTCGAGAGCTCAAAAAATGGTAAAAAGAGAAGCTCGAGAGCTCAAAAAATATTAAAAAAAGCTCGAGAGCTCATCAAAAAATGAAAAAAAAATGAAAAAAAGCTCGAGAGCTCAAAAAAAACCTCGAGAGCTCAGAAAAACGTTAAAAAAAAGCTCGAGAGCTCATCAAAAAATGAAAAAAAAAATGAAAAAAGCTCGAGAGCTCAAAAAACCTCGAGAGCTCAGAAAACCGTTAAAAAAAAGCTCGAGAGCTCATCAAAAAATGAAAAAAAAATGAAGAAAAAAATGAAAAAAAGCTCGAGAGCTCAAAAAAAACCTCGAGAGCTCAGAAAACCGTTAAAAAAAAGCTCGAGAGCTCATCAAAAAATGAAAAAAAAAATGAAAAAAAGCTCGAGAGCTCAAAAAAAAACCTCGAGAGCTCAGAAAAACGTTAAAAAAAAGCTCGAGAGCTCATCAAAAAATGAAAAAAAAATGAAGAAAAAAATGAAAAAAAGCTCGAGAGTTCAAAAAAAAACCTCGAGAGCTCAAAAAATAGTAAAAAGAAAAGCTCGAGAGCTCAAAAAATATTTAAAAAAAAACTCAAGAGTTTAAAAAAAATGAAAAAAAGCTCGAGAGCTCAAAAAAAATGAAAAAAAAAAAATGAAAAAAAACTCTAGAGCTCTCAAAAAATAGTAAAAAAAACTCGAGAGCTCAAAAAAAACCTCGAGAGCTCAGAAAAACGTTAAAAAAAAGCTCGAGAGCTCATCAAAAAATGAAAAAAAGCTCGAGAGCTCAAAAAAAAACCTCGAGAGCTCAGAAAAACGTTAAAAAAAAGCTCGAGAGCTCATCAAAAAATGAAAAAAAAAATGAAAAAAGCTCGAGAGCTCAAAAAACCTCGAGAGCTCAGAAAAACGTTAAAAAAAAGCTCGAGAGCTCATCAAAAAATGAAAAAAAGCTCGAGAGCTCAAAAAAAACCTCGAGAGCTCAGAAAAACGTTAAAAAAAAGCTCGAGAGCTCATCAAAAAATGAAAAAAAAATGAAAAAAAGCTCGAGAGCTCAAAAAAAAACCTTGAGAGCTCAGAAAACCGTTAAAAAAAAGCTCGAGAGCTCATCAAAAAATGAAAAAAAAATGAAAAAAAGCTCGAGAGCTCAAAAAAAATGAAAAAAAAAATGAAAAAAAACTCTAGAGCTCATCAAAAATAGTAAAAAAAACTCGAGAGCTCAAAAAAAACCTCGAGAGCTCAGAAAAACGTTAAAAAAAAGCTCGAGAGCTCATCAAAAAATGAAAAAAAAAATGAAAAAAGCTCGAGAGCTCAAAAAACCTCGAGAGCTCAGAAAAACGTTAAAAAAAAGCTCGAGAGCTCATCAAAAAATGAAAAAAAGCTCGAGAGCTCAAAAAAAACCTCGAGAGCTCAGAAAAACGTTAAAAAAAAGCTCGAGAGCTCATCAAAAAATGAAAAAAAAATGAAAAAAAGCTCGAGAGCTCAAAAAAAAACCTCGAGAGCTCAGAAAACCGTTAAAAAAAAGCTCGAGAGCTCATCAAAAAATGAAAAAAAAATGAAAAAAAGCTCGAGAGTTCAAAAAAAAACCTCGAGAGCTCAAAAAATAGTAAAAAGAAAAGCTCGAGAGCTCAAAAAATATTAAAAAAAAAACTCAAGAGTTTAAAAAAAATGAAAAAAAGCTCGAGAGCTCAAAAAAAATGAAAAAAAAAAATGAAAAAAAACTCTAGAGCTCTCAAAAAATAGTAAAAAAAACTCGAGAGCTCAAAAAAAAACCTCGAGAGCTCAGAAAAACGTTAAAAAAAGCTCGAGAGCTCATCAAAAAATGAAAAAAAAAATGAAAAAAGCTCGAGAGCTCAAAAAACCTCGAGAGCTCAGAAAAACGTTAAAAAAAAGCTCGAGAGCTCATCAAAAAATGAAAAAAAGCTCGAGAGCTCAAAAAAAACCTCGAGAGCTCAGAAAAACGTTAAAAAAAAGCTCGAGAGCTCATCAAAAAATGAAAAAAAAAATGAAAAAAGCTGGAGAGCTCAAAAAACCTCGAGAGCTCAGAAAAACGTTAAAAAAAAGCTCGAGAGCTCATCAAAAAATGAAAAAAAGCTCGAGAGCTCAAAAAAAACCTCGAGAGCTCAGAAAAACGTTAAAAAAAAGCTCGAGAGCTCATCAAAAAATGAAAAAAAGCTCGAGAGCTCAAAAAAAACCTCGAGAGCTCAGAAAAACGTTAAAAAAAGCTCGAGAGCTCATCAAAAAATGAAAAAAAAAATGAAAAAAGCTCGAGAGCTCAAAAAACCTCGAGAGCTCAGAAAAACGTTAAAAAAAAGCTCGAGAGCTCATCAAAAAATGAAAAAAAGCTCGAGAGCTCAAAAAAAACCTCGAGAGCTCAGAAAAACGTTAAAAAAAAGCTCGAGAGCTCATCAAAAAATGAAAAAAAAAATGAAAAAAGCTCGAGAGCTCAAAAAAAACCTTGAGAGCTCAGAAAACCGTTAAAAAAAAGCTCGAGAGCTCATCAAAAAATGAAAAAAAAATGAAAAAAAGCTCGAGAGCTCAAAAAAAATGAAAAAAAAAAATGAAAAAAAACTCTAGAGCTCATCAAAAAATAGTAAAAAAAACTCGAGAGCTCAAAAAAAACCTCGAGAGCTCAGAAAAACGTTAAAAAAAAGCTCGAGAGCTCATCAAAAAATGAAAAAAAAATGAAAAAAAGCTCGAGAGCTCAAAAAAAACCTCGAGAGCTCAGAAAACCGTTAAAAAAAAGCTCGAGAGCTCATCAAAAAATGAAAAAAAAATGAAAAAAAGCTCGAGAGCTCAAAAAAAACCTCGAGAGCTCAGAAAACCGTTAAAAAAAAGCTCGAGAGCTCATCAAAAAATGAAAAAAAAAATGAAAAAAAGCTCGAGAGCTCAAAAAAAACCTTGAGAGCTCAGAAAACCGTTAAAAAAAAGCTCGAGAGCTCATCAAAAAATGAAAAAAAAATGAAAAAAAGCTCGAGAGCTCAAAAAAAACCTCGAGAGCTCAGAAAACCGTTAAAAAAAAGCTCGAGAGCTCATCAAAAAATGAAAAAAAAAATGAAAAAAAGCTCGAGAGCTCAAAAAAAACCTTGAGAGCTCAGAAAACCGTTAAAAAAAAGCTCGAGAGCTCATCAAAAAATGAAAAAAAAATGAAAAAAAGCTCGAGAGCTCAAAAAAAACCTCGAGAGCTCAGAAAAACGTTAAAAAAAAGCTCGAGAGCTCAGAAAATGGTAAAAAGAAAAGCTCGAGAGCTCAAAAAATTTAAAAAAGCTCGCGAGCTCATCTAAAAATTGAAAAAAAATAACTCAAGAGTTTAAAAAAAATGAAAAAAGCTCGATAGCTAAAAAAAACTCGAGAGCTCAGAAAAACGTTAAAAAAAAGCTCGAGAGCTCAAAAAATTTAAAAAAATAACAAATGAAAGAAGTAATAAATCTCAAGAAAGCAACAAATGAAAAAAATCAAGCTCGAGAGCTCAAAAAATGAAAAAAAGAAAAAAAACTCGAGAGTTCAAAAATTTAAAAAAAAATAGCCAAGGGCTGTAAAAATGGTAAAAAAAAGAAAAAACTCGAAAAAAGCTCGGGCGCTCAACAAATGTTCAAAAAAAAAAGTTCGAGAGCAAAAAATGGTAAAAAAAGCCCGAGAAAATTCCTTTAAAATTTCGAAAAAAATTAAACAAATTTCTATAAATTTTCAGAAATTTTTTTTCAAAAATTCCGGAAAAATTAAATTTTCAGAAAAATTTAAATATTTTTATTTATTTTCGAAAAAAATTTTTTTGAAAATTTAAAAAAATGGATTTTGGATGTGTAAAAAAATCTAATGTAAAAATTTTTTTTACTATGTAACATTTAAACAGAAACAATCAACAATAAAAATGTAAATTTATCGTTTTGAGAAGAAAAAAAAAAAAAAAAAAAAAATGAAATTAAGTTCGAGAGGCACTCTTTCATATTGCGGTCATAAAACGGATTGTGGATCCGCCCACATGGACTTTTTTTTTTTTTTTTTATTTTTCGACCGGCGTGTACCTACCATGTGGTTCGTTTCATGGGCAATTATTTTTTTCTTTATCCACTCTTCCAACCATCCACGGACTTTGAATATAATTTTTTTTAAATTATCTTTTTAATAATAGACCAAAACGAAATAGTTTAACAAAATGGTAGCCCGATTAAATGGCAAAAAACAACTCGAAAAATGAGAAAAATGAGAAAAAAAAAGAAAAAAGCTCGAGAGTCGAAAAAATGGTAAAAATAAAAATAAATCTCGAGAAGTGAAAAAATGAAAAAAAAACTCGAGAGTTCCAGAAATGAAAAAAAGAAAACAAAACTCGAAAGTTCGAAAAACTCAAAAAAAAAAAGAAAAAATCTCGAGAGTTCATAAAATTCAAAAAAAGAAAAAAGCTCGAGAGCTGAAAAAATGAAAAAAAAATAAAGCTCGAGAGTTCAAAAAGTGAAAAAAGAAAAAACTCGAGATTTCATAAAATTCAAAAAAAGAAAAAAGCTCGAGAGCTGAAAAAATGAAAAAAATTCACAAAAAAACCTCGAGAGTTAAAAAAAATTCAAAAAAAAAAAAGCTCGAGAATTCAAAAAAATCGAGAGCTCAAAAATGAGAAAAACAAAGAAAAAAGCTCAAGAGTCGAAAAAATGGTAAAAATAAAAATAAAGCTCGAGAGCTCAAAAAATGATAAAAAAAAGGAAAAAGCTCGAGAGCTCAAAAAATGATAAAAAAAGGGAAAAACCTCGAGAGCTCAAAAAATGGAAAAAAAAGCTCGAAAGCTCAAAAAATGAAAAAAAAGCTCGGAAGATCAAGAATGGTACAAAATAAAAAAAAGCTCGAGAGGTCAAAATATGGTAAAAAAAGAAAAAAGCTCGAGAGCACAAGTATGATAAAAAAAAATTAAAAAAGCTCGAGAGCTCAAAAAATAGGAAAAATAGGAAAAAGCTCGAGAGTTCCAAAAAAATGAAAAAAGAAAAAAGCTCGAAAGTTCAAAAAATTTGAAAAATAATAAAGCTCGAGAGTTCATAAAAAAAATGAAAAAAAAGCTCGAGAGGTCAAAAAATGATAAAAAAAAGCTCGAGAGTTCAAAAAATGAAAAAAAAAAGAAGAAAAACGCTCGAAAGCTCAAAAAATGATAAAAAAAAAAGCTCGAGAGTTCAAAAAATGGAAAAAAAAAGAAGAAAAACGCTCGAAAATTCAAAAATGGTAAAAAAAGCTCGAGAGTTCACAAAAAAAAACGAAGAAAAAGCTCGAGAGCTCCAAAAATGATAAAAAAAAAGCTCGAGAGTTCAAAAAATGGAAAAAAAAGAAGAAAAACGCTCGAAAGTTCAAAAATGGTAAAAAAAAGCTCGAGAGTTCACAAAAAAAAACGAAGAAAAAGCTCGAGAGCTCAAAAAATGATAAAAAAAAAGCTCGAGAGTTCAAAAAATGGAAAAAAAAAAAAGAAGAAAAACGCTCGAGAGTCCAAAAAATGGTAAAAAAAGAAAAAGCTCGAGAACTCAAAAAATGGTGGTAAAAAAAGCTCGAGAGTTCAAAAAATGAAAAAAAAAAGCTCGAGAGCTAAAAAAAAAAATGGTAAAAAAAAACTCGAGAGCTGGAAAAATGAAAAAAAATGAATCCGTCTCGAAATCCACATAAAATAGGTCGAAACTTACACAGGTAATTATAACGATTCAATTCTCGAAGGTGGAGGCGGCAGAATGCTAAAAGCGGAATACATTCCCCACCCCCCCGACCACCCCTTTTACGTCCCTCGTTTTAACCCCGAGACTCTTAGACGCTCATGGCGTCCTACGCGGGGGGTGGGAGGGGTTATAGCTTGTATAAATTACAAGTCGGGTGCTAATTGCCACATAAATCCAGTGCCGGGTTCCTACCGCCTCCCCCCCCCCCCTACCTTCGGCTCCTCTTTTACTAGTTTTAATTAGTTCAAACGCACGCTTAAATTTATTATACAGTGCGAAATAAATAAAAACGTTTATGGAAATGTGGCAACGTTGAAAAAAAAATTCTCTTAAAAATCTTCAAATTTAATAAAATTTTCGTAAATTTGGCAACGTTACAAAATTATTTATTAATTATGGGAAATTTTTTGGAAATGTGGCAACGTTGAAAAAAAAATTCTCTTAAAAATCTTCAAATTTAATAAAATTTTCGTAAATTTGGCAACTTTGCAAAATTATTTATTAATTATGGGAAATTTTTGGAAATGTGGCAACGTTTAAAAAAAAATTCAATAATTTTAGCATAAGAAAATATTTGAATTTAGGAATTTTTTTGGAAATGTGGCAACGTTGAAAAAAAAAATGCTCTTAAAAAATCTTCAAATTTAATAAAATTTTCGTAAATTTGGCAACGTTACAAAATTATTTATTAATTATGGGGGAATTTTTGGAAATGTGGCAACGTTGAAAAAAAAATTCTCTTAAAAATCTTCAAATTTAATAAAATTTTCGTAAATTTGGCAACGTTACAAAATTATTTATTAATTATGGGGGAATTTTTCGGAAATGTGGCAACGTTGAAAAAAAAAATCCCTTAAAAAATCTTCAAATTTAATAAAATTTTCGTAAATTTGGCAACGTTACAAAATTATTTATTAATTATGGGGGAATTTTTGGAAATGTGGCAACGTTGAAAAAAAAATTCTCTTAAAAATCTTCAAATTTAATAAAATTTTCGTAAATTTGGCAACGTTACAAAATTATTTATTAATTATGGGGAATTTTTTGGAAATGTGGCAACGTTGAAAAAAAAAATGCTCTTAAAAAATCTTCAAATTTAATAAAATTTTCGTAAATTTGGCAACGTTACAAAATTATTTATTAATTATGGGGGAATTTTTGGAAATGTGGCAACGTTGAAAAAAAAATTCTCTTAAAAATCTTCAAATTTAATAAAATTTTCGTAAATTTGGCAACGTTACAAAATTATTTATTAATTATGGGGAATTTTTTGGAAATGTGGCAACGTTGAAAAAAAAAATGCTCTTAAAAATCTTCAAATTTAATAAAATTTTCGTAAATTTGGCAACGTTACAAAATTATTTATTAATTATGGGGAATTTTTTGGAAATGTGGCAACGTTGAAAAAAAAAATGCTCTTAAAAAATCTTCAAATTTAATAAAATTTTCGTAAATTTGGCAACGTTACAAAATTATTTATTAATTATGGGGAAATTTTTGGAAATGTGGCAACGTTGAAAAAAAAATGCTCTTAAAAATCTTCAAATTTAATAAAATTTTCGTAAATTTGGCAACGTTACAAAATTATTTATTAATTATGGGGAATTTTTTGGAAATGTGGCAACGTTGAAAAAAAAATTCTCTTAAAAATCTTCAAATTTAATAAAATTTTCGTAAATTTGGCAACGTTACAAAATTATTTATTAATTATGGGGGAATTTTTTGGAAATGTGGCAACGTTGAAAAAAAAATTCCCTTAAAAATCTTCAAATTTAATAAAATTTTCGTAAATTTGGCAACGTTACAAAATTATTTATTAATTATGGGGAATTTTTTGGAAATGTGGCAACGTTGAAAAAAAAATTCTCTTAAAAATCTTCAAATTTAATAAAATTTTCGTAAATTTGGCAACGTTACAAAATTATTTATTAATTATGGGAAATTTTTTGGAAATGTGGCAACGTTGAAAAAAAAATGCTCTTAAAAATCTTCAAATTTAATAAAATTTTCGTAAATTTGGCAACGTTACAAAATTATTTCTTAATTATGGGAAATT
Organism: Neocrepidodera transversa; assembly: GCA_963243735.1. Classification (NCBI taxonomy): domain Eukaryota; kingdom Metazoa; phylum Arthropoda; class Insecta; order Coleoptera; family Chrysomelidae; genus Neocrepidodera; species Neocrepidodera transversa. The sequence goes on from OY725356.1 coordinate 10,941,405, forward strand.
TTTTGGAAATGTGGCAACGTTGAAAAAAAAATTCCCTTAAAAAATCTTCAAATTTAATAAAATTTTCGTAAATTTGGCAACGTTACAAAATTATTTATTAATTATGGGGAATTTTTCGGAAATGTGGCAACGTTGAAAAAAAAATGCTCTTAAAAATCGTCGAATTTAATAAAATTTTCGTAAATTTGGCAACGTTACAAAATTATTTCTTAATTATGGGAAATTTTTTGGAAATGTGGCAACGTTGAAAAAAAAATGCTCTTAAAAATCTTCAAATTTAATAAAATTTTCGTAAATTTGGCAACGTTACAAAATTATTTATTAATTATGGGGAAATTTTTGGAAATGTGGCAACGTTGAAAAAAAAATGCTCTTAAAAATCTTCAAATTTAATAAAATTTTCGTAAATTTGGCAACGTTACAAAATTATTTATTAATTATGGGGAATTTTTTGGAAATGTGGCAACGTTGAAAAAAAAATTCTCTTAAAAATCTTCAAATTTAATAAAATTTTCGTAAATTTGGCAACGTTACAAAATTATTTATTAATTATGGGGGAATTTTTTGGAAATGTGGCAACGTTGAAAAAAAAATTCCCTTAAAAAATCTTCAAATTTAATAAAATTTTCGTAAATTTGGCAACGTTACAAAATTATTTATTAATTATGGGGAATTTTTTGGAAATGTGGCAACGTTGAAAAAAAAATTCTCTTAAAAATCTTCAAATTTAATAAAATTTTCGTAAATTTGGCAACGTTACAAAATTATTTATTAATTATGGGGAATTTTTTGGAAATGTGGCAACGTTGAAAAAAAAATTCTCTTAAAAATCTTCAAATTTAATAAAATTTTCGTAAATTTGGCAACGTTACAAAATTATTTATTAATTATGGGAAATTTTTTGGAAATGTGGCAACGTTGAAAAAAAAAATGCTCTTAAAAATCTTCAAATTTAATAAAATTTTCGTAAATTTGGCAACGTTACAAAATTATTTATTAATTATGGGGAATTTTTTGGAAATGTGGCAACGTTGAAAAAAAAATTCTCTTAAAAATCTTCAAATTTAATAAAATTTTCATAAATTTGGCAACGTTACAAAATTATTTATTAATTATGGGAAATTTTTTGGAAATGTGGCAACGTTGAAAAAAAAAATTCTCTTAAAAATCGTCGAATTTAATAAAATTTTCGTAAATTTGGCAACGTTACAAAATTATTTATTAATTATGGGGAATTTTTTGGAAATGTGGCAACGTTGAAAAAAAATTTCTTTTAAAAATCGTCGAATTTAATAAAATTTTCGTAAATTTGGCAACGTTACGAAATTATTTATTAATTATGGGGAAATTTTTGGAAATGTGGCAACCTCGCTTTAAAATAACTTAATTTAAAAAAATTCCCAAATTTAAGGAAATTTTGAGGCAAATGGCAACGCCGATTTAAAAATAATAGAATTACCAAAATTCTGAGAATCTATATAATTTTTAAAGCGACGTTGCCATTTTTCATAAAAATTTCCCCAAATCTGAGGAATTTTTTTATTTGAATTATTTTTAAAGCGACGTTGCCATTTTTTTCAAAATTTCCTAAAATCTGGTAATTTCTTTAAATAAAATTAGTTTTAATGCAACGTTGCCATTTTTTCTAAAATTTCCCTAAATTCAGGAAAAAAAGTTTATTTCAATTATTTTAAATGCGACGTTGCCGATTTTCTCAAAATTTCCCGAAATCTGGGAAATATTAATATAATTTATTTTTCATGCGACGTTGCCATTTTTCCTTAAATTTCAACAAAATTCAGGAAAAATTTTTCATTTTAATTTGTTTTTAAAAGCGACGTTGCCAATTTTCTCAAAATTTCCCGAAATCTGAGAAATTTTTCCTTAAATTTCCCCAAATTCAGGAAAAATTTTTCATTTTAATTTGTTTTTTTAAAGCGACGTTGCCAATTTTCTCAAAATTTCCCGAAATCTGGGAAATATTAATATAATTATTTTTCATGCGACGTTGCCATTTTTCCTTAAATTTCCCCAAATTCAGGAAAAATTTTTCATTTTAATTTGTTTTTTAAAGCGACGTTGCCAATTTTCTCAAAATTTCCCGAAATCTGGGAAATTTTAATATCGTTTATTTTATTTTTCGGAAATGTGGCAACGTTTAAAAAAAATTATCTTAAAAATCGTCGAATTTAATAAAATTTTTCGTAAATTTGGCAACGTTACAAAATTATTTCTTAATTATGGGAAATTTTTGGAAATGTGGCAACGTTTAAAAAATTTAAAAAAAATTAAATTACACAAAAATTTTGGAATTTTAATGAATTAAAATTTTAATGAAATTTTTAAAAAATTATTAAAATTCTTCTGGAATTTTAAAGGAATTATTAAAATTTTTGTGGAAATTCAAAAAAAAATAAAATTTCTACGGAAATTCAAAAAAAAATTAAAATTTTTATGGAATTTTAAAGGAATTAAATTTTTTTCCAAAAATTTTAAAATTATTAAAATTTTTGTGGAAATTCAAAAAAAAATAAAATTTTTACGGAAATTCAAAAAAATTAAAATTTTTATGGAATTTTAAAGGAATTAAATTTTTTTCTAAAATTTTAAAATTATTAAAATTTTTACGGAAATTCAAAAAAAAATAAAATTTTTACGGAAATTCAAAAGAATTAAAATTTTTATGGAATTTTAAAGGAATTAAATTTTTTTCTAAAATTTTAAAATTATTAAAATTTTTATGGAAATTCAAAAAAAAATAAAATTTTTACGGAAATTCAAAAAAATTAAAATTTTTATGGAATTTTAAAGGAATTAAATTTTTTTCTAAAATTTTAGTTATTAAAATTTTTATGGAAATTCAAAAAAAAATAAAATTTTTACGGAAATTCAAAAAAATTAAAATTTTTATGGAATTTTAAAGGAATTAAATTTTTTTCTAAAATTTTAAAATTATTAAAATTTTTATGGAAATTCAAAAAAAAATTAAAATTTTTATGGAATTTTAAAGGAATTAAATTTTTTTCTAACATTTTAAAATTATTAAAATTTTTATGGAAATTCAAAAAAAAATTAAAATTTTTATGGAATTTTAAAGGAATTAAATTTTTTTCTAAAATTTTAAAATTATTAAAATTTTTATGGAAATTCAAAAAAAAATTAAAATTTTTATGGAATTTTAAAGGAATTAAATTTTTTTCTAAAATTTTAAAATTATTAAAATTTTTATGGAAATTCAAAAAAAAATTAAAATTTTTATGGAATTTTAAAGGAATTAAATTTTTTTCTAAAATTTTAAAATTATTAAAATTTTTATGGAAATTCAAAAAAAAATTAAAATTTTTATGGAATTTTAAAGGAATTAAATTTTTTTCTAAAATTTTAAAATTATTAAAATTTTTATGGAAATTCAAAAAAAAATTAAAATTTTTATGGAATTTTAAAGGAATTAAATTTTTTTCTAAAATTTTAAAATTATTAAAATTTTTATGGAAATTCAAAAAAAAATTAAAATTTTTATGGAATTTTAAAGGAATTAAATTTTTTTCTAAAATTTTAAAATTATTAAAATTTTTATGGAAATTCAAAAAAAAATTAAAATTTTTATGGAATTTTAAAGGAATTAAATTTGTTTCTAAAATTTTAAAATTATTAAAATTTTTATGGAAATTCAAAAAAAAATAAAATTTTTACGGAAATTCAAAAAAAAATTAAAATTTTTTACGGAATTTTAAAAGAATTAAATTTTTTCTGAAATTTTAAAAATTTTCATAAAAATTCAAAAAAATTAAAAATTTTTCTAGAATTATTTAAATTCTTTTACATAATTTTTACGTACTCTTAAATTTTCAATTTTACATTTTTATCTCATCGTACCATATCGGTACCTATAACCCAACCTAACGAAAAATAATAACATAACCTATAATTAAATCCGAAATCGTTTTAATACCAGAGATTCCTACCGATGACAGACGTTTATCTAAATATACCATATGGTAAAAATAAAAAGATCCATCAAAATCAGATGGAAATCATTCTTGGGATTGCTCCCAATGGTCATTTAATAGAAATATATATAATTTACCAGAAACGGATAATAATAGGTTTTCGAGATAGAGAGAGACAGAGAGAGAAGGTACAACGGTTAGATAAAACCTGTCATTTCGAATAGCCGCCGTATAATATGGGTTATTTATAGGGGGAATGGGGCAAAAAAATTTTCTTTTTTTTCACTTTTTCTCAGTTTTCAGTGTTTTTCAGTTATTAATTTTGTCAGTTTTCGGTACTTTTAACTAGTTTTCAATGTTTTCCAGTGTTTTTCAGTGTTTTTCTGTGTTTTGTAGTGTTTTTCAGTGTTTTTCAGTGTTTTTCAGTGTTTTTCAGTGTTTTTCAGTGGTTTTCAGTGTTTTTCAGTGGTTTTCAGTGTTTTTCAGTGTTTTTCAGTGTTTTTAAGTGTTTTTCAGTGTTTTTCAGTGTTTTTCAGTGTTTTTCAGTGTTTTTCAGTGTTTTTCAGTGTTTTTCAGTGTTTTTCAGTGTTTTTCAGTGTTTTCCGTGTTTTTCATTATTTTCCGTGTTTTTCATTATTTTCAGTGTTTTTCCTGTTGTTTTCAGTGTCTTTCATTGTTTTTTCATGATTGTTCAGTGTTTCTACAATATTTTTCAATGTTTTCGGAGCTTTTCAGTGTTTTTCAGTGTTTTTCAGTGTTTTTCAGTGTTTTTCAGTGTTTTTCAGTGTTTTTCAGTGTTTTTCAGTGTTTTTCAGAGTTTTTCAGTGTTTTCCAGTGTTTTTCAGTGATTTTCAGTATTTTTCAATGATTTTCAGTATGTTTTCAGTAATTTTTCAGTGTTTTCTGGATATTTTCAGTGTTTCTCAGGATTTTTCAGTAACTTTCAATGTTTTTTCAAGATTTTTCAGTGTTTTTATTCAATATTTTTCAATGTTTTTCGGAGTTTTTCAATGTTTTTCAGAATTTTTCAGTGTTTTTCAGTATTTTTTTAGTGAATTTTCAGTCATTTCCAGTTTTTAATTTTTTCAGTTTTTCGGTGCTTTACAGTGTTTTTCAGTGATTTTCATTAATTTTCAGTATTTTTTCAATGATTTTTCTGTTTTTTGAATATTTTCAGTGTTTCTCAGGATTTTTCAGTAACATTCAATGTTTTTTCAAGATTTTTCAGTATTTCTTCAATATTTTTCAATGTTTTTCGGAGTTTTTCCGTGTTTTTCAGTGTTTTTCATTGTTTTTCAGTGTTTTCCAGTGTTTTTCAGTGTTTATTTTAAAGATATCTTCAGTGTTTTTCAATATTTTTTAGTTTTTAATTTTTTCAGTGTTTTTCAGTGTTTTTCAGTGTTTTTCAATGATTTTCAGTGGCTTTTTAAGTGTTTTCTGAGTATTTTCAGCGTTTCTCAGGATTTTTCAGTAACTTTCAGTGTTTTTTCATGATTTTTCAATGTTTCTTTAGTTTTTTCAATGTTTATCGGAGTTTTTCAATGTTTTTCAGTGTTTTCCAGTGTTTTTCAGTGTTTTTTATTATTTTCAGTGTTTTTCCTAGGATTTTCAGTGTCTTTCATTGTTTTTCAGTCTGTTCATTGTTTTTTCGGCTATTTTCAGTGTTTTTGAATGTTTTTAAGTGTTTTCAGGGGTTTTTCAGTATTTTTTAAAGACATCTTCAGTGTTTTTCAATATTTTTTAGTTTTTCATTTTTTCCGTGTTTTTCATTGTTTTTCAGTATTTTTTCATTGTTTTTTAATGTTTTTCAGTGTTTTGAGTGTAGTTCATTGTTTTCACTGTTTTTCACTATTTTCCTGGGGTTTTCAATGTTTTTCATTGTTCTCCATTGTTTTCCATTGTTTTTCAGTAGTTTCTCATTGATTTTACTATTTTTCACTATTTTCCTGGGGTTTTCAGTGTTTTTCATTGATTTCCAGTGTTTTTCAGTTTTCATTGTTTTTGATTGGTTTTCAATATTTCTCAGTGTTTTCCTAGAGTTTTCCAGTGTTCTTCATTGTTTTTTCATCAGTTTTTCATTAGTTTTTCATTAGTGTTTTATCAGTTTTTCATCAATTTTTCATGTTTTTCAGTTTTTCAGTTTTTCAGTTTTTCAGTTTTTCAGTTTTTCAGTTTTTCAGTTTTTCAGTTTTTCAGTTTTTCAGTTTTTCAGTTTTTCAGTTTTTCAGTTTTTCAGTTTTTCAGTTTTTCAGTTTTTCAGTTTTTCAGTTTTTCAGTTTTTCAGTTTTTCAGTTTTTCAGTTTTTCAGTTTTTCAGTTTTTCAGTTTTTCAGTTTTTCAGTTTTTCAGTTTTTCAGTTTTTCAGTTTTTCAGTTTTTCAGTTTTTCAGTTTTTCAGTTTTTCAGTTTTTCAGTTTTTCAGTTTTTCAGTTTTTCAGTTTTTCAGTTTTTCAGTTTTTCAGTTTTTCAGTTTTTCAGTTTTTCAGTTTTTCAGTTTTTCAGTTTTTCAGTTTTTCAGTTTTTCAGTTTTTCAGTTTTTCAGTTTTTCAGTTTTTCAGTTTTTCAGTTTTTCAGTTTTTCAGTTTTTCAGTTTTTCAGTTTTTCAGTTTTTCAGTTTTTCAGTTTTTCAGTTTTTCAGTTTTTCAGTTTTTCAGTTTTTCAGTTTTTCAGTTTTTCAGTTTTTCAGTTTTTCAGTTTTTCAGTTTTTCAGTTTTTCAGTTTTTCAGTTTTTCAGTTTTTCAGTTTTTCAGTTTTTCAGTTTTTCAGTTTTTCAGTTTTTCAGTTTTTCAGTTTTTCAGTTTTTCAGTTTTTCAGTTTTTCAGTTTTTCAGTTTTTCAGTTTTTCAGTTTTTCAGTTTTTCAGTTTTTCAGTTTTTCAGTTTTTCAGTTTTTCAGTTTTTCAGTTTTTCAGTTTTTCAGTTTTTCAGTTTTTCAGTTTTTCAGTTTTTCAGTTTTTCAGTTTTTCAGTTTTTCAGTTTTTCAGTTTTTCAGTTTTTCAGTTTTTCAGTTGTTTTTCAGTTGTTTTTCAGGTGTTTTCAGTTGTTTTTCAGTTGTTTTTCGGTTGTTTTTTATCAGTTGATTTTCAGTCGTTTTTCAGTTGTTTTTCAGTCGTTGGTCAGTTGTTTTCCAGTTGTTTCTCAGTTGTTTTTCAGTTGTTTTCTAGTTGTTTTTCAGTTGTTTTTCAGTTGATTTTTAGTCGTTTTCAGTCGTTTTTCAGTCGTTGTTCAGTTGTTTTTCAGTGGTTTTTAAGTTGTATTTTGTGAGTTGATTTCAGTCGTTTTTCAGTTGTTTTTCAGTTGTTTTTCAATTGGTTTTTCAGTTGGTTTTTCAGTTGTTTTTCAGTTTGTTTTTCAGTTGGTTTTTCAGTTGTTTTTCAATTGGTTTTTCAGTTGTTTTTCAGTTGGTTTTTCAGTTGGTTTTTCAGTTGGTTTTTCAGTTCTTTTTTCAGTTGTTTTTTCAGTTGTTTTTCAATTGTTTTCCAGTTGTTTTTCAGTTGGTTTTTCAGTTGTTTCCAGTTGTTTTTCAGTTTTTTTTCAATTATTTTTCAGTTGTTTTTTCAATTATTTTTCAGTTGTTTTTCAGTTTTTTGTCAATTGTTTTCCAGTTATTTTTTAGTTGTTTTTAGTCGTTTTTCAGTTGTTTTTTCAGTTTTTTGTCAATTGTTTTCCATTTATTTTTTAGTTGTTTTCAGTCGTTTTTCAGTTGTTTTTCAGTTGTTTTTCAGTTGTTTTTCAGTTGCTTTTTCAGTTGTTTTTCAATTGATTTTCAGTTGTTTTTCAATTGGTTTTTCAGTTGTTTTTTTAGTGTTTTTCAATTGTTTTTCAGTTGTTTTTCAATTGTTTTTCAGTTGTTTTTCAATTGTTTTTCAGTTGTTTTTCAATTGTTTTTCAGTTGTTTTTCAATTGTTTTTCAGTTGTTTTTCAGTTGTTTTTCAGTTGTTTTTCAATTGTTTTCAGTTGTTTTTTCAGTTGTTTTTCAATTGTTTTCCAGTTATTTTTTAGTTGTTTTCGGTTGTTTTTCAGTTGTTTTTCAGTTGTTTTTCAGTTGTTTTTTCAGTTGTTTTTCAATTGTTTTTCAGTTGTTTTTCAATTGTTTTTCAGTTGTTTTTCAGTTGTTTTTCAATTGGTTTTTCAGTTGGTTTTTCAGTTGTTTTTCAGTTGGTTTTTCAGTTGGTTTTTCAGTTGGTTTTTCAGTTGGTTTTTCAGTTGTTTTTTCAGTTGTTTTTTCAGTTGTTTTTCAATTGTTTTCCAGTTATTTTTTAGTTGTTTTCAGTCGTTTTTCAGTTGTTTTTCAGTTGTTTTTCAGTTGTTTTTCAGTTGTTTTTTCAGTTGTTTTTCAATTGATTTTCAGTTGTTTTTCAATTGGTTTTTCAGTTGTTTTTTCAGTGTTTTTCAATTGTTTTTCAGTTGTTTTTCAATTGTTTTTCAGTTGTTTTTCAGTTGTTTTTCAATTGGTTTTTCAGTTGGTTTTTCAGTTGTTTTTCAGTTGGTTTTTCAGTTGTTTTTCAATTGTTTTTCAGTTGTTTTTCAGTTGTTTTTCAGTTGTTTTTCAGTTGTTTTTCAGTTGTTTTTCAATTGGTTTTTCAGTTGTTTTTCAATTGGTTTTCAGTTGGTTTTTCAGTTGTTTTTCAGTTGGTTTTTCAGTTGGTTTTTCAGTTGTTTTTTCAGTGTTTTTCAATTGTTTTTCAGTTGTTTTTCAGTTGTTTTTCAATTGTTTTTCAGTTGTTTTTCAATTGTTTTTCAGTTGTTTTTCAGTTGTTTTTCAGTTGTTTTTCAATTGGTTTTTCAGTTGTTTGTCAGTTGTTTTTCAGTTGGTTTTTCAGTTGGTTTTTCAGTTGTTTTTTCAGTGTTTTTCAATTGTTTTTCAGTTGTTTTTCAGTTGTTTTTCAATTGTTTTTCAGTTGTTTTTCAATTGTTTTTCAGTTGTTTTTCAGTTGTTTTTCAGTTGTTTTTCAATTGGTTTTTCAGTTGTTTGTCAGTTGTTTTTCAGTTGTTTATTAGATGTTTTTCAGTTGTTGTTCAGCTTAACTATACTATCAATTTTAGTTTAAGTCAACTCATGAAATTTATCAATTTAAACACTAGTGTTTTTTTTTAACTTTTATAGTGCACTCGTGCCTATTTTAGCTTGTGAACACTCGTGTTTTTTTTTCAGATCATCCAGACACTCGTGCTTTCATTTAAGTTAACTCATGATAATTCTCATTTTAAACACTCGTGTTTTTTAAGTTTTAGTGCACTCGTGCCTTTTTTAGTCTTTAGTGCACTCGTGTTTTTTTTCAGCCTAAAGGTAATTGGAATTTTTTCATTCATAGTAAAGACACTCATAGTTTATATTTTGTTTTAGTTTAAGTAAACTCATGTCATTTCTTAATATAAGCACGAGTGCTTTTTTTGATTGTTAATGTACTCGTGTTTTTTTTAGCTTGACAGCACTCGTGTTTTTTTCACCTTATATGTACTAGCAATTTTTTCATATTGAAATAAAGACACTCGTGGTTTGTTTAAGTTTTTGTTAACTCATGATATTTCTCGTTTTAGGCACTCGTGTTTAATTTTGTTAGAAGTTTAAATATATTAGTTATATACACGTGATTTCCGAGTTAACTCATAATTTTTTCCCAGTTAACTCATGATATTTTTCTTCAGTTTTAATGCACTCATGATGTTTTTCTTTATTGTATAACCCATGGAAATTTAATGTTACTCATGATGCCCCTATAAAAAATCTTTAGTTACGACCTAAATATGCGTCATAAAAATATCTTGACGCTAATATGAGTCAAAATAATGTAAATATTTTCTTTTTTTTATTATTAACCCTTTTTCGACGCGACGACCTTGATCAGATAATTACGCGAAATCCAATTAAAATCACGCGGGCTATGAATCCGTCGTTTTCGATGATGTCGAACGAGCATCAGAGACGAAACGTCAGACTGACGATTTTTACTCATTTTTCGCTTCGATTGTTTTCCACGGTCGTGCCGTCACTTCGATCATTGTCTTCGTTTTCAATTCGTGTAGTGTCCCCCCCCCCTACCTCTTCGAGGCAGTGACGGAGGAAATAAATATGGGGAAATTAATACGACAATTAAATACAATAAAGAAAATTAGTACAAAAAAAAATTAATAGAACAAAATAAATACAAGAAAATACGTACAAAAAATAGTATTTTTTCCTATTTTTCCCTATTTTTCCCCATTTTTAACTAATTTTCCCAATTTTTTCCAGCTTGTTCCCTATTTTTCTCCATTTTTCCCTGTTTTTTTCAATTTTTCCCAATTTTTCCCAATGTATCCCTATTTTTCCCTATTTTTCCTCATTTTTCCCCATTTTTAACTATTTTCCCCGTTTTTAACTATTTTTTTATGTTTTTCCCAATTTTTTCCCGCTTGTTCCCTGTTTTTCTCCATTTTTCCCTATTTTTTTCTATTTTTCCCAATTTTTCCCAATGTTTCTATATTTTTTCCCTATTTTTCCCTATCTTTCCCCATTTTCCATATTTTTTCCCTATTTTTCCTTATTTCACTATTTTTCGCTATTTCTCCCTATTTTTCCCTATCTTTCCCTATTTTCCCCTATTTTCCCTTATTTTTCCACATTTTTCCGCATTATTCCCAATTTTCCCTATTTTTCCTAATTTCTCCAAATTTCCCTGTTTTTCCCCATTTAACTGTGTTTTTCCTTTTTTTTTCCAATTTTTCCTTAGTTTTCCCTGTTTTTCAATGTTTTTTCCTATTATTTTCCCATTTTTTTCCTATTTTTTCCCATTTTTCCCTATTTTTCCCCATTTTTCCCCATTTTTAGTTATTTTTCCCCATTTTTAACTATATTTTTAAGTTTTTCCCTATTTTTTCCCACTTGTTCCCTGTTTTTCTCCATTTTTCCCAATTTTTTTCTATTTCTCCCAATTTTTCCAATGTTTCTCTATTTTTTCCCTTTTTTTCCCTATCTTACCCCATTTTTCCATATTTTTTCCCTATCTTTCCTTATTTCACTATTTTTCCCCAATTTTTCCCTATCTTTCCCTATTTTTCCATATTTTTTTCCCTATTTTCCCCTATTTTTCCCTATTTTTCTTTATTTTTCCCTATTTTTCCCCATTATTCCCAATTTTATTTTTCCTAATTTCTCCAAATTTCCCCGTTTTTCCCCATTTAACTGTGTTTTTCCTTATTTTTTCCAATTTTTCCTTGGTTTTCCCTGTTTTTTCCCTTTTTCTCCTATTTTTTTCACTTTTTTTCCTATTTTTCCTTATTTTTCATTTTTATTCCCTATTTTTCCCAATTTTCCCTGTTTTTTTCCCTATTTTTTCCCCATTTTTAACTATTTTTCCCAATTTTTAACTGTTTTCTTTATTTTTCCCTATTTTCCTTATTTTTTCTTATTTTTCTACTTTTTTCCCTATTTATTCCTGTTACTCCTTATTTTTCCTTAGTTTTTCCAATTTTTTTCCCAGTTTTCCTATTTTACTTTTTTTTCCTGTTTTGTTTACTTTTTCACCTTTTTCCATCTTTGCTATTTTTTCCCATTTTTCAATACTTTTTTCCATTTTTCCTTACATTTTCCAATTTTTTCCTGCTTTTCCTTATTTTTCTCAATTTTTCGTTATTTTTTCCAATTTTTCACCATGTTTCTCTGATTTATCCTATTTTTCCCCATTTTTAACTATTTTTCCCTATTTTTTCCTGTTTTTCCCTATTTTTCCATATTTATCTACATTTGTCCCTATTGTTCCCTGTTTTTCCCTAATTTTCTCTATTTATCTTTATTTTTCAATATTTCCTATTATTTTTCCTTATTTTTCAATATTTTCTATTATTTTCAACTATTGTTCCCCAATTCCCTATTTTTCCCCATTTTTTCCTATTTTTCCCTATTTTTCCCTATTTTTCCCTATTTTTCCCTATTTTTCCCTATTGTTCCCTATTTATTTCTATTTCTCCCTACGGTTCAATTTTTTTCCTCATTTTTCCCTAATTTTCCCAATTTTCCCTATTTTTCTATTTGCCCTATTTATTTCTTTTTCCCTATTTTTCTTTACTTTTCCACATCTTTTCCTATTTTCATATATTTTCTATTTTCCCTATTTTTCCCCATTTTCAATATTTTCACCCATTTTTTTCTCTTTTTTCCTTTTCCCAATTTTGTTCCCGTTTTTCTCAATATTTTTTAAAATTTTTCCCCATTTTTTCAGTTTTTCCCCATTTTTTCCTATTTTTCCTTGTTTTCCTATTTTTCCCGTTTTCCTTAATTTTCATATTTTTCTGTGTTTTTCCTTTTATTTTACTGTTTTTCCTTTTTTTCCCAATTTTTTCCCATTTTTTCTTATTTTTCCCTATTTTTCTATATTTTTCCCAATTCTCCCCATTTTTCTCAATTTTTCCCCATTTTTTCCCATTTTTCCCTATTTTTCCCAATTTTTCCCTAGTTTTCCTTATTTTTCGCTATTTTTCCAAATTTTTCCCTACTATTTCTTGTTTTTCCTTAATTTTCCCATTTTCCTATTTTTCCACACATAAACAGACAGACAGACGGAATGACGATATTAACTATTGAAAATTATAAATATAATAAATTTACATAATAACAAATAGAATAAAATCTTGGTTACGCCCCTGTGTGCTACCCCCGATGTTCGGATGATTTTCCGAGGGGCGAGACAACAAAAAAAAAAACGGAATCAAGTAAGCCAGAAAGCCGCTTCCTACTGCGGTTGTTCTTTTGTTTACAAATATAGAGAAAAAAATACGAAAACCGCGAGCAATGGGGTGTATGAATAGGTGGCCATGGATATCGGATTCCGTATGGATGATATTTCAAAAAAAAAAAAAAAAAAAAAAAAGAAGAATTTTTTTTTTTATAGGTTTTTTTTTGTAATTTTTTTATCAAAAATATTAATTTTAATGATTTTAGTGTATGATCTGCTTTAGATTTTAATTAAAGTAGACCATACACTAGTTTTTTATTTATAAAAAATAATAATTATTTATTATATTTTTAATAAAAATATTTAATTTAATGATTTAAGTGTATGATCTGCTTTAGATTTTAATTAAAGTAAACCATACACTAGTTTTTTATTTATAAAAAATAATAATTATTTATTATATTTTTAATAAAAATATTTAATTTTAATGATTTTAGTGTATGATCTGCTTTAGATTTTAATTAAAGTAAACCATACACTAGTTTTTTATTTATAAAAAATAATAATTATTTATTATATTTTTAATAAAAATATTTAATTTAATTATTTTAGTGTATGATCTGCTTTAGATTTTAATTAAAGTAGACCATACACTAGTTTTTTATTTATAAAAAATAATAATTATTTATTATATATTTTTAATAAAAAAATATTTAATTTTAATGATTTTAGTGTATGATCTGCTTTAGATTTTAATTAAAGTAGACCATACACTAGTTTTTTATTTATAAAAAATAATAATTATTTATTATATATTTTTAATAAAAAAATATTTAATTTTAATGATTTTAGTGTATGATCTGCTTTAGATTTTAATTAAAGTAAACCATACACTAGTTTTTTATTTATAAAAAATAATAATTATTTATTATATTTTTAATAAAAATATTTAATTTAATTATTTTAGTGTATGATCTGCTTTAGATTTTAATTAAAGTAGACCATACACTAGTTTTTTATTTATAAAAAATAATAATTATTTATTATATATTTTTAATAAAAAAATATTTAATTTTAATGATTTTAGTGTATGATCTGCTTTAGATTTTAATTAAAGTAGACCATACACTAGTTTTTTATTTATAAAAAATAATAATTATTTATTATATATTTTTAATAAAAAAATATTTAATTTTAATGATTTTAGTGTATGATCTGCTTTAGATTTTAATTAAAGTAGACCATACACTAGTTTTTTATTTATAAAAAATAATAATTATTTATTATATTTTTAATAAAAATATTTAATTTAATTATTTTAGTGTATGATCTGCTTTAGATTTTAATTAAAGTAGACCATACACTAGTTTTTTATTTATAAAAAATAATAATTATTTATTATATATTTTTAATAAAAATATTTAATTTTAATGATTTTAGTGTATGATCTGCTTTAGATTTTAATTAAAGTAGACCATACACTAGTTTTTTATTTATAAAAAATAATAATTATTTATTATATATTTTTAATAAAAAAATATTTAATTTTAATGATTTTAGTGTATGATCTGCTTTAGATTTTAATTAAAGTAAACCATCCACTAGTTTTTTATTTATAAAAAATAATAATTATTTATTATATTTTTAATAAAAATATTTAATTTAATAACTTTAGTGTATGATCTGCTTTAGATTTTAATTAAAGTAGACCATACACTAGTTTTTATTTATAATTAAATAATAATTATTTATTATATATTTTTAATAAAAATATTTAATTTTAATGATTTTAGTGTATGATCTGCTTTAGATTTTAATTAAAGTAAACCATCCACTAGTTTTTTATTTATAAAAAATAATAATTATTTATTATATATTTTTAATAAAAATATTTAATTTTAATGATTTTAGTGTATGATCTACTTTAGATTTTAATTAAAGTAGACCATACACTAGTTTTTTATTTATAATTAAATAATAATTATTTATTATATTTTTAATAAAAATATTTAATTTTAATGATTTTAGTGTATGATCTACTTTAGATTTTAATTAAAGTAAACCATCCACTAGTTTTTTATTTATAAAAAATAATAATTATTTATTATATTTTTAATAAAAATATTTAATTTAATAACTTTAGTGTATGATCTGCTTTAGATTTTAATTAAAGTAAACCATCCACTAGTTTTTTATTTATAAAAAATAATAATTATTTATTATATATTTTTAATAAAAATATTTAAGTTTAATGATTTTAGTGTATGATCTGCTTTAGATTTTAATTAAAGTAAACCATCCACTAGTTTTTTATTTATAAAAAATAATAATTATTTATTATATTTTTAATAAAAATATTTAATTTAATGATTTTAGTGTATGATCTGCTTTAGATTTTAATTAAAGTAGACCATACACTAGTTTTTTATTTATAAAAAATAATAATTATTTATTATATATTTTTAATAAAAATATTTAATTTAATTATTTTAGTGTATGATCTACTTTAGATTTTAATTAAAGTAAACCATACACTAGTTTTTTATTTATAATTAAATAATAATTATTTATTATATTTTTAACAAAAATATTTAATTTAATTATTTTAGTGTATGATCTACTTTAGATTTTAATTAAAGTAAACCATACACTAGTTTTTTATTTATAATTAAATAATAAATATTTATTATAATTTTAATAAAAATATTTAATTTAATGATTTTAGTGTATGATTTACTTTACATTTTAATTATAGCAGATCATACACTACTTAAAAAAAAAAACTTTAACACATTAAAAAAAAACACATGTTTTTGACTAATTTTTTAATTAAATAAATTAAACAAAAGACGACATTAAATTTGTTATCTTAACAAACGACGAACCATCAAAATTACATTAACGGATCCCCCCCACCCCATTTGGCATTGTCATAAAAATTGAATGGGCGATAAGACGAGTCGCGGCCCTCTAGATCAGGTGCTAAAATCTTTCAAAAGCCACCTGCGATTAAGTAAGAAGATTTTTATCTCTGGGTTTTTGGGCTCGTTTCCGTTTTTTTTTTTTTTTATTTATTTCGAACCTTTTGTTCGATTTCATCATCGGGATATACAGGAAATGTCAAAAAATTAAAATAAATTGGAAAAAAAAACAATTAATTTTACCTCCAAATATTAATTAAAGTTTATGGTCTGCTTTAGAATTTTAGCAAACCATACACTATTTTTTTTTTATAAAAAATAATGATTTTTTTAATAAAAAATTTTAATTTTAAGTATTTTAGTGTATGATATGCTTTAGAATTTTAACTAAAGCAGACCATACACTATAAAAAAAAATATAATAATAATTACTCATGATTTTTTTATTAAAAAAATTTAATTTTAATTGTTTTAGTGTATGATATGCTTTAGAATTTTAACTAAAGCAGACCATACACTATAAAAAAAAATATAATAATAATTACTCATGATTTTTTTATTAAAAAAATTTAATTTTAATTGTTTTAGTGTATGATATGCTTTAGAATTTTAACTAAAGCAGACCATACACTATAAAAAAAAATATAATAATAATTACTTATGATTTTTTTATTAAAAAAATTTAATTTTAATTGTTTTAGTGTATGATATGCTTTAGAATTTTAACTAAAGCAGACCATACACTATAAAAAAAAAATAATAATAATTACTCATGATTTTTTTATTGAAAAAAATTAATTTTAATTGTTTTAGTGTATGATATGCTTTAGAATTTTAACTAAAGCAGACCATACACTATAAAAAAAAAATAATAATAATTACTCATGATTTTTTTATTAAAAAAATTTAATTTTAATTGTTTTAGTGTATGATATGCTTTAGAATTTTAACTAAAGCAGACCATACACTATAAAAAAAAATATAATAATAATTACTCATGATTTTTTTATTAAAAAAATTTAATTTTAATTGTTTTAGTGTATGATATGCTTTAGAATTTTAACTAAAGCAGACCATACACTAAAAAAAAAAATATAATAATAATTACTCATGATTTTTTTATTAAAAAAATTTAATTTTAATTGTTTTAGTGTATGATATGCTTTAGAATTTTAACTAAAGCAGACCATACACTATAAAAAAAAATATAATAATAATTACTCATGATTTTTTTATTAAAAAAATTTAATTTTAATTGTTTTAGTGTATGATATGCTTTAGAATTTTAACTAAAGCAGACCATACACCATAAAAAAAAATATAATAATAATTACTCATGATTTTTTTATTAAAAAAAATTAATTTTAATTGTTTTAGTGTATGATATGCTTTAGAATTTTAACTAAAGCAGACCATACACTATAAAAAAAAATATAATAATAATTACTCATGATTTTTTTATTAAAAAAAATTAATTTTAATTGTTTTAGTGTATGATATGCTTTAGAATTTTAACTAAAGCAGACCATACACTATAAAAAAAAATATAATAATAATTACTCATGATTTTTTTATTAAAAAAAATTAATTTTAATTGTTTTAGTGTATGATATGCTTTAGAATTTTAACTAAAGCAGACCATACACTATAAAAAAAAATATAATAATAATTACTCATGATTTTTTTATTAAAAAAATTTAATTTTAATTGTTTTAGTGTATGATATGCTTTAGAATTTTAACTAAAGCAGACCATACACTATAAAAAAAAATATAATAATAATTACTCATGATTTTTTTATTAAAAAAATTTAATTTTAATTGTTTTAGTGTATGTTATGCTTTAGAATTTTAACTAAAGCAGACCATACACTATAAAAAAAAATATAATAATAATTACTCATGATTTTTTTATTAAAAAAATTTAATTTTAATTGTTTTAGTGTATGTTATGCTTTAGAATTTTAACTAAAGCAGACCATACACTATAAAAAAAAATATAATAATAATTACTCATGATTTTTTTATTAAAAAAAATTAATTTTAATGGTTTTAGTGTATGATATGCTTTAGAATTTTAACTAAAGCAGACCATACACTATAAAAAAAAATATAATAATAATTACTCATGATTTTTTTATTAAAAAAAATTAATTTTAATTGTTTTAGTGTATGATATGCTTTAGAATTTTAACTAAAGCAAACCATACACTATTTTTTTTATAAATAATAATAATAATTGCTTATAAATTTTTTAGTATAAAATTTCAATTTTAATGATTTAAGTCTGGAATTTAACTAAAGCAGACCATACACTAATTTTAAATTAAAATCTATAACAAATTTGTTTATAAGCAATAAAATAGTAATAAATTAATTTTTACGTTCGAAAATTATTTAACCTATTATAAAATTTAAATTACGGATTTTATTGAGCCGCCTGAGACCGTTATGAATTTTTGTGTTTTGATATTAAAATGCCAATGTCGAAATAACCATATAGAAAAATATATCATCTTTTTTTATTATTTTATTTTTATTTATTTTTTATTAAATTTTTGATTAATGTAATTTTTTAATTGATTTTGGGATATTTAAATAATAGTTAATAATTTTATGACGATTATATTATATAGGGACGAATTATTCCTACAAGTCGTTTTTTTTTTGTTAAAACTTATAATAAAAAAAATATTATAATTAAATATATAAAAAAAAATAAATATAAAATATTAATATCATTTTACTCTATTTGAGCTTTTTTAAGGTTTTTAGGGCACGCCACTGATTATTTATTTCAAATTTTATCGTTTTTTAATATTATTTATCATTATTTTTTATTCTTGATAAAAAATAATAATTATTATTTTTTTATATAAAATCTAGTGTATGGTCAGCTTTAGTTTCAATCTAGAGCAGATCGTACACTAAAATCATTAAATTAAATATTTTTATTAAAAATATAATAAATAATTATTATTTAATTATAAATAAAAAACTAGTGTATGGTCAACTTTAATTAAAATCTAAAGGAAATCATACACTAAAATCATTAAATTAAATATTTTTATTAAAAATATAATAAATAATTATTATATTTTATAAATAAAAAACTAGTGTATGGTCTACTTTAATTAAAATCTAAAGTAGATCATACACTAAAATCATTAAATTAAATATTTTTATTAAAAATATAATAAATAATTATTATTTTTTATAAATAAAAAACTAGTGTATGGTCTACTTTAATTAAAATCTAAAGCAGATCATACACTAAAATCATTAAATTAAATATTTTTATTAAATATATAATAAATAATTATTATTTTTTATAAATAAAAAACTAGTGTATGGTCTACTTTAATTAAAATCTATAGCAGATCATACACTAAAATAATTAAATTAAATATTTTTATTAAAAATATAATAAATAATTATTATTTTTAATAAATAAAAAACTAGTGTATGGTCTACTTTAATTAAAATCTAAAGCAGATCATACACTAAAATCATTAAATTAAATATTTTTATTAAATATATAATAAATAATTATTATTTTTAATAAATAAAAAACTAGTGTATGGTCTACTTTAATTAAAATCTAAAGCAGATCATACACTAAAATCATTAAATTAAATATTTTTATTAAATATATAATAAATAATTATTATTTTTAATAAATAAAAAACTAGTGTATGGTCTACTTTAATTAAAATCTAAAGCAGATCATACACTAAAATCATTAAATTAAATATTTTTATTAAAAATATAATAAATAATTATTATTTTTAATAAATAAAAAACTAGTGTATGGTCTACTTTAATTAAAATCTAAAGCAGATCATACACTAAAATCATTAAAATTAAATATTTTTTATTAAAAATATAATAAATAATTATTATTTTTTATAAATAAAAAACTAGTGTATGGTCTACTTTAATTAAAATCTAAAGCAGATCATACACTAAAATCATTAAAATTAAATATTTTTATTAAAAATATAATAAATAATTATTATTTAATTATAAATAAAAAACTAGTGTATGGTCTACTTTAATTAAAATCTAAAGTAGATCATACACTAAAATCATTAAAATTAAATATCTTTTATTAAAAATATAATAAATAATTATTATTTAATTATAAATAAAAAACTAGTGTATGGTCTACTTTAATTAAAATCTAAAGTAGATCATACACTAAAATCATTAAAATTAAATATTTTTATTAAAAATATAATAAATAATTATTATTTAATTATAAATAAAAAACTAGTGTATGGTCTACTTTAATTAAAATCTAAAGCAGATCATACACTAAAATCATTAAATTAAATATTTTTATTAAAAATATAATAAATAATAATTATTTTTTATAAATAAAAAACTAGTGTATGGTCTACTTTAATTAAAATCTAAAGTAGATCATACACTAAAATCATTAAAATTAAATATCTTTTATTAAAAATATAATAAATAATTATTATTTAATTATAAATAAAAAACTAGTGTATGGTCTACTTTAATTAAAATCTAAAGTAGATCATACACTAAAATCATTAAAATTAAATATTTTTATTAAAAATATAATAAATAATTATTATTTAATTATAAATAAAAAACTAGTGTATGGTCTACTTTAATTAAAATCTAAAGCAGATCATACACTAAAATCATTAAATTAAATATTTTTATTAAAAATATAATAAATAATAATTATTTTTTATAAATAAAAAACTAGTGTATGGTCTACTTTAATTAAAATCTAAAGTAGATCATACACTAAAATCATTAAAATTAAATATCTTTTATTAAAAATATAATAAATAATTATTATTTAATTATAAATAAAAAACTAGTGTATGGTCTACTTTAATTAAAATCTAAAGCAGATCATACACTAAAATCATTAAATTAAATATTTTTATTAAAAATATAATAAATAATAATTATTTTTTATAAATAAAAAACTAGTGTATGGTCTACTTTAATTAAAATCTAAAGTAGATCATACACTAAAATCATTAAAATTAAATATCTTTTATTAAAAATATAATAAATAATTATTATTTAATTATAAATAAAAAACTAGTGTATGGTCTACTTTAATTAAAATCTAAAGTAGATCATACACTAAAATCATTAAAATTAAATATTTTTATTAAAAATATAATAAATAATTATTATTTAATTATAAATAAAAAACTAGTGTATGGTCTACTTTAATTAAAATCTAAAGCAGATCATACACTAAAATCATTAAATTAAATATTTTTATTAAAAATATAATAAATAATAATTATTTTTTATAAATAAAAAACTAGTGTATGGTCTACTTTAATTAAAATCTAAAGTAGATCATACACTAAAATCATTAAAATTAAATATCTTTTATTAAAAATATAATAAATAATAATTATTTTTTATAAATAAAAAACTAGTGTATGGTCTACTTTAATTAAAATCTAAAGCAGATCATACACTAAAATCATTAAATTAAATATTTTTATTAAAAATATAATAAATAATAATTATTTTTTATAAATAAAAAACTAGTGTATGGTCTACTTTAATTAAAATCTAAAGCAGATCATACACTAAAATCATTAAATTAAATATCTTTTATTAAAAATATAATAAATAATTATTATTTAATTATAAATAAAAAACTAGTGTATGGTCTACTTTAATTAAAATCTAAAGTAGATCATACACTAAAATCATTAAAATTAAATATTTTTATTAAAAATATAATAAATAATTATTATTTTTAATAAATAAAAAACTAGTGTATGGTCTACTTTAATTAAAATCTAAAGCAGATCATACACTAAAATCATTAAAATTAAATATCTTTTATTAAAAATATAATAAATAATTATTATTTAATTATAAATAAAAAACTAGTGTATGGTCTACTTTAATTAAAATCTAAAGTAGATCATACACTAAAATCATTAAAATTAAATATTTTTATTAAAAATATAATAAATAATTATTATTTAATTATAAATAAAAAACTAGTGTATGGTCTACTTTAATTAAAATCTAAAGCAGATCATACACTAAAATCATTAAAATTAAATATTTTTATTAAAAATATAATAAATAATTATTATTTTTAATAAATAAAAAACTAGTGTATGGTCTACTTTAATTAAAATCTAAAGCAGATCATACACTAAAATCATTAAAATTAAATATCTTTTATTAAAAATATAATAAATAATTATTATTTAATTATAAATAAAAAACTAGTGTATGGTCTACTTTAATTAAAATCTAAAGTAGATCATACACTAAAATCATTAAAATTAAATATTTTTATTAAAAATATAATAAATAATTATTATTTAATTATAAATAAAAAACTAGTGTATGGTCTACTTTAATTAAAATCTAAAGCAGATCATACACTAAAATCATTAAATTAAATATTTTTATTAAAAATATAATAAATAATAATTATTTTTTATAAATAAAAAACTAGTGTATGGTCTACTTTAATTAAAATCTAAAGCAGATCATACACTAAAATCATTAAATTAAATATCTTTTATTAAAAATATAATAAATAATTATTATTTAATTATAAATAAAAAACTAGTGTATGGTCTACTTTAATTAAAATCTAAAGTAGATCATACACTAAAATCATTAAAATTAAATATTTTTATTAAAAATATAATAAATAATTATTATTTAATTATAAATAAAAAACTAGTGTATGGTCTACTTTAATTAAAATCTAAAGCAGATCATACACTAAAATCATTAAAATTAAATATTTTTATTAAAAATATAATAAATAATTATTATTTAATTATAAATAAAAAACTAGTGTATGGTCTACTTTAATTAAAATCTAAAGTAGATCATACACTAAAATCATTAAAATTAAATATTTTTATTAAAAATATAATAAATAATTATTATTTTTAATAAATAAAAAACTAGTGTATGGTCTACTTTAATTAAAATCTAAAGCAGATCATACACTAAAATCATTAAAATTAAATATTTTTATTAAAAATATAATAAATAATTATTATTTTTAATAAATAAAAAACTAGTGTATGGTCTACTTTAATTAAAATCTAAAGCAGATCATACACTAAAATCATTAAAATTAAATATCTTTTATTAAAAATATAATAAATAATTATTATTTAATTATAAATAAAAAACTAGTGTATGGTCTACTTTAATTAAAATCTAAAGTAGATCATACACTAAAATCATTAAAATTAAATATTTTTATTAAAAATATAATAAATAATTATTATTTAATTATAAATAAAAAACTAGTGTATGGTCTACTTTAATTAAAATCTAAAGCAGATCATACACTAAAATCATTAAATTAAATATTTTTATTAAAAATATAATAAATAATAATTATTTTTTATAAATAAAAAACTAGTGTATGGTCTACTTTAATTAAAATCTAAAGCAGATCATACACTAAAATCATTAAATTAAATATCTTTTATTAAAAATATAATAAATAATTATTATTTTTTATAAATAAAAAACTAGTGTATGGTCTACTTTAATTAAAATCTAAAGTAGATCATACACTAAAATCATTAAAATTAAATATTTTTATTAAAAATATAATAAATAATTATTATTTTTAATAAATAAAAAACTAGTGTATGGTCTACTTTAATTAAAATCTAAAGCAGATCATACACTAAAATCATTAAAATTAAATATCTTTTATTAAAAATATAATAAATAATTATTATTTAATTATAAATAAAAAACTAGTGTATGGTCTACTTTAATTAAAATCTAAAGCAGATCATACACTAAAATCATTAAATTAAATATTTTTATTAAAAATATAATAAATAATAATTATTTTTTATAAATAAAAAACTAGTGTATGGTCTACTTTAATTAAAATCTAAAGCAGATCATACACTAAAATCATTAAATTAAATATCTTTTATTAAAAATATAATAAATAATTATTATTTAATTATAAATAAAAAACTAGTGTATGGTCTACTTTAATTAAAATCTAAAGTAGATCATACACTAAAATCATTAAAATTAAATATTTTTATTAAAAATATAATAAATAATTATTATTTTTAATAAATAAAAAACTAGTGTATGGTCTACTTTAATTAAAATCTAAAGCAGATCATACACTAAAATCATTAAAATTAAATATCTTTTATTAAAAATATAATAAATAATTATTATTTAATTATAAATAAAAAACTAGTGTATGGTCTACTTTAATTAAAATCTAAAACAGATCATACACTAAAATCATTAAATTAAGTATTTTTATTAAAAAAAAATTATAAATAATTATTTTTTATTAAGAAAAGTTT
>OY725356.1:10965475-11258169 GCA_963243735.1 Neocrepidodera transversa
GAAAATTGCAAATAATTGAAAAAATTGGAAAAAAAATACAAAAAATGGAAAAATTCGAAAAAAAATTGGAAAAAATCGAAAAAAATTGGAAAAAAATACAAAAAATTGGAAAAAATTGGAGAAACTTGGAAAAAAATTGGAAAAAATAAAGAAAATTGGAAAAATCGATAAAAATTGGAGGTAATTGGAAAAATTAAAAAAAAATCGAAAAAAAAAACTGGAAAAATCCAATAGAATTGAAAAAAATGGAGGAAAATTGTAAAAAATCAGAAAAAAATTAAATAAACGGAAAAAATTGAAAGAAAAAATCGGAAACAATTGGAGAAAATTGCAAATAATTTGAAAAAATTGGAAAAAAATTCAAAAAATTGGAAAAATTCGGAAAAAATTGGAAAAAATCGAAAAAAAATTGTAAGAAAATCAGAAAAAATTGAAAAAGATCGTAAACAATTGGAGCAACTTGGAGAAATTGCAAAAGAATTGAAAAAAATGGAAAAAAATACAAAAAAATTTGAAAATTCGGAAAAAATTGGAGAAAATTGAAAAAAAATTGAAAAAAAACTGGAAAAAAAATAAAGAAAATTGAAAAAACGTAAAAAATTGAGAAACTTGGAAAAAATCGAAAAAACTGAAGATAATTTTTTATTTTATCCATTTTTTTTTCCAAATTTCTCCAATTTTTTTTCCAATTTTTTCCATTTTTTTTCAAATTTCTCCGAATTTTTGAATTTTACTAATTTTTTCCAATTTTTCAATTTTTTTTTCTTTATTTCTCCAATTGTCTTCAGTTGTTTCCGTTTTTTTTTCAAATTTTTTTTGATTTTTCACAATTGTGTCCCATTTATTTCGATTTTTTTCAAGTTTCTCCAATTTTTTAAAAAAATTTTTCAATTTTCTCTAATTGTTTTTGATTTTTTCCAATTTTCTCCATTTTTTTTCCTATTTTCTTCAAGTGTCTTAAATTTTCTCCAAATTTCTCCAATTTTTCTCCAACTTTCTCCAATTTTCTCCAATTTTCTTCAATTTTCTCCAATTTTCTCCAACTTTCTTCAATTTTCTCCAATTTTCTCCAACTTTCTTCCATTTTTCTCCAATTTTCTCCAACTTTCTCCAATTTTCTCCAATTTTCTCCAATTTTCTTCAAATTTCTCCAATTATTTCCCACTCTTTTCCAATTTTCTTAAACTCTCTCTAATTTTTTTACTTTTTTCTAATTTTCTACAAATAGTCACAAACATTTATTTGGAAAAATCAATGGTAATAAAAAAAAATTAGTGGAAAAAAGCAAAAAATGCACGAAATGAAAAAATCTCGAGAGAAAAAATTAAAAATTCTCGAGTTGAAAAAACCTCGAGAGAAAAAAAATGCACTGTAACCTGTTTTTTTAATCAAACACTCGAGGTTTTTTCTTTTAGTGTATTTTTGCTTTTCATTCGAAAAAAAATGCACTCGAGTTTTTATTCATATTTTTTATATTTTTTTTAATTAATTCTAAATTAAATAAAATATACAATAGCGAAAAAAAAAAAAGAAAAAAAAAAAAAAAGAAGTACACCTTCAGTATAAATTATCCACAAAGTCTGATATCGAACGAATCCGATAAATTCCCTTTTTTATTTATGTCCCTTGTACCTTTTCCTTTATAGAAGAAGGGTAACGTACGGGGTAAAACACCCCCATGAGAAAGAAGCCAAGACCATGCGGGTATTCCCCAAGGTCCTACACGAGGTCCCCGTTCGCGCGTTTCGGGATTTTTTCGAATTTATTCACTCGCAAAAATCCCCCCTCTAGTAATAATGGTAAGTGTTATTTGCAATTATGACCTTGAAATGTTTCTATTTTAGAAGAGAAAAATGAGTTTTTTTTTATATATATATACAGGGTGTTTAGATAAGTTCGATTGACGTAAAAGAAAATTCGATGAAATTAGCAAAAATTAAATAAGTGAAAAAACCTCGAGTAGATTCAGAAAAAAAACAGGATAAAGTGCATTTTTTTTTTTTTCGAAAAAAAAACAGAAATGCACTAAATGAAAAAACCTCGAGTGTTTTATTAAAAAAAAACAGGCTAAAGTGCATTTTTTTTTTTCGAAAAAAAAAACAGAAATGCACTAAATGAAAAAACCTCGAGTGTTTTATTAAAAAAAAAACAGGCTAAAGTGCATTTTTTTTTTTTCGAAAAAAAAAACAGAAATGCACTAAATGAAAAAACCTCGAGTGTTTTATTAAAAAAAAAACAGGCTAAAGTGCATTTTTTTTTTTCGAAAAAAAAAACAGAAATGCACTAAATGAAAAAACCTCGAGTGTTTTATTAAAAAAAAAACAGGCTAAAGTGCATTTTTTTTTTTCGAAAAAAAAAACAGAAATGCACTAAATGAAAAAACCTCGAGTGTTTTATTAAAAAAAAAACAGGCTAAAGTGCATTTTTTTTTTTTCGAAAAAAAAAACAGAAATGCACTAAATGAAAAAACCTCGAGTGTTTTATTAAAAAAAAAACAGGCTAAAGTGCATTTTTTTTTTTCGAAAAAAAAAACAGAAATGCACTAAATGAAAAAACCTCGAGTGTTTTATTAAAAAAAAAACAGGCTAAAGTGCATTTTTTTTTTTTCGAAAAAAAAAACAGAAATGCACTAAATGAAAAAACCTCGAGTGTTTTATTAAAAAAAAAACAGGCTAAAGTGCATTTTTTTTTTTTCGAAAAAAAAAACAGAAATGCACTAAATGAAAAAACCTCGAGTGTTTTATTAAAAAAAAAACAGGCTAAAGTGCATTTTTTTTTTTTCGAAAAAAAAAACAGAAATGCACTAAATGAAAAAACCTCGAGTGTTTTATTAAAAAAAAAACAGGCTAAAGTGCATTTTTTTTTTTTCGAAAAAAAAAACAGAAATGCACTAAATGAAAAAACCTCGAGTGTTTTATTAAAAAAAAAACAGGCTAAAGTGCATTTTTTTTTTTCGAAAAAAAAAACAGAAATGCACTAAATGAAAAAACCTCGAGTGTTTTATTAAAAAAAAAACAGGCTAAAGTGCATTTTTTTTTTTTCGAAAAAAAAAACAGAAATGCACTAAATGAAAAAACCTCGAGTGTTTTATTAAAAAAAAAACAGGCTAAAGTGCATTTTTTTTTTTCGAAAAAAAAAACAGAAATGCACTAAATGAAAAAACCTCGAGTGTTTTATTAAAAAAAAAACAGGCTAAAGTGCATTTTTTTTTTTTCGAAAAAAAAAACAGAAATGCACTAAATGAAAAAACCTCGAGTGTTTTATTAAAAAAAAAACAGGCTAAAGTGCATTTTTTTTTTTTCGAAAAAAAAAACAGAAATGCACTAAATGAAAAAACCTCGAGTGTTTTATTAAAAAAAAAACAGGCTAAAGTGCATTTTTTTTTTTTCGAAAAAAAAAACAGAAATGCACTAAATGAAAAAACCTCGAGTGTTTTATTAAAAAAAAAACAGGCTAAAGTGCATTTTTTTTTTTTCGAAAAAAAAAACAGAAATGCACTAAATGAAAAAACCTCGAGTGTTTTATTAAAAAAAAAACAGGCTAAAGTGCATTTTTTTTTTTTCGAAAAAAAAAACAGAAATGCACTAAATGAAAAAACCTCGAGTGTTTTATTAAAAAAAAAACAGGCTAAAGTGCATTTTTTTTTTTTCGAAAAAAAAAACAGAAATGCACTAAATGAAAAAACCTCGAGTGTTTTATTAAAAAAAAAACAGGCTAAAGTGCATTTTTTTTTTTTCGAAAAAAAAAACAGAAATGCACTAAATGAAAAAACCTCGAGTGTTTTATTAAAAAAAAAACAGGCTAAAGTGCATTTTTTTTTTTTCGAAAAAAAAAACAGAAATGCACTAAATGAAAAAACCTCGAGTGTTTTATTAAAAAAAAAACAGGCTAAAGTGCATTTTTTTTTTTTCGAAAAAAAAAACAGAAATGCACTAAATGAAAAAACCTCGAGTGTTTTATTAAAAAAAAAACAGGCTAAAGTGCATTTTTTTTTTTTCGAAAAAAAAAACAGAAATGCACTAAATGAAAAAACCTCGAGTGTTTTATTAAAAAAAAAACAGGCTAAAGTGCATTTTTTTTTTTTTCGAAAAAAAAAACAGAAATGCACTAAATGAAAAAACCTCGAGTGTTTTATTAAAAAAAAAACAGGCTAAAGTGCATTTTTTTTTTTTCGAAAAAAAAAACAGAAATGCACTAAATGAAAAAACCTCGAGTGTTTTATTAAAAAAAAAACAGGCTAAAGTGCATTTTTTTTTTTTTCGAAAAAAAAAACAGAAATGCACTAAATGAAAAAACCTCGAGTGTTTTATTAAAAAAAAAACAGGCTAAAGTGCATTTTTTTTTTTTCGAAAAAAAAAACAGAAATGCACTAAATGAAAAAACCTCGAGTGTTTTATTAAAAAAAAAACAGGCTAAAGTGCATTTTTTTTTTTTCGAAAAAAAAAACAGAAATGCACTAAATGAAAAAACCTCGAGTGTTTTATTAAAAAAAAAACAGGCTAAAGTGCATTTTTTTTTTTTCGAAAAAAAAAACAGAAATGCACTAAATGAAAAAACCTCGAGTGTTTTATTAAAAAAAAAACAGGCTAAAGTGCATTTTTTTTTTTTCGAAAAAAAAAACAGAAATGCACTAAATGAAAAAACCTCGAGTGTTTTATTAAAAAAAAAACAGGCTAAAGTGCATTTTTTTTTTTTCGAAAAAAAAAACAGAAATGCACTAAATGAAAAAACCTCGAGTGTTTTATTAAAAAAAAAACAGGCTAAAGTGCATTTTTTTTTTTTCGAAAAAAAAAACAGAAATGCACTAAATGAAAAAACCTCGAGTGTTTTATTAAAAAAAAAACAGGCTAAAGTGCATTTTTTTTTTTTTCGAAAAAAAAAACAGAAATGCACTAAATGAAAAAACCTCGAGTGTTTTATTAAAAAAAAAACAGGCTAAAGTGCATTTTTTTTTTTTTCGAAAAAAAAAACAGAAATGCACTAAATGAAAAAACCTCGAGTGTTTTATTAAAAAAAAAACAGGCTAAAGTGCATTTTTTTTTTTTCGAAAAAAAAAACAGAAATGCACTAAATGAAAAAACCTCGAGTGTTTTATTAAAAAAAAAACAGGCTAAAGTGCATTTTTTTTTTTTCGAAAAAAAAAACAGAAATGCACTAAATGAAAAAACCTCGAGTGTTTTATTAAAAAAAAAACAGGCTAAAGTGCATTTTTTTTTTTTTCGAAAAAAAAAACAGAAATGCACTAAATGAAAAAACCTCGAGTGTTTTATTAAAAAAAAAACAGGCTAAAGTGCATTTTTTTTTTTTTCGAAAAAAAAAACAGAAATGCACTAAATGAAAAAACCTCGAGTGTTTTATTAAAAAAAAAACAGGCTAAAGTGCATTTTTTTTTTTTCGAAAAAAAAAACAGAAATGCACTAAATGAAAAAACCTCGAGTGTTTTATTAAAAAAAAAACAGGCTAAAGTGCATTTTTTTTTTTTCGAAAAAAAAAACAGAAATGCACTAAATGAAAAAACCTCGAGTGTTTTATTAAAAAAAAAACAGGCTAAAGTGCATTTTTTTTTTTTCGAAAAAAAAAACAGAAATGCACTAAATGAAAAAACCTCGAGTGTTTTATTAAAAAAAAAACAGGCTAAAGTGCATTTTTTTTTTTTCGAAAAAAAAAACAGAAATGCACTAAATGAAAAAACCTCGAGTGTTTTATTAAAAAAAAAACAGGCTAAAGTGCATTTTTTTTTTTTCGAAAAAAAAAACAGAAATGCACTAAATGAAAAAACCTCGAGTGTTTTATTAAAAAAAAAACAGGCTAAAGTGCATTTTTTTTTTTTCGAAAAAAAAAACAGAAATGCACTAAATGAAAAAACCTCGAGTGTTTTATTAAAAAAAAAACAGGCTAAAGTGCATTTTTTTTTTTTCGAAAAAAAAAACAGAAATGCACTAAATGAAAAAACCTCGAGTGTTTTATTAAAAAAAAAACAGGCTAAAGTGCATTTTTTTTTTTTCGAAAAAAAAAACAGAAATGCACTAAATGAAAAAACCTCGAGTGTTTTATTAAAAAAAAAACAGGCTAAAGTGCATTTTTTTTTTTTCGAAAAAAAAAACAGAAATGCACTAAATGAAAAAACCTCGAGTGTTTTATTAAAAAAAAAACAGGCTAAAGTGCATTTTTTTTTTTTCGAAAAAAAAAACAGAAATGCACTAAATGAAAAAACCTCGAGTGTTTTATTAAAAAAAAAACAGGCTAAAGTGCATTTTTTTTTTTTCGAAAAAAAAAACAGAAATGCACTAAATGAAAAAACCTCGAGTGTTTTATTAAAAAAAAAACAGGCTAAAGTGCATTTTTTTTTTTCGAAAAAAAAAACAGAAATGCACTAAATGAAAAAACCTCGAGTGTTTTATTAAAAAAAAAACAGGCTAAAGTGCATTTTTTTTTTTCGAAAAAAAAAACAGAAATGCACTAAATGAAAAAACCTCGAGTGTTTTATTAAAAAAAAAACAGGCTAAAGTGCATTTTTTTTTTTTCGAAAAAAAAAACAGAAATGCACTAAATGAAAAAACCTCGAGTGTTTTATTAAAAAAAAAACAGGCTAAAGTGCATTTTTTTTTTTCGAAAAAAAAAACAGAAATGCACTAAATGAAAAAACCTCGAGTGTTTTATTAAAAAAAAAACAGGCTAAAGTGCATTTTTTTTTTTTCGAAAAAAAAAACAGAAATGCACTAAATGAAAAAACCTCGAGTGTTTTATTAAAAAAAAAACAGGCTAAAGTGCATTTTTTTTTTTCGAAAAAAAAAACAGAAATGCACTAAATGAAAAAACCTCGAGTGTTTTATTAAAAAAAAAACAGGCTAAAGTGCATTTTTTTTTTTTCGAAAAAAAAAACAGAAATGCACTAAATGAAAAAACCTCGAGTGTTTTATTAAAAAAAAAACAGGCTAAAGTGCATTTTTTTTTTTCGAAAAAAAAAACAGAAATGCACTAAATGAAAAAACCTCGAGTGTTTTATTAAAAAAAAAACAGGCTAAAGTGCATTTTTTTTTTTTCGAAAAAAAAAACAGAAATGCACTAAATGAAAAAACCTCGAGTGTTTTATTAAAAAAAAAACAGGCTAAAGTGCATTTTTTTTTTTCGAAAAAAAAAACAGAAATGCACTAAATGAAAAAACCTCGAGTGTTTTATTAAAAAAAAAACAGGCTAAAGTGCATTTTTTTTTTTCGAAAAAAAAAACAGAAATGCACTAAATGAAAAAACCTCGAGTGTTTTATTAAAAAAAAAACAGGCTAAAGTGCATTTTTTTTTTTCGAAAAAAAAAACAGAAATGCACTAAATGAAAAAACCTCGAGTGTTTTATTAAAAAAAAAACAGGCTAAAGTGCATTTTTTTTTTTTCGAAAAAAAAAACAGAAATGCACTAAATGAAAAAACCTCGAGTGTTTTATTAAAAAAAAAACAGGCTAAAGTGCATTTTTTTTTTTCGAAAAAAAAAACAGAAATGCACTAAATGAAAAAACCTCGAGTGTTTTATTAAAAAAAAAACAGGCTAAAGTGCATTTTTTTTTTTTCGAAAAAAAAAACAGAAATGCACTAAATGAAAAAACCTCGAGTGTTTTATTAAAAAAAAAACA
Source organism: Neocrepidodera transversa (assembly GCA_963243735.1). NCBI lineage: Eukaryota > Metazoa > Arthropoda > Insecta > Coleoptera > Chrysomelidae > Neocrepidodera > Neocrepidodera transversa. The sequence continues at coordinate 10,973,100 of OY725356.1, forward strand.
GGCTAAAGTGCATTTTTTTTTTTTCGAAAAAAAAAACAGAAATGCACTAAATGAAAAAACCTCGAGTGTTTTATTAAAAAAAAAACAGGCTAAAGTGCATTTTTTTTTTTTCGAAAAAAAAAACAGAAATGCACTAAATGAAAAAACCTCGAGTGTTTTATTAAAAAAAAAACAGGCTAAAGTGCATTTTTTTTTTTTCGAAAAAAAAAACAGAAATGCACTAAATGAAAAAACCTCGAGTGTTTTATTAAAAAAAAAACAGGCTAAAGTGCATTTTTTTTTTTTCGAAAAAAAAAACAGAAATGCACTAAATGAAAAAACCTCGAGTGTTTTATTAAAAAAAAAACAGGCTAAAGTGCATTTTTTTTTTTTCGAAAAAAAAAACAGAAATGCACTAAATGAAAAAACCTCGAGTGTTTTATTAAAAAAAAAACAGGCTAAAGTGCATTTTTTTTTTTTCGAAAAAAAAAACAGAAATGCACTAAATGAAAAAACCTCGAGTGTTTTATTAAAAAAAAAACAGGCTAAAGTGCATTTTTTTTTTTTCGAAAAAAAAAACAGAAATGCACTAAATGAAAAAACCTCGAGTGTTTTATTAAAAAAAAAACAGGCTAAAGTGCATTTTTTTTTTTTCGAAAAAAAAAACAGAAATGCACTAAATGAAAAAACCTCGAGTGTTTTATTAAAAAAAAAACAGGCTAAAGTGCATTTTTTTTTTTTCGAAAAAAAAAACAGAAATGCACTAAATGAAAAAACCTCGAGTGTTTTATTAAAAAAAAAACAGGCTAAAGTGCATTTTTTTTTTTTCGAAAAAAAAAACAGAAATGCACTAAATGAAAAAACCTCGAGTGTTTTATTAAAAAAAAAACAGGCTAAAGTGCATTTTTTTTTTTTTCGAAAAAAAAACAGAAATGCACTAAATGAAAAAACCTCGAGTGTTTTATTAAAAAAAAAACAGGCTAAAGTGCATTTTTTTTTTTTTCGAAAAAAAAAACAGAAATGCACTAAATGAAAAAACCTCGAGTGTTTTATTAAAAAAAAAACAGGCTAAAGTGCATTTTTTTTTTTTCGAAAAAAAAAACAGAAATGCACTAAATGAAAAAACCTCGAGTGTTTTATTAAAAAAAAAACAGGCTAAAGTGCATTTTTTTTTTTTCGAAAAAAAAAACAGAAATGCACTAAATGAAAAAACCTCGAGTGTTTTATTAAAAAAAAAACAGGCTAAAGTGCATTTTTTTTTTTCGAAAAAAAAAACAGAAATGCACTAAATGAAAAAACCTCGAGTGTTTTATTAAAAAAAAAAACAGGCTAAAGTGCATTTTTTTTTTTTCGAAAAAAAAAAACAGAAATGCACTAAATGAAAAAACCTCGAGTGTTTTTATTAAAAAAAAAACAGGCTAAAGTGGCATTTTTTTTTTTCGACAAAAAAAAACAGAAATGCACTAAATGAAAAAACCTCGAGTGTTTTATTAAAAAAAAACAGGCTAAAGTGCATTTTTTTTTTCGAAAAAAAAAAACAGAAATGCACTAAATGAAAAAACCTCGAGTGTTTTATTAAAAAAAAAACAGGCTAAAGTGCATTTTTTTTTTTTCGAAAAAAAAAACAGAAATGCACTAAATGAAAAAAACCTCGAGTGTTTTATTAAAAAAAAAACAGGCTAAAGTGCATTTTTTTTTTTCGAAAAAAAAAACAGAAATGCACTAAATGAAAAAACCCTCGAGTGTTTTATTAAAAAAAAAAACAGGCTAAAGTGCATTTTTTTTTTTTCGAAAAAAAAAACAGAAATGCACTAAATGAAAAAACCTCGAGTGTTTTATTAAAAAAAAAACAGGCTAAAGTGCATTTTTTTTTTTTCGAAAAAAAAAACAGAAATGCACTAAATGAAAAAACCTCGAGTGTTTTATTAAAAAAAAAACAGGCTAAAGTGCATTTTTTTTTTTTCGAAAAAAAAAACAGAAATGCACTAAATGAAAAAACCTCGAGTGTTTTATTAAAAAAAAAACAGGCTAAAGTGCATTTTTTTTTTTTCGAAAAAAAAACAGAAATGCACTAAATGAAAAAACCTCGAGTGTTTTATTAAAAAAAAAACAGGCTAAAGTGCATTTTTTTTTTTTTCGAAAAAAAAAACAGAAATGCACTAAATGAAAAAACCTCGAGTGTTTTATTAAAAAAAAAAACAGGCTAAAGTGCATTTTTTTTTTTTTCGAAAAAAAAAACAGAAATGCACTAAATGAAAAAACCTCGAGTGTTTTATTAAAAAAAAAACAGGCTAAAGTGCATTTTTTTTTTTTCGAAAAAAAAAAACAGAAATGCACTAAATGAAAAAACCTCGAGTGTTTTATTAAAAAAAAAACAGGCTAAAGTGCATTTTTTTTTTTCGAAAAAAAAACAGAAATGCACTAAATGAAAAAACCTCGAGTGTTTTATTAAAAAAAAAACAGGCTAAAGTGCATTTTTTTTTTTTCGAAAAAAAAACAGAAATGCACTAAATGAAAAAACCTCGAGTGTTTTATTAAAAAAAAAACAGGCTAAAGTGCATTTTTTTTTTTTCGAAAAAAAAAAACAGAAATGCACTAAATGAAAAAAAACCTCGAGCTGTTTTATTAAAAAAAAAACAGGCTAAAGTGCATTTTTTTTTTTTCGAAAAAAAAAAACAGAAATGCACTAAATGAAAAAACCTCGAGTGTTTTATTAAAAAAAAAACAGGCTAAAGTGCATTTTTTTTTTTCGAAAAAAAAACAGAAATGCACTAAATGAAAAAACCTCGAGTGAAAAAAAACAGGCTAAAGTGCATTTTTTTTTTTTCGAAAAAAAAAACAGAAATGCACTAAATGAAAAAACCTCGAGTGTTTTATTAAAAAAAAAACAGGCTAAAGTGCATTTTTTTTTTTCGAAAAAAAAAACAGAAATGCACTAAATGAAAAAACCTCGAGTGTTTTATTAAAAAAAAAACAGGCTAAAGTGCATTTTTTTTTTTTCGAAAAAAAAAACAGAAATGCACTAAATGAAAAAACCTCGAGTGTTTTATTAAAAAAAAAACAGGCTAAAGTGCATTTTTTTTTTTCGAAAAAAAAAAACAGAAATGCACTAAATGAAAAAACCTCGAGTGTTTTATTAAAAAAAAAACAGGCTAAAGTGCATTTTTTTTTTTCGAAAAAAAAAACAGAAATGCACTAAATGAAAAAACCTCGAGTGTTTTATTAAAAAAAAAACAGGCTAAAGTGCATTTTTTTTTTTTCGAAAAAAAAAACAGAAATGCACTAAATGAAAAAACCTCGAGTGTTTTATTAAAAAAAAAACAGGCTAAAGTGCATTTTTTTTTTTCGAAAAAAAAAACAGAAATGCACTAAATGAAAAAACCTCGAGTGTTTTATTAAAAAAAAAACAGGCTAAAGTGCATTTTTTTTTTTCGAAAAAAAAAACAGAAATGCACTAAATGAAAAAACCTCGAGTGTTTTATTAAAAAAAAAACAGGCTAAAGTGCATTTTTTTTTTTTCGAAAAAAAAAACAGAAATGCACTAAATGAAAAAACCTCGAGTGTTTTATTAAAAAAAAAACAGGCTAAAGTGCATTTTTTTTTTTCGAAAAAAAAAAACAGAAATGCACTAAATGAAAAAACCTCGAGTGTTTTATTAAAAAAAAAACAGGCTAAAGTGCATTTTTTTTTTTCGAAAAAAAAAACAGAAATGCACTAAATGAAAAAACCTCGAGTGTTTTATTAAAAAAAAAACAGGCTAAAGTGCATTTTTTTTTTTCGAAAAAAAAAACAGAAATGCACTAAATGAAAAAACCTCGAGTGTTTTATTAAAAAAAAAACAGGCTAAAGTGCATTTTTTTTTTTCGAAAAAAAAAACAGAAATGCACTAAATGAAAAAACCTCGAGTGTTTTATTAAAAAAAAAACAGGCTAAAGTGCATTTTTTTTTTTTCGAAAAAAAAAACAGAAATGCACTAAATGAAAAAACCTCGAGTGTTTTATTAAAAAAAAAACAGGCTAAAGTGCATTTTTTTTTTTTCGAAAAAAAAAACAGAAATGCACTAAATGAAAAAACCTCGAGTGTTTTATTAAAAAAAAAACAGGCTAAAGTGCATTTTTTTTTTTTCGAAAAAAAAAACAGAAATGCACTAAATGAAAAAACCTCGAGTGTTTTATTAAAAAAAAAACAGGCTAAAGTGCATTTTTTTTTTTTCGAAAAAAAAAACAGAAATGCACTAAATGAAAAAACCTCGAGTGTTTTATTAAAAAAAAAACAGGCTAAAGTGCATTTTTTTTTTTTCGAAAAAAAAAACAGAAATGCACTAAATGAAAAAACCTCGAGTGTTTTATTAAAAAAAAAACAGGCTAAAGTGCATTTTTTTTTTTTCGAAAAAAAAAACAGAAATGCACTAAATGAAAAAACCTCGAGTGTTTTATTAAAAAAAAAACAGGCTAAAGTGCATTTTTTTTTTTTCGAAAAAAAAAACAGAAATGCACTAAATGAAAAAACCTCGAGTGTTTTATTAAAAAAAAAACAGGCTAAAGTGCATTTTTTTTTTTTCGAAAAAAAAAACAGAAATGCACTAAATGAAAAAACCTCGAGTGTTTTATTAAAAAAAAAACAGGCTAAAGTGCATTTTTTTTTTTTCGAAAAAAAAAACAGAAATGCACTAAATGAAAAAACCTCGAGTGTTTTATTAAAAAAAAAACAGGCTAAAGTGCATTTTTTTTTTTTCGAAAAAAAAAACAGAAATGCACTAAATGAAAAAACCTCGAGTGTTTTATTAAAAAAAAAACAGGCTAAAGTGCATTTTTTTTTTTTCGAAAAAAAAAACAGAAATGCACTAAATGAAAAAACCTCGAGTGTTTTATTAAAAAAAAAACAGGCTAAAGTGCATTTTTTTTTTTTCGAAAAAAAAAACAGAAATGCACTAAATGAAAAAACCTCGAGTGTTTTATTAAAAAAAAAACAGGCTAAAGTGCATTTTTTTTTTTCGAAAAAAAAAAACAGAAATGCACTAAATGAAAAAACCTCTATTATATATACAAATTAATGAATCACCCTGTATAATAAATATTTTTTTTTTATCTTGTAACTAGACGACAGACAGACAAACGAACGCACACGCGGTGTTGCCGGTAAATCACGCACGGCATCGTGCCGATGAATAATGACCCGGTGGAGGATTTATAGCCATGGCCGAAATACGTCAACAGGTTGTTTTTTGTTGCTGAAAATATTTTTAGCAGATAAATGATAAATAATATGAGAAAAAAACGTTGAATAATTTTACAATGAATATTTTATGGGTTTAGTGAGAAAAAAATAAACTTCATTTATTTTTTTAACACGTCGATTGCACTTTTCGGGATTTTATTTAGTAAAAATGTGTTTTTTATAATGTAATTTACAAAAATGCGTTTTTTATATAGAAAATGAATTTTTCCTGAAAATTTTTTATAAAGATGCATTTTCCTTAAAAAATTTGGCAAAAATGCATTTTTTCTTAGAAAAGTTTGCAAAAATTAATTTTTCCAAACGAAAATGCATTTTTCTTTAAAAATTTTTGGAAAATACATTTTTCATAAGGAAAATGCATTTTTTCTTATGAAATTTGACAAAAGTGCATTTTTTTTTAGGAAAATGTATTTTTTTTTATAAAATTTTGCAAAAATGCATTTTTCTTAAGGAAAATGCATTTTTCCTTAAAATTTTTTGTAAAAATTAATTTTTCCTAACGAAAATGAATTTTTTGATTAAAAAATTTTGCAAAAATGAATTTTTCCCAAGGAAAATGCATTTTTCCTTTTAAAATTATTCAAAAATGCATTTTTCTCAAGGAAAATACATTTTTCTTAAAAAAAATTTGGAAAAATGCATTTTTCCTTAAATTTTTTTTTAAAAACTCATTTTTCTATAAATTTTTTGTAAAACTTCGTTTTCTCGTGTGAAAAACGCATTTTTGCAAAAAATTTTAAGGAAAATTGCATTTTTCCCAAGAAAAATGCATTTTTTCTTATAAAATTTTGCAAAAATCCATTTTTCCTAAGTAAAATGTATCTTTCAAAAAAAAATTTTGAAAAAATGGATCCTTTATAAGTAAAATGCATTTTTCCTAAAATTTTGAAAAAATGCATTTTTTTAAGGAAAATGCATTTTTTTTTTATATCTTGCAAAAATTCATTTTTCCCAAGGAAAATGCATTTTTCCTTTTAAAATTATGGAAAAATGCATTTTTTATAAGGAAAATGCATTTTTTAAGTAAAATGCATTTGTCCTTAAAAATTTTGCAGAAATGCATTTTTCATAAGAAAAATTCATTTTTCCTAAAAAAATTTGCAAAAATGCATTTTTCCTTATAAATTTTGGCAATAATGCATTTTCCTCAGAAAAATACATTTTTTATAATATAATTTTGCAAATTTGCATTTTTTTCTGAGGAAAATGCATTTTTTTCTTATAAAATTTTGCAAAATTGCATTTTTCATAATAATTTTCGTAAAAATGCATTTTTCATCAAATTTCATTTGGTCGAAATGCATTTTTCATGATGCATTTTGCAAAAATGCATTTTTCGTTATATTTTATTCAACAAAAATGCATTTTTTTCTAGAGATTTTGACAGATGCAATTTAACAAAAATGCATTTTTCATAAAATATTTCCTAAAAATGCATTTTTCCTTGTAAAATTTTACAAAAATAATTTTTTCCAAGGAAAATGCATTTTCATGATTTAATTAATAAAAGTGTAGTTTTAGTTTCTCAAAATTTATTTATTTATGCGATTTTGGCAAAAATCCATTTTTCTTGTTTTCTTATTTTCCAAAAATATATTTTCAAATCAATTTTAACAAAAATGCATTTTTCATGATAAAAATTCATTTTTCAGCTGATTTTATTTAGTAATAAAAATGCCTTTTTCAAGAAATAATTAGAAAAAATGCATTTTTGTTAAATTGAATCTGTCAAAAAAAAAATACATTTTTGACCAATAGAATATCACGAAAAATGCATTTTTGCAAAATTAAATCCGCTTAAAAATGCATTTTTATAAAAGAGATTATGAAAAATGCATTTTTCAAATTATAAATAGCAAAAATGTATTTTCCATCTATAATTTTTGGTAAAATGCACTTTTTCGTGAAATTTTATTTTTCAAAAATATATTTTTTTAGCGATTTCAGCAAAAATGCATTTTTAGCAGATTTTAGGTGGTAAAAATGCATTTTTCATCATATAATTAGCAAAAATTCGATTGATTAGTAGAAATTTTTTGAAAAAAAAACCTCTTTCAAATAATAATTAGCAAAAATGCATTTTTCAAAAAATGTATTTTCCAGCAAATTTTGTTTGGCAACAATGCATTTTTTGGTATATAATTAACAAAAATGCATTTTTTTAAGATTTTATTTAACAAAAATGCATTTTTCAGTAGATTTTCTTTGTTAAAAATGCATTTGTCAAGATATAATTGGAAAAAATGCATTTTTCATGAAATTTTATTTTCCAAAATGTATTTTCCAAACGTTTTTACCAAAAATGCATTTTCCAGCAAATCTTAGTAAAAATGCATTTTTCATTATAAAATTAGTCAAAACTCAATTTTTTTTAAATTGAATCTATCAAAAAATGCATTTCTGTCAAAATCTCTAGATAAAAAATGCATTTTTATTTTATCACGAAAAATGCATTTTTGCAAAATTGAATCAGCTAAAAAACGCATTTATACCAAATAGATTATGAAAAATGCATTTTTCAACCAAAAATATTCAATAAAATGCATTTTTTAAGATATAATTTTTCGTGAACTTTTTTTTCCCAAAAATGGATTTTTTTTTAACGATTTCAGTAAAAATGCATTTTTAACAAGATTTTATCAAGTAAAAATTAATTTATCAAATTGTCATTAACAAAAATGTATTTTTTCTGTGAGTTTATTTGCCAAATCAAGTAAAAATGCACTTTTCAAGTCATAATGTTCAAAAATGCATTTTTCAACAAATTTTTTTTTACAAAAATGCACTTTTCATAATATAATTAGCATAAATGCATTTTGCCTAAGAAAAATTTTTGCATAAATGCGTTTTTTCAATGGAAAATGCATTTTTCCTAAGGAAAACGCATTTCTCCTTAAAAAAAGTTGCAAAAATGCATTTTTTCTTTAAAAATTTTGCAAAAATAAATTTTTTCATGAAATTTTTCGTAAAAATGTATTTTTTTCCGAGGGAAAATGCAGTTTACTTAGGAAAAATGCATTTTCTTGTAAAAAATGCATTTTTGCAAAAATTTTTAAGAAAATTTCCTTTTTTCCCAAGGAAAATGCATTTTTTCTTAAAAAAATTTGAAAAAATGCATTTCTGCAAAATTTTTAAAGACAAATGCATTTCCCTAAAAAAAATGCATTTTTGCAAATTTTTTTAAGAAAAAATGCATTTTACTCAGAAAAAATGCAAATTTGCAAAATTATATTATAAAAAATGTATTTTTCTGAGGAAAATGCATTATTGCCAAAATTTATAAGGAAAAATGCATTTTTGCAAATTTTTTTAGGAAAAATGAATTTTTCTTATGAAAAATGCATTTTTACAAAATATGATAAAGAAAAACAAATTTTCCTTGGAAAAATGCACTTTTGCCAAAATTTATAAAAAAAATGCATTTTCCTTAGAAAAAATGCATTTTTGACTTAATTTATAAGAAAAAATTCATTTTTGCAAAAAATTTTAAGGAAAAATGTATTTTTACGAAATATTTTATGAAAAATGTATTTTCCTCAGGAAAAATGCATTTTTACAATTTTTTTAAAGACAAATGAATTTTCTTGTGGAAAAATGCATTTTTGCAAAATGCATCTTGAAAAATGTATTTTTACGAAATTTATTATGAAAAATGAATCTGTCAAAAAATGCATTTCTGTCAAAATCGCAAAAAAATGCATTTTTGATAAATAAAATATCACGAAAAATGAATTTTTGCAAAATTTTATAAATGAAATGCATTTTCCTTAGGAAAAATGCATTTTTTTCCTTAGGAAAAATGCATTTTTCCAAAATTTATAACAAAAAATGCATTTTTGCCAAACTTTATAAAGAAAAATGCATTTTCCTTGGAAAAAATGCATTTTTTTCAAAATTTTATAAGGAAAAATACATTTTTCTCAGAAAAAATGCAAATTTGCAAAATTATATTATAAAAAACTTTATAAAGAAAAATGCATTTTTGCAAATTTTTTAAGGAAAAATGCATTTTCCTTATGAAAAATGAATTTTTTTCAAAATTTTATAAGGAAAAATGAATTTTTGAAAAAAATTTTAAGGAAAAATGCATTTTTCTTATGAAAATGCATTTTTACTAAAATCGATTAAAGAATAAATTTATGAAAAATAAAATAACTGGAAAAATGCATTATTGCATTTTTGCTAATTATTTCATGAAAAATAATAATTATGGTCAATAATTGCATAAGTGTATTTTTCACTTGATTTAATTTGGTAATAATTCATTTTTTTAAGAAATTTTGCAAAAATGCATTTTTCAGCTTATTAAATTTTTCATAATATTTTTTTCACCGAAAATGCATTTTTTAACGATTTTCAGAATAATGCATTTTTTGCAAAATTTTTGTTAACAGAAATGTACTTTTCTTTAATATTTAGGAAAAATGCATTTTTTTAAGATTTAATGAACAAAAGTGCATTTTTCAGGAATGTATTTTTTCAGCGATTTTTGCAAAAATGCATTTTTTCAGTTGAATTAATTTGGTAAAAATGTATTTTTCATGATATTGTGTTTATAAAAAATGTATTTTTTAAACACATTTTTGTAAAAATGCATTTTTACCAGACAAAATGTGCTGAAAAATGCATTTTTGCAAAACCTCTCTTGAAACATGCATTTTTGTTAAAATCTGCTGAAAAAAATATTTTTGCTAAATAAAATCGGCTGAAAAATAAATGTTTACTGAAATAGCTAGAAAAAATAATATTTTTGGAAAATGACATTTTATGAAAAATGCATTTTTCATCATAAAATGTATTTTTCAGCTGATTTTTTTAATCACAATGCATTTTTCATGATACATTTTGCAAAAATGCATTTTTCCAAAGGAAAATTCATTTGTCTTTAAAAAATTTGTACAAATCCATTTTTCCTGAGGAAAATGCATTTTTCATAAAATATTTCGTAAAAATTCATTTTTCCTTAAAAATTTTTGCAAAAATGAATTTTTTCTTATAAATTAAGTCAAAAATGCATTTTTTCTAAGGAAAATGCATTTTTCTTTATAAATTTTGGAAAAATGCATCTTTCCCAAGAAAAATGCATTTTTTATAATATAATTTTACAAAAATGCATTTTTCCTTGAAAAAATTTACAAAAATGCATTTTTTCCAAGGAAAATGAATTTTTTTCTTATAAAATTTGGTAAAAATGCATTTTTCTAAGGAAAATGCATTTTTCTTTATTAATTTTGGAAAAATGCATTTTTCCTAAGGAAAATTTGATTTCCTGTATAATATTTTGTAAAAATGCATTTTTCATAAGAAAAATTCATTTTTCCTTAAAAATCTTTGAAAAAAATGAATCTTTTCTTATAAATTTTGGCAATAATGCATTTTCCTCAGAAAAATGCATTTTTTATAATATAATTTTGCAAATTTGCATTTTTTCTGAGAAAAATGCATTTTTTCTTATAAAATTTTGTAAAAATGCATTTTTCTAAGGAAAATGCATTTTTCTTTATTAATTTTGGAAAAATGCATTTTTCCTAAGAAAAATGCATTTTTCATAATAAATTTCATAAAAATGCATTTTTCATCAAATTTCATTTGGTCTAAATGCATTTTTCATGATGCATTTTGCAAAAATGCATTTTTCGTGATATTTTATTTACCAAAAAATGCATTTTTTTCTAAAGATTTTGACAGGTAAATGCATTTTTTGACAAATGCAATTTAAGAAAAATGCATTTTTCATAATAAATTTCGTAAAAATTCATTTTTCAACAGATTTAATTCGATCAAAAAAGCGATTTAAAATTAAAAAAAAATATATGAAAGGTATATAGAGTGTCCCAAAATTATTTACACAAAAAAATAATAATTATTTTTATTTTATACGGTTCAAGTTTTTCCATTATAAATAATTTTTATACACCCTGTATGCTAAATATTTCGGTGCCACCAATTAGTAAAAATGACGTTGCATATTTTTTTTCACCAATTTAATGTCAATATTTCCCTATTGTTAAACAATTAATACAGTGTCGTACAAAAGTACGGAATCTAATTTTATATATATAGATAAGACATCATTATACTTTCCCTTGAGCCTTTTATTATTTTTTTTTTTGGGGAATTTCTATATAACAAAAGAAAGACAATTAAAAGTTAGTGAAAGAAGATTGGGTACCCCGCAGGGTTCCGAATTGGTGCCAAATGGTGGTTTTTACTAGGAAGGATGAATAACAGGTATAAAGAGGATATTATTATTTTTTTTTTTTGGGTGGTGAATATTTTTAAGATTAGAAATTATTTGTTTTTTTGGGGTGGAAAAATGCATAAATGCATTTATTAGAAAAAATGTCTCGAGTGTGATCGAAATAAAATTAGAGCTGAAATTTTTTTTTTCCTTGGACAAAATAAAATGATAAGCTCATAAGTGCAATTATCGAAATGCATTTTTGCTATGTAAAAACTGCTGAAAAATGCATTTTTGCAAAATAAATGAAAAAAAATCAATTTTTTTTGTTAAATTGCATCTGTCAAAAAATGCATTTTTGATAAATAAAATAACACGAAAAATGCATTTTTTCAAAATGCATCATGAAAAATGCATATTTGGAAAATGCAACACGAAAATTGCATTTTTGAAAAATGCATTTCGACCAAATTAAATTTAATGAAAAATGCATTTTTACGAAATGCATCATGGAAAATGCATTTTTGCAAAATGCATCTTGAAAAATGCATTTCGACCAAATTAAATTTAATGAAAAATGCATTTTTACGAAATGCATCATGGAAAATGCATTTTTGCAAAATGCATCTTGAAAAATGCATTTCGACCAAATTAAATTTAATGAAAAATGCATTTTTACGAAATGCATCATGGAAAATGCATTTTTGCAAAATGCATCTTGAAAAATGCATTTCGACCAAATTAAATTTAATGAAAAATGCATTTTTACGAAATGCATCATGAAAAATGCATTTTTGCAAAATGCATCTTGAAAAATGCATTTCTGTCAAAATCTCTAGAAAAAAATGCATTTTTGTTCAATAAAATATCACGAAAAATGCTTTTTTGCAAAATGTATCATTTTTACAAAATTAAAATGCATTTAAGGTAATTGCACTTGTGTATTTTTTAAATAATTGCATAGTTTTCAAAAAAAAAAAAAATCAAAAGTAGACCTCATTGGCGTACGTCAATCAATAAAAAAATGTAGTTATGATATATTCAAAATTGAGTAATAAAATAGAGTGCGCATAAAATTATATCTCGATAGGTAGGCGACAATTTCGTAATAAAAATGCGTCGTCCAACGTGTTAAAGAGTGTCTCTGTGACCCATAAATAAACGTCGAACTTTGAATAAAGAAAAAAAATGAGATTTTTTATTGTAAAAGGATCTCGTAAAATCCGAATTAGGTTTTTATCAAGAACCGCAAAATGATTAATATTTTTTCTAGCTGTTTTTTAACGCGTTAACTGCCCCGTTGTTAAATTCTCATTAGGTGAAATTATCACTTTTACTGAAAATTTTTACTATAATTCTATAATTTGCCAAAACATGTCCTATTGCAATTATCTTAATGGGGAAATGTCCTATTGCAATTATCTAAAAATTTCCTAGTGCAATTATCTTACTAGGAAAATTTCCTAGTTCAATTATCTTAATGGGGAAATGTCCTATTGCAATTATCTAAAAATTTCTTAGTGCAATTATCTTACTAGGAAAATTTCCTAGTTCAATTATCTTAATTGGAAAATGTCTTATTGCAATTATCTAAAAATTTCCTAGTGCAATTATCTTACTAGAAAAATTTCCTAGTTCAATTATCTTAATGGGGAAATGTCTTATTGCAATTATCTAAAAATTTCCAAGTGCAATTATCTTAATTGGAAAATGTCTTATTGCAATTATCTAAAAATTTCCTAGTGCAATTATCTTACTAGGAAAATTTCCTAGTTCAATTATCTTAATGGGGAAATGTCCTATTGCAATTATCTAAAAATTTCTTAGTGCAATTATCTTACTAGGAAAATTTCCTAGTTCAATTATCTTAATTGGAAAATGTCTTATTGCAATTATCTAAAAATTTCCTAGTGCAATTATCTTACTAGAAAAATTTCCTAGTTCAATTATCTTAATGGGGAAATGTCTTATTGCAATTATCTAAAAATTTCCAAGTGCAATTATCTTAATTGGAAAATGTCTTATTGCAATTATCTAAAAATTTCCTAGTGCAATTATCTTACTAGGAAAATTTACTAGTGCAATTATCTTAATGGGGAAATGTCCTATTGCAATTATCTAAAAATTTCTTAGAGCAATTATCTTAATGGGGAAATGTCTTATTGCAATTATCTAAAAATTTCCTAGTGCAATTATCTTACTAGAAAAATTTCCTAGTTCAATTATCTTAATGGGGAAATGTCTTATTGCAATTATCTAAAAATTTCCTAGTGCAATTATCTTACTGAAAAAATTTCCTAGTGCAATTATCTTAATGGGGAAATGTCCTATTGCAATTATCTAAAAATTTCTTAGAGCAATTATCTTAATGGGGAAAAGTCTTATTGCAATTATCTAAAAATTTCCTAGTGCAATTATCTTACTAGAAAAATTTCCTAGTTCAATTATCTTAATGGGGAAATGTCTTATTGCAATTATCTAAAAATTTCCTAGTGCAATTATCTTACTGAAAAAATTTCCTAGTGCAATTATCTTAATGGGGAAATGTCTTATTGTAATTATCTAAAAATTTCCTAGTGCAATTATCTTACTAGGAAAATTTACTAGTGCAATTATCTTAATGGGGAAATGTCCTATTGCAATTATCTAAAAATTTCTTAGAGCAATTATCTTAATGGGGAAATGTCTTATTGCAATTATCTAAAAATTTCCTAGTGCAATTATCTTACTAGGAAAATTTACTAGTGCAATTATCTTAATGGGGAAATGTCCTATTGCAATTATCTAAAAATTTCTTAGAGCAATTATCTTAATGGGGAAATGTCTTATTGCAATTATCTAAAAATTTCCTAGTGCAATTATCTTACTAGAAAAATTTCCTAGTTCAATTATCTTAATGGGGAAATGTCTTATTGCAATTATCTAAAAATTTCCTAGTGCAATTATCTTACTGAAAAAATTTCCTAGTGCAATTATCTTAATGGGGAAATGTCTTATTGTAATTATCTAAAAATTTCCTAGTGCAATTATCTTACTAGAAAAATTTCCTAGTTCAATTATCTTAATGGGGAAATGTCCTATTGCAATTATCTAAAAATTTCTTAGAGCAATTATCTTAATGGGGAAATGTCTTATTGCAATTATCTAAAAATTTCCTAGTGCAATTATCTTACTAGAAAAATTTCCTAGTTCAATTATCTTAATGGGGAAATGTCTTATTGCAATTATCTAAAAATTTCCTAGTGCAATTATCTTACTAGAAAAATTTCCTAGTTCAATTATCTTAATGGGGAAATGTCTTATTGCAATTATCTAAAAATTTCCTAGTGCAATTATCTTACTGAAAAAATTTCCTAGTGCAATTATCTTAATGGGGAAATGTCTTATTGTAATTATCTAAAAATTTCTTAGAGCAATTATCTTAATGGGGAAATGTCTTATTGCAATTATCTAAAAATTTCCTAGTGCAATTATCTTACTGAAAAAATTTCCTAGTTCAATTATCTTAATGGGGAAATGTCTTATTGCAATTATCTAAAAATTTCCTAGTGCAATTATCTTACTAGAAAAATTTCCTAGTTCAATTATCTTAATGGGGAAATGTCTTATTGTAATTATCTAAAAATTTCCTAGTGCAATTATCTTACTAGAAAAATTTCCTAGTTCAATTATCTTAATGGGGAAATGTCTTATTGCAATTATCTAAAAATTTCCTAGTGCAATTATCTTACTAGAAAAATTTCCTAGTTCAATTATCTTAATGGGGAAATGTCTTATTGTAATTATCTAAAAATTTCTTAGAGCAATTATCTTAATGGGGAAATGTCTTATTGCAATTATCTAAAAATTTCCTAGTGCAATTATCTTACTAGAAAAATTTCCTAGTTCAATTATCTTAATGGGGAAATGTCCTATTGCAATTATCTAAAAATTTCTTAGTGCAATTATCTTACTAGGAAAATTTCCTAGTTCAATTATCTTAATTGGAAAATGTCTTATTGCAATTATCTAAAAATTTCCTAGTGCAATTATCTTACTAGAAAAATTTCCTAGTTCAATTATCTTAATGGGGAAATGTCTTATTGCAATTATCTAAAAATTTCCTAGTGCAATTATCTTACTGAAAAAATTTCCTAGTGCAATTATCTTAATGGGGAAATGTCTTATTGTAATTATCTAAAAATTTCCTAGTGCAATTATCTTACTAGGAAAATTTACTAGTGCAATTATCTTAATGGGGAAATGTCCTATTGCAATTATCTAAAAATTTCTTAGAGCAATTATCTTAATGGGGAAATGTCTTATTGCAATTATCTAAAAATTTCCTAGTGCAATTATCTTACTAGAAAAATTTCCTAGTTCAATTATCTTAATGGGGAAATGTCTTATTGCAATTATCTAAAAATTTCCTAGTGCAATTATCTTACTGAAAAAATTTCCTAGTGCAATTATCTTAATGGGGAAATGTCTTATTGTAATTATCTAAAAATTTCCTAGTGCAATTATCTTACTAGGAAAATTTACTAGTGCAATTATCTTAATGGGGAAATGTCCTATTGCAATTATCTAAAAATTTCTTAGAGCAATTATCTTAATGGGGAAATGTCTTATTGTAATTATCTAAAAATTTCTTAGAGCAATTATCTTAATGGGGAAATGTCCTATTGCAATTATCTAAAAATTTCTTAGAGCAATTATCTTAATGGGGAAATGTCTTATTGTAATTATCTAAAAATTTCCTAGTGCAATTATCTTACTAGGAAAATTTACTAGTGCAATTATCTTAATGGGGAAATGTCCTATTGCAATTATCTAAAAATTTCTTAGAGCAATTATCTTAATGGGGAAATGTCTTATTGCAATTATCTAAAAATTTCCTAGTGCAATTATCTTACTAGGAAAATTTACTAGTGCAATTATCTTAATGGGGAAATGTCCTATTGCAATTATCTAAAAATTTCTTAGAGCAATTATCTTAATGGGGAAATGTCTTATTGCAATTATCTAAAAATTTCCTAGTGCAATTATCTTACTAGAAAAATTTCCTAGTTCAATTATCTTAATGGGGAAATGTCTTATTGCAATTATCTAAAAATTTCCTAGTGCAATTATCTTACTGAAAAAATTTCCTAGTGCAATTATCTTAATGGGGAAATGTCTTATTGTAATTATCTAAAAATTTCCTAGTGCAATTATCTTACTAGGAAAATTTACTAGTGCAATTATCTTAATGGGGAAATGTCCTATTGCAATTATCTAAAAATTTCTTAGAGCAATTATCTTAATGGGGAAATGTCTTATTGCAATTATCTAAAAATTTCTTAGAGCAATTATCTTAATGGGGAAATGTCTTATTGCAATTATCTAAAAATTTCCTAGTGCAATTATCTTACTGAAAAAATTTCCTAGTGCAATTATCTTAATGGGGAAAAGTCTTATTGCAATTATCTAAAAATTTCCTAGTGCAATTATCTTACTAGAAAAATTTCCTAGTTCAATTATCTTAATGGGGAAATGTCTTATTGCAATTATCTAAAAATTTCCTAGTGCAATTATCTTACTGAAAAAATTTCCTAGTGCAATTATCTTAATGGGGAAATGTCTTATTGTAATTATCTAAAAATTTCCTAGTGCAATTATCTTACTAGGAAAATTTACTAGTGCAATTATCTTAATGGGGAAATGTCCTATTGCAATTATCTAAAAATTTCTTAGAGCAATTATCTTAATGGGGAAATGTCTTATTGCAATTATCTAAAAATTTCCTAGTGCAATTATCTTACTAGAAAAATTTCCTAGTTCAATTATCTTAATGGGGAAATGTCTTATTGCAATTATCTAAAAATTTCCTAGTGCAATTATCTTACTGAAAAAATTTCCTAGTGCAATTATCTTAATGGGGAAATGTCTTATTGTAATTATCTAAAAATTTCCTAGTGCAATTATCTTACTAGGAAAATTTACTAGTGCAATTATCTTAATGGGGAAATGTCCTATTGCAATTATCTAAAAATTTCTTAGAGCAATTATCTTAATGGGGAAATGTCTTATTGCAATTATCTAAAAATTTCCTAGTGCAATTATCTTACTGAAAAAATTTCCTAGTGCAATTATCTTAATGGGGAAATGTCTTATTGTAATTATCTAAAAATTTCCTAGTGCAATTATCTTACTAGGAAAATTTACTAGTGCAATTATCTTAATGGGGAAATGTCCTATTGCAATTATCTAAAAATTTCTTAGAGCAATTATCTTAATGGGGAAATGTCTTATTGCAATTATCTAAAAATTTCCTAGTGCAATTATCTTACTAGAAAAATTTCCTAGTTCAATTATCTTAATGGGGAAATGTCTTATTGCAATTATCTAAAAATTTCCTAGTGCAATTATCTTACTAGAAAAATTTCCTAGTTCAATTATCTTAATGGGGAAATGTCTTATTGCAATTATCTAAAAATTTCCTAGTGCAATTATCTTACTGAAAAAATTTCCTAGTGCAATTATCTTAATGGGGAAATGTCTTATTGTAATTATCTAAAAATTTCCTAGTGCAATTATCTTACTAGGAAAATTTACTAGTGCAATTATCTTAATGGGGAAATGTCTTATTGCAATTATCTAAAAATTTCCTAGTGCAATTATCTTACTAGAAAAATTTCCTAGTTCAATTATCTTAATGGGGAAATGTCTTATTGCAATTATCTAAAAATTTCCTAGTGCAATTATCTTACTGAAAAAATTTCCTAGTGCAATTATCTTAATGGGGAAATGTCTTATTGTAATTATCTAAAAATTTCCTAGTGCAATTATCTTACTAGGAAAATTTCCTAGTTCAATTATCTTAATTGGAAAATGTCTTATTGCAATTATCTAAAAATTTCCTAGTGCAATTATCTTACTAGAAAAATTTCCTAGTTCAATTATCTTAATGGGGAAATGTCTTATTGCAATTATCTAAAAATTTCCTAGTGCAATTATCTTACTAGAAAAATTTCCTAGTTCAATTATCTTAATGGGGAAATGTCCTATTGCAATTATCTAAAAATTTCTTAGTGCAATTATCTTACTAGGAAAATTTCCTAGTTCAATTATCTTAATTGGAAAATGTCTTATTGCAATTATCTAAAAATTTCCTAGTGCAATTATCTTACTAGAAAAATTTCCTAGTTCAATTATCTTAATGGGGAAATGTCTTATTGCAATTATCTAAAAATTTCCTAGTGCAATTATCTTACTAGAAAAATTTCCTAGTTCAATTATCTTAATGGGGAAATGTCCTATTGCAATTATCTAAAAATTTCTTAGTGCAATTATCTTACTAGGAAAATTTCCTAGTTCAATTATCTTAATTGGAAAATGTCTTATTGCAATTATCTAAAAATTTCCTAGTGCAATTATCTTACTAGAAAAATTTCCTAGTTCAATTATCTTAATGGGGAAATGTCTTATTGCAATTATCTAAAAATTTCCTAGTGCAATTATCTTACTAGAAAAATTTCCTAGTTCAATTATCTTAATGGGGAAATGTCTTATTGCAATTATCTAAAAATTTCCTAGTGCAATTATCTTACTGAAAAAATTTCCTAGTGCAATTATCTTAATGGGGAAATGTCTTATTGTAATTATCTAAAAATTTCCTAGTGCAATTATCTTACTAGGAAAATTTACTAGTGCAATTATCTTAATGGGGAAATGTCCTATTGCAATTATCTAAAAATTTCTTAGAGCAATTATCTTAATGGGGAAATGTCTTATTGCAATTATCTAAAAATTTCCTAGTGCAATTATCTTACTAGAAAAATTTCCTAGTTCAATTATCTTAATGGGGAAATGTCTTATTGCAATTATCTAAAAATTTCCTAGTGCAATTATCTTACTGAAAAAATTTCCTAGTGCAATTATCTTAATGGGGAAATGTCTTATTGTAATTATCTAAAAATTTCCTAGTGCAATTATCTTACTAGGAAAATTTACTAGTGCAATTATCTTAATGGGGAAATGTCCTATTGCAATTATCTAAAAATTTCTTAGAGCAATTATCTTAATGGGGAAATGTCTTATTGTAATTATCTAAAAATTTCCTAGTGCAATTATCTTACTAGAAAAATTTCCTAGTTCAATTATCTTAATGGGGAAATGTCATATTGCAATTATCTAAAAATTTCCTAGTGCAATTATCTTACTGAAAAAATTTCCTAGTGCAATTATCTTAATGGGGAAATGTCTTATTGTAATTATCTAAAAATTTCCTAGTGCAATTATCTTACTAGGAAAATTTACTAGTGCAATTATCTTAATGGGGAAATGTCCTATTGCAATTATCTAAAAATTTCTTAGAGCAATTATCTTAATGGGGAAATGTCTTATTGCAATTATCTAAAAATTTCCTAGTGCAATTATCTTACTAGAAAAATTTCCTAGTTCAATTATCTTAATGGGGAAATGTCTTATTGCAATTATCTAAAAATTTCCTAGTGCAATTATCTTACTAGAAAAATTTCCTAGTTCAATTATCTTAATGGGGAAATGTCCTATTGCAATTATCTAAAAATTTCTTAGTGCAATTATCTTACTAGGAAAATTTCCTAGTTCAATTATCTTAATTGGAAAATGTCTTATTGCAATTATCTAAAAATTTCCTAGTGCAATTATCTTACTAGAAAAATTTCCTAGTTCAATTATCTTAATGGGGAAATGTCCTATTGCAATTATCTAAAAATTTCTTAGTGCAATTATCTTACTAGGAAAATTTCCTAGTTCAATTATCTTAATTGGAAAATGTCTTATTGCAATTATCTAAAAATTTCCTAGTGCAATTATCTTAATGGGGAAATGTCCTATTGCAATTATCTAAAAATTTCTTAGAGCAATTATCTTAATGGGGAAATGTCTTATTGCAATTATCTAAAAATTTCCTAGTGCAATTATCTTACTAGAAAAATTTCCTAGTTCAATTATCTTAATGGGGAAATGTCTTATTGCAATTATCTAAAAATTTCCTAGTGCAATTATCTTACTAGAAAAATTTCCTAGTTCAATTATCTTAATGGGGAAATGTCCTATTGCAATTATCTAAAAATTTCTTAGAGCAATTATCTTAATGGGGAAATGTCTTATTGCAATTATCTAAAAATTTCCTAGTGCAATTATCTTACTAGAAAAATTTCCTAGTTCAATTATCTTAATGGGGAAATGTCTTATTGCAATTATCTAAAAATTTCCTAGTGCAATTATCTTACTGAAAAAATTTCCTAGTGCAATTATCTTACTAGAAAAATTTCCTAGTTCAATTATCTTAATGGGGAAATGTCCTATTGCAATTATCTAAAAATTTCTTAGAGCAATTATCTTAATGGGGAAATGTCTTATTGCAATTATCTAAAAATTTCCTAGTGCAATTATCTTACTAGAAAAATTTCCTAGTTCAATTATCTTAATGGGGAAATGTCTTATTGCAATTATCTAAAAATTTCCTAGTGCAATTATCTTACTAGAAAAATTTCCTAGTTCAATTATCTTAATGGGGAAATGTCTTATTGCAATTATCTAAAAATTTCCTAGTGCAATTATCTTACTGAAAAAATTTCCTAGTGCAATTATCTTAATGGGGAAATGTCTTATTGTAATTATCTAAAAATTTCCTAGTGCAATTATCTTACTAGGAAAATTTACTAGTGCAATTATCTTAATGGGGAAATGTCCTATTGCAATTATCTAAAAATTTCTTAGAGCAATTATCTTAATGGGGAAATGTCTTATTGCAATTATCTAAAAATTTCCTAGTGCAATTATCTTACTAGAAAAATTTCCTAGTTCAATTATCTTAATGGGGAAATGTCTTATTGCAATTATCTAAAAATTTCCTAGTGCAATTATCTTACTAGAAAAATTTCCTAGTTCAATTATCTTAATGGGGAAATGTCTTATTGTAATTATCTAAAAATTTCCTAGTGCAATTATCTTACTAGGAAAATTTCCTAGTTCAATTATCTTAATTGGAAAATGTCTTATTGCAATTATCTAAAAATTTCCAAGTGCAATTATCTTAATTGGAAAATGTCTTATTGCAATTATCTAAAAATTTCCTAGTGCAATTATCTTACTAGAAAAATTTCCTAGTTCAATTATCTTAATGGGGAAATGTCCTATTGCAATTATCTAAAAATTTCTTAGTGCAATTATCTTACTAGGAAAATTTCCTAGTTCAATTATCTTAATTGGAAAATGTCTTATTGCAATTATCTAAAAATTTCCTAGTGCAATTATCTTACTAGAAAAATTTCCTAGTTCAATTATCTTAATGGGGAAATGTCCTATTGCAATTATCTAAAAATTTCCTAGTGCAATTATCTTACTAGAAAAATTTCCTAGTTCAATTATCTTAATGGGGAAATGTCTTATTGTAATTATCTAAAAATTTCCTAGTGCAATTATCTTACTAGGAAAATTTACTAGTGCAATTATCTTAATGGGGAAATGTCCTATTGCAATTATCTAAAAATTTCTTAGAGCAATTATCTTAATGGGGAAATGTCTTATTGCAATTATCTAAAAATTTCCTAGTGCAATTATCTTACTAGAAAAATTTCCTAGTTCAATTATCTTAATGGGGAAATGTCTTATTGCAATTATCTAAAAATTTCCTAGTGCAATTATCTTACTGAAAAAATTTCCTAGTGCAATTATCTTAATGGGGAAATGTCTTATTGTAATTATCTAAAAATTTCCTAGTGCAATTATCTTACTAGAAAAATTTACTAGTGCAATTATCTTAATGGGGAAATGTCCTATTGCAATTATCTAAAAATTTCTTAGAGCAATTATCTTAATGGGGAAATGTCTTATTGCAATTATCTAAAAATTTCCTAGTGCAATTATCTTACTGAAAAAATTTCCTAGTGCAATTATCTTAATGGGGAAATGTCTTATTGTAATTATCTAAAAATTTCCTAGTGCAATTATCTTACTAGGAAAATTTACTAGTGCAATTATCTTAATGGGGAAATGTCCTATTGCAATTATCTAAAAATTTCTTAGAGCAATTATCTTAATGGGGAAATGTCTTATTGCAATTATCTAAAAATTTCCTAGTGCAATTATCTTACTAGAAAAATTTCCTAGTTCAATTATCTTAATGGGGAAATGTCTTATTGCAATTATCTAAAAATTTCCTAGTGCAATTATCTTACTGAAAAAATTTCCTAGTGCAATTATCTTAATGGGGAAATGTCTTATTGTAATTATCTAAAAATTTCCTAGTGCAATTATCTTACTAGGAAAATTTACTAGTGCAATTATCTTAATGGGGAAATGTCCTATTGCAATTATCTAAAAATTTCTTAGAGCAATTATCTTAATGGGGAAATGTCTTATTGCAATTATCTAAAAATTTCCTAGTGCAATTATCTTACTAGAAAAATTTCCTAGTTCAATTATCTTAATGGGGAAATGTCTTATTGCAATTATCTAAAAATTTCCTAGTGCAATTATCTTACTGAAAAAATTTCCTAGTGCAATTATCTTAATGGGGAAATGTCTCATTGTAATTATCTAAAAATTTCCTAGTGCAATTATCTTACTAGGAAAATTTACTAGTGCAATTATCTTAATGGGGAAATGTCCTATTGCAATTATCTAAAAATTTCTTAGAGCAATTATCTTAATGGGGAAATGTCTTATTGCAATTATCTAAAAATTTCCTAGTGCAATTATCTTACTAGAAAAATTTCCTAGTTCAATTATCTTAATGGGGAAATGTCTTATTGCAATTATCTAAAAATTTCCTAGTGCAATTATCTTACTGAAAAAATTTCCTAGTGCAATTATCTTAATGGGGAAATGTCTTATTGTAATTATCTAAAAATTTCCTAGTGCAATTATCTTACTAGAAAAATTTCCTAGTTCAATTATCTTAATGGGGAAATGTCTTATTGCAATTATCTAAAAATTTCCTAGTGCAATTATCTTACTGAAAAAATTTCCTAGTGCAATTATCTTAATGGGGAAATGTCTTATTGTAATTATCTAAAAATTTCCTAGTGCAATTATCTTACTAGGAAAATTTACTAGTGCAATTATCTTAATGGGGAAATGTCCTATTGCAATTATCTAAAAATTTCTTAGAGCAATTATCTTAATGGGGAAATGTCTTATTGCAATTATCTAAAAATTTCCTAGTGCAATTATCTTACTAGAAAAATTTCCTAGTTCAATTATCTTAATGGGGAAATGTCTTATTGCAATTATCTAAAAATTTCCTAGTGCAATTATCTTACTAGAAAAATTTCCTAGTTCAATTATCTTAATGGGGAAATGTCCTATTGCAATTATCTAAAAATTTCTTAGTGCAATTATCTTACTAGGAAAATTTCCTAGTTCAATTATCTTAATTGGAAAATGTCTTATTGCAATTATCTAAAAATTTCCTAGTGCAATTATCTTACTAGAAAAATTTCCTAGTTCAATTATCTTAATGGGGAAATGTCTTATTGCAATTATCTAAAAATTTCCTAGTGCAATTATCTTACTAGAAAAATTTCCTAGTTCAATTATCTTAATGGGGAAATGTCCTATTGCAATTATCTAAAAATTTCTTAGTGCAATTATCTTACTAGGAAAATTTCCTAGTTCAATTATCTTAATTGGAAAATGTCTTATTGCAATTATCTAAAAATTTCCTAGTGCAATTATCTTACTGAAAAAATTTCCTAGTGCAATTGTCTTAATGGGGAAATGTCTTATTGTAATTATCTAAAAATTTCTTAGAGCAATTATCTTAATGGGGAAATGTCTTATTGCAATTATCTAAAAATTTCCTAGTGCAATTATCTTACTGAAAAAATTTCCTAGTGCAATTATCTTAATGGGGAAATGTCTTATTGCAATTATCTAAAAATTTCCTAGTGCAATTATCTTACTAGAAAAATTTCCTAGTTCAATTATCTTAATGGGGAAATGTCTTATTGCAATTATCTAAAAATTTCCTAGTGCAATTATCTTACTAGAAAAATTTCCTAGTTCAATTATCTTAATGGGGAAATGTCTTATTGCAATTATCTAAAAATTTCCTAGTGCAATTATCTTACTGAAAAAATTTCCTAGTGCAATTATCTTAATGGGGAAATGTCTTATTGTAATTATCTAAAAATTTCCTAGTGCAATTATCTTACTAGGAAAATTTACTAGTGCAATTATCTTAATGGGGAAATGTCCTATTGCAATTATCTAAAAATTTCCTAGTGCAATTATCTTACTAGAAAAATTTCCTAGTTCAATTATCTTAATGGGGAAATGTCTTATTGCAATTATCTAAAAATTTCCTAGTGCAATTATCTTACTGAAAAAATTTCCTAGTGCAATTATCTTAATGGGGAAATGTCTTATTGTAATTATCTAAAAATTTCCTAGTGCAATTATCTTACTAGGAAAATTTACTAGTGCAATTATCTTAATGGGGAAATGTCCTATTGCAATTATCTAAAAATTTCTTAGAGCAATTATCTTAATGGGGAAATGTCTTATTGCAATTATCTAAAAATTTCCTAGTGCAATTATCTTACTAGAAAAATTTCCTAGTTCAATTATCTTAATGGGGAAATGTCTTATTGCAATTATCTAAAAATTTCCTAGTGCAATTATCTTACTGAAAAAATTTCCTAGTGCAATTATCTTAATGGGGAAATGTCTTATTGTAATTATCTAAAAATTTCCTAGTGCAATTATCTTACTAGGAAAATTTACTAGTGCAATTATCTTAATGGGGAAATGTCTTATTGTAATTATCTAAAAATTTCCTAGTGCAATTATCTTACTAGAAAAATTTCCTAGTTCAATTATCTTAATGGGGAAATGTCTTATTGCAATTATCTAAAAATTTCCTAGTGCAATTATCTTACTGAAAAAATTTCCTAGTGCAATTATCTTAATGGGGAAATGTCTTATTGTAATTATCTAAAAATTTCCTAGTGCAATTATCTTACTAGGAAAATTTACTAGTGCAATTATCTTAATGGGGAAATGTCCTATTGCAATTATCTAAAAATTTCTTAGAGCAATTATCTTAATGGGGAAATGTCTTATTGCAATTATCTAAAAATTTCCTAGTGCAATTATCTTACTAGAAAAATTTCCTAGTTCAATTATCTTAATGGGGAAATGTCTTATTGCAATTATCTAAAAATTTCCTAGTGCAATTATCTTACTGAAAAAATTTCCTAGTGCAATTATCTTAATGGGGAAATGTCTTATTGTAATTATCTAAAAATTTCCTAGTGCAATTATCTTACTAGGAAAATTTACTAGTGCAATTATCTTAATGGGGAAATGTCCTATTGCAATTATCTAAAAATTTCTTAGAGCAATTATCTTAATGGGGAAATGTCTTATTGCAATTATCTAAAAATTTCCTAGTGCAATTATCTTACTGAAAAAATTTCCTAGTGCAATTATCTTAATGGGGAAATGTCTTATTGTAATTATCTAAAAATTTCCTAGTGCAATTATCTTACTAGAAAAATTTCCTAGTTCAATTATCTTAATGGGGAAATGTCTTATTGCAATTATCTAAAAATTTCCTAGTGCAATTATCTTACTGAAAAAATTTCCTAGTGCAATTATCTTACTAGAAAAATTTCCTAGTTCAATTATCTTAATGGGGAAATGTCCTATTGCAATTATCTAAAAATTTCTTAGAGCAATTATCTTAATGGGGAAATGTCTTATTGCAATTATCTAAAAATTTCCTAGTGCAATTATCTTACTAGAAAAATTTCCTAGTTCAATTATCTTAATGGGGAAATGTCTTATTGCAATTATCTAAAAATTTCCTAGTGCAATTATCTTACTAGAAAAATTTCCTAGTTCAATTATCTTAATGGGGAAATGTCTTATTGCAATTATCTAAAAATTTCCTAGTGCAATTATCTTACTAGAAAAATTTCCTAGTTCAATTATCTTAATGGGGAAATGTCTTATTGCAATTATCTAAAAATTTCCTAGTGCAATTATCTTACTGAAAAAATTTCCTAGTGCAATTATCTTAATGGGGAAATGTCTTATTGTAATTATCTAAAAATTTCCTAGTGCAATTATCTTACTAGGAAAATTTACTAGTGCAATTATCTTAATGGGGAAATGTCCTATTGCAATTATCTAAAAATTTCTTAGAGCAATTATCTTAATGGGGAAATGTCTTATTGCAATTATCTAAAAATTTCCTAGTGCAATTATCTTACTAGAAAAATTTCCTAGTTCAATTATCTTAATGGGGAAATGTCTTATTGCAATTATCTAAAAATTTCCTAGTGCAATTATCTTACTGAAAAAATTTCCTAGTGCAATTATCTTAATGGGGAAATGTCTTATTGTAATTATCTAAAAATTTCCTAGTGCAATTATCTTACTAGGAAAATTTACTAGTGCAATTATCTTAATGGGGAAATGTCCTATTGCAATTATCTAAAAATTTCTTAGAGCAATTATCTTAATGGGGAAATGTCTTATTGCAATTATCTAAAAATTTCCTAGTGCAATTATCTTACTAGAAAAATTTCCTAGTTCAATTATCTTAATGGGGAAATGTCTTATTGCAATTATCTAAAAATTTCCTAGTGCAATTATCTTACTAGAAAAATTTCCTAGTTCAATTATCTTAATGGGGAAATGTCTTATTGTAATTATCTAAAAATTTCCTAGTGCAATTATCTTACTAGGAAAATTTCCTAGTTCAATTATCTTAATTGGAAAATGTCTTATTGCAATTATCTAAAAATTTCCAAGTGCAATTATCTTAATTGGAAAATGTCTTATTGCAATTATCTAAAAATTTCCTAGTGCAATTATCTTACTAGAAAAATTTCCTAGTTCAATTATCTTAATGGGGAAATGTCTTATTGCAATTATCTAAAAATTTCCTAGTGCAATTATCTTACTAGAAAAATTTCCTAGTTCAATTATCTTAATGGGGAAATGTCTTATTGCAATTATCTAAAAATTTCCTAGTGCAATTATCTTACTAGAAAAATTTCCTAGTTCAATTATCTTAATGGGGAAATGTCTTATTGTAATTATCTAAAAATTTCCTAGTGCAATTATCTTACTAGGAAAATTTCCTAGTTCAATTATCTTAATTGGAAAATGTCTTATTGCAATTATCTAAAAATTTCCTAGTGCAATTATCTTACTAGAAAAATTTCCTAGTTCAATTATCTTAATGGGGAAATGTCTTATTGCAATTATCTAAAAATTTCCTAGTGCAATTATCTTACTAGGAAAATTTCCTAGTTCAATTATCTTAATTGGAAAATGTCTTATTGCAATTATCTAAAAATTTCCTAGTGCAATTATCTTACTAGAAAAATTTCCTAGTTCAATTATCTTAATGGGGAAATGTCTTATTGCAATTATCTAAAAATTTCCTAGTGCAATTATCTTACTGAAAAAATTTCCTAGTGCAATTATCTTAATGGGGAAATGTCTTATTGTAATTATCTAAAAATTTCCTAGTGCAATTATCTTACTAGAAAAATTTCCTAGTTCAATTATCTTAATGGGGAAATGTCTTATTGCAATTATCTAAAAATTTCCTAGTGCAATTATCTTACTGAAAAAATTTCCTAGTGCAATTATCTTAATGGGGAAATGTCTTATTGTAATTATCTAAAAATTTCCTAGTGCAATTATCTTACTAGGAAAATTTACTAGTGCAATTATCTTAATGGGGAAATGTCCTATTGCAATTATCTAAAAATTTCTTAGAGCAATTATCTTAATGGGGAAATGTCTTATTGCAATTATCTAAAAATTTCCTAGTGCAATTATCTTACTAGAAAAATTTCCTAGTTCAATTATCTTAATGGGGAAATGTCCTATTGCAATTATCTAAAAATTTCTTAGAGCAATTATCTTAATGGGGAAATGTCTTATTGCAATTATCTAAAAATTTCTTAGTGCAATTATCTTACTAGGAAAATTTCCTAGTTCAATTATCTTAATGGGGAAATGTCTTATTGCAATTATCTAAAAATTTCCTAGTGCAATTATCTTACTAGAAAAATTTCCTAGTTCAATTATCTTAATGGGGAAATGTCTTATTGCAATTATCTAAAAATTTCCTAGTGCAATTATCTTACTGAAAAAATTTCCTAGTGCAATTATCTTAATGGGGAAATGTCTTATTGTAATTATCTAAAAATTTCCTAGTGCAATTATCTTACTAGGAAAATTTACTAGTGCAATTATCTTAATGGGGAAATGTCCTATTGCAATTATCTAAAAATTTCTTAGAGCAATTATCTTAATGGGGAAATGTCTTATTGCAATTATCTAAAAATTTCCTAGTGCAATTATCTTACTGAAAAAATTTCCTAGTGCAATTATCTTAATGGGGAAATGTCTTATTGTAATTATCTAAAAATTTCCTAGTGCAATTATCTTACTAGAAAAATTTCCTAGTTCAATTATCTTAATGGGGAAATGTCTTATTGCAATTATCTAAAAATTTCCTAGTGCAATTATCTTACTGAAAAAATTTCCTAGTGCAATTATCTTAATGGGGAAATGTCTTATTGTAATTATCTAAAAATTTCCTAGTGCAATTATCTTACTAGGAAAATTTACTAGTGCAATTATCTTAATGGGGAAATGTCCTATTGCAATTATCTAAAAATTTCTTAGAGCAATTATCTTAATGGGGAAATGTCTTATTGCAATTATCTAAAAATTTCCTAGTGCAATTATCTTACTAGAAAAATTTCCTAGTTCAATTATCTTAATGGGGAAATGTCTTATTGCAATTATCTAAAAATTTCCTAGTGCAATTATCTTACTAGAAAAATTTCCTAGTTCAATTATCTTAATGGGGAAATGTCCTATTGCAATTATCTAAAAATTTCTTAGTGCAATTATCTTACTAGGAAAATTTCCTAGTTCAATTATCTTAATTGGAAAATGTCTTATTGCAATTATCTAAAAATTTCCTAGTGCAATTATCTTACTAGAAAAATTTCCTAGTTCAATTATCTTAATGGGGAAATGTCCTATTGCAATTATCTAAAAATTTCCTAGTGCAATTATCTTACTAGAAAAATTTCCTAGTTCAATTATCTTAATGGGGAAATGTCTTATTGCAATTATCTAAAAATTTCCTAGTGCAATTATCTTACTAGAAAAATTTCCTAGTTCAATTATCTTAATGGGGAAATGTCTTATTGCAATTATCTAAAAATTTCCTAGTGCAATTATCTTACTAGAAAAATTTCCTAGTTCAATTATCTTAATGGGGAAATGTCTTATTGTAATTATCTAAAAATTTCTTAGAGCAATTATCTTAATGGGGAAATGTCTTATTGCAATTATCTAAAAATTTCCTAGTGCAATTATCTTACTGAAAAAATTTCCTAGTGCAATTATCTTAATGGGGAAATGTCTTATTGTAATTATCTAAAAATTTCCAAGTGCTATTATCTTAATTGGAAAATGTCTTATTGCAATTATCTAAAAATTTCCTAGTGCAATTACATTTTTGACAGTTCATTTTTGACAGTGAATTTTTGACAGTTCATTTTTGACAGTTGATTTTGGACAGTGAATTTTTGACAGTTGATTTTTGACAGTTTATTTTGGACAGTGAATTTTTGACAGTGAATTTTTGACAGTTGATTTTTGATAGTTCATTTTTGACAGTTCATTTTTGACAGTGAATTTTTGACAGTGAATTTTTGACAGTTAAATTTTGACAGTTAAATTTTGACAGTTGATTTTTGACAGTTGATTTTTAACAGTTTATTTTTGACAGTTCATTTTTGACAGTGAATTTTTGACAGTGAATTTTTGACAGTTGATTTTTGACAGTTCATTTTTTACAATTTTTGACATTTAATTTTTGACAGTCAATTTTAGAAAGTTAAAGATTGACGGTTAATAACGGTTCTTTTATTGTGCAAAAACTATAATGTTGTATTTTGTCTTCTTCATACGTATCACCCGTACTAAAAAAAAAAAAAGGAAAAACAAGAGTCTATAAAAAAGGATAACGACAATAAATCCGACATAAAACACGTCGAAACAGGCACTTTTTTTTGGCCGTTAAGTGTCTTGTCCCTCGATGGAAACTGCCCGATTATTGAAATTACTGGCCATCAAACTGGGGAAAATCACACATACACTTAGGAAAATTACCCCGGACTTTTGGGCTTTTATCAGACACTTCTTTTTTTTTTATCTTTCTCTCTCTTTTCATTCGTGTGTTTTCAACGCCATGACATCGATTCTGGGTTTTTAAGACTTTCTAAATGGCGGGAAAAGTCATCGGAAATTGGAGATTTTTCGATTCGAATCTTATAACGGACGAAACGTGACGTTTATGTACTCAAAGAAATTATCGTTTTATTTATTTTTACTCTCGTACGATAAATTTCAAATTTAACTGTCAAAATTAATCTGTTAGAAATTGACTGTTACTAAAATCAACTCTCAAAAATTGGCTTCAAATTTAACTGTCAAATCTTAAATGTCAATCATTATTTTTTAAAACTTGACCGTCAAAAATTCTTTGTTAACTTTTAACTCTCTCAAATTAACTGTCAAACTTTATCTGTTAAAAATTGACTATTACTAAAAAAATTGAACTGTCAAAATCGAACTGTCAAAATTCGTAGATCCAAAATCAATGTTTAAAATGAATTATCAAAAAATAACTCAAAAATCAACTATTAAAAATCAACCGTAAAAATCAACTGTCAGAAATTCACTGTCCAAAATCAACTGTAAAAAATTAACTGTCAAAAATCAACTGTCAAAAATAAACTGTCAAACATTTGCTGTCAAAAATCAACTTTTAAAATCAACTATCAAAGATCAACTGTCAAAAATCAACTGTTAAAAATCAAGTGTCAAAAATGAACTGTCAAAAATCAACTTTTAAAATCAACTATCAAAGATCAACTGTCAAAAATCAACTGTTAAAAATCAAGTGTCAAAATGAACTGTCAAAAATCAACTTTTAAAATCAACTATCAAAGATCAACTGTCAAAAATCAACTGTTAAAAATCAACTGTCAAAAATGAACTGTCAAAAATAAACTGTCAAAAATAAACTGTCAAACATTTGCTGTCAAAAATCAACTTTTAAAATCAACTATCAAAGATCAACTGTCAAAAATCAACTGTTAAAAATTGACTGTTACAAATCAACTGTCAAAAATCAACTGTTAAAAATCAACTGTCAAAGATCAACTGTCAAAAATGAACTGTCAAAAATCAACTGTCAAAAATAAACTGTCAAACATTTGCTGTCAAAAATCAACTTTTAAAATCAACTATCAAAGATCAACTGTCAAAAATCAACTGTTAAAAATCAACTGTCAAAAATGAACTGTGAAAAATCAACTGTCAAAAATAAACTGTCAAACATTTGCTGTCAAAAATCAACTTTTAAAATCAACTATCAAAGATCAACTGTCAAAAATCAACTGTTAAAAATCAACTGTCAAAAATCAACTGTCAAAAATAAACTGAAAAATAAACTGTCAAAAACAAACTGTCAAACATTTGCTGTCAAAAATCAACTTTTAAAATCAACTATCAAAGATCAACTGTCAAAAATCAACTGTTAAAAATCAACTGTCAAAAATCAACTGTCAAAAATAAACTGAAAAATCAACTGTCAAAAATAAACTGTCAAACATTTGCTGTCAAAAATCAACTTTTAAAATCAACTATCAAAGATCAACTGTCAAAAATCAACTGTTAAAAATCAACTGTCAAAAATCAACTGTCAAAAATAAACTGTCAAAAACAAACTGTCAAACATTTGCTGTCAAAAATCAACTTTTAAAATCAACTATCAAAGATCAACTGTCAAAAATCAACTGTTAAAAATCAACTGTCAAAAATCAACTGTCAAAAATAAACTGTCAAAAATAAACTGTCAAAAATAAACTCAAACATTTGCTGTCAAAAATCAACTTTTAAAATCAACTATCAAAGATCAACTGTCAAAAATCAACTGTTAAAAATCAACTGTCAAAAATGAACTGTCAAAAATCAACTGTCAAAAATAAACTGTCAAACATTTGCTGTCAAAAATCAACTTTTAAAATCAACTATCAAAGATCAACTGTCAAAAATCAACTGTTAAAAATCAACTGTCAAAAATGAACTGTCAAAAATAAACTGTCAAAAATAAACTGTCAAACATTTGCTGTCAAAAATCAACTTTTAAAATCAACTATCAAAGATCAACTGTCAAAAATCAACTGTTAAAAATCAACTGTCAAAAATGAACTGTCAAAAATAAACTGTCAAAAATAAACTGTCAAACATTTGCTGTCAAAAATCAACTTTTAAAATCAACTATCAAAGATCAACTGTCAAAAATCAACTGTTAAAAATCAACTGTCAAAAATGAACTGTCAAAAATCAACTGTCAAAAATAAACTGTCAAACATTTGCTGTCAAAAATCAACTTTTAAAATCAACTATCAAAGATCAACTGTCAAAAATAAACTGTCAAAAATCAACTGTCAAAAATCAACTGTTAAAAATCAACTGTCAAAAATAAACTGTCAAAAATAAACTGTCAAAAATCAACTTTTAAAATCAACTATCAAAGATCAACTGTCAAAAATCAACTGTTAAAAATCAACTGTCAAAAATGAACTGTCAAAAATAAACTGTCAAAAATAAACTGTCAAACATTTGCTGTCAAAAATCAACTTTTAAAATCAACTATCAAAGATCAACTGTCAAAAATTGACTGTTACAAATCAACTGTCAAAAATGAACTGTCAAAAATCAACTGTCAAAAATAAACTGTCAAACATTTGCTGTCAAAAATCAACTTTTAAAATCAACTATCAAAGATCAACTGTCAAAAATCAACTGTTAAAAATCAAGTGTCAAAAATGAACTGTCAAAAATCAACTTTTAAAATCAACTATCAAAGATCAACTGTCAAAAATCAACTGTTAAAAATCAACTGTCAAAAATGAACTGTCAAAAATAAACTGTCAAAAATAAACTGTCAAACATTTGCTGTCAAAAATCAACTTTTAAAATCAACTATCAAAGATCAACTGTTAAAAAACAACTGTCAAAGATCAACTGTCAAAAATGAACTGTCAAAAATCATCTGTCAAAAATAAACTGTCAAACATTTGCTGTCAAAAATCAACTTTTAAAATCAACTATCAAAGATCAACTGTCAAAAATCAACTGTCAAAAATTGACTGTTACAAATCAACTGTCAAAAATCAACTGTTAAAAATCAACTGTCAAAGATCAACTGTCAAAAATGAACTGTCAAAAATCAACTGTCAAAAATAAACTGTCAAACATTTGCTGTCAAAAATCAACTTTTAAAATCAACTATCAAAGATCAACTGTTAAAAAACAACTGTCAAAGATCAACTGTCAAAAATGAACTGTCAAAAATCATCTGTCAAAAATAAACTGTCAAACATTTGCTGTCAAAAATCAACTTTTAAAATCAACTATCAAAGATCAACTGTCAAAAATCAACTGTCAAAAATTGACTGTTACAAATCAACTGTCAAAAATCAACTGTTAAAAATCAACTGTCAAAGATCAACTGTCAAAAATGAACTGTCAAAAATCAACTGTCAAAAATAAACTGTCAAACATTTGCTGTCAAAAATCAACTTTTAAAATCAACTATCAAAGATCAACTGTTAAAAAACAACTGTCAAAGATCAACTGTCAAAAATGAACTGTCAAAAATCATCTGTCAAAAATAAACTGTCAAACATTTGCTGTCAAAAATCAACTTTTAAAATCAACTATCAAAGATCAACTGTCAAAAATCAACTGTCAAAAATGAACTGTCAAAAATCATCTGTCAAAAATAAACTGTCAAACATTTGCTGTCAAAAATCAACTTTTAAAATCAACTATCAAAGATCAACTGTCAAAAATCAACTGTCAAAAATGAACTGTCAAAAATCAACTGTCAAAAATAAACTGTCAAAAATAAACTGTCAAAAATAAACTGTCAAATATTTGCTGTCAAAAATCAACTTTTAAAATCAACTGTCAAAAATCAACTGTCAAAAATCAACTGTTAAAAATCAACTGTCAAAAATGAACTGTCAAAAATCAACTGTCAAAAATAAACTGTCAAACATTTGCTGTCAAAAATCAACTTTTAAAATCAACTATCAAAGATCAACTGTCAAAAATCAACTGTTAAAAATCAACTGTCAAAAATGAACTGTCAAAAATAAACTGTCAAAAATAAACTGTCAAACATTTGCTGTCAAAAATCAACTTTTAAAATCAACTATCAAAGATCAACTGTCAAAAATCAACTGTTAAAAATCAACTGTCAAAAATGAACTGTGAAAAATCAACTGTCAAAAATAAACTGTCAAACATTTGCTGTCAAAAATCAACTTTTAAAATCAACTATCAAAGATCAACTGTCAAAAATCAACTGTTAAAAATCAACTGTCAAAAATCAACTGTCAAAAATAAACTGTCAAAAACAAACTGTCAAACATTTGCTGTCAAAAATCAACTTTTAAAATCAACTATCAAAGATCAACTGTCAAAAATCAACTGTTAAAAATCAACTGTCAAAAATCAACTGTCAAAAATAAACTGTCAAAAATAAACTGTCAAAAATAAACTGTCAAAAATCAACTTTTAAAATCAACTATCAAAGATCAACTGTCAAAAATCAACTGTTAAAAATCAACTGTCAAAAATGAACTGTCAAAAATAAACTGTCAAAAATAAACTGTCAAACATTTGCTGTCAAAAATCAACTTTTAAAATCAACTATCAAAGATCAACTGTCAAAAATCAACTGTCAAAAATAAACTGTCAAAAACAAACTGTCAAACATTTGCTGTCAAAAATCAACTTTTAAAATCAACTATCAAAGATCAACTGTCAAAAATCAACTGTTAAAAATCAACTGTCAAAAATCAACTGTCAAAAATAAACTGTCAAAAATAAACTGTCAAAAATAAACTGTCAAAAATCAACTTTTAAAATCAACTATCAAAGATCAACTGTCAAAAATCAACTGTTAAAAATCAACTGTCAAAAATGAACTGTCAAAAATAAACTGTCAAAAATAAACTGTCAAACATTTGCTGTCAAAAATCAACTTTTAAAATCAACTATCAAAGATCAACTGTCAAAAATCAACTGTTAAAAATCAACTGTCAAAAATCAACTGTCAAAAATAAACTGTCAAAAATAAACTGTCAAAAATAAACTGTCAAAAATCAACTTTTAAAATCAACTATCAAAGATCAACTGTCAAAAATCAACTGTTAAAAATCAACTGTCAAAAATGAACTGTCAAAAATAAACTGTCAAAAATAAACTGTCAAACATTTGCTGTCAAAAATCAACTTTTAAAATCAACTATCAAAGATCAACTGTCAAAAATTGACTGTTACAAATCAACTGTCAAAACTTAACTGTCAAAAATCAACTGTCAAAAATAAACTGTCAATCATTTGCTGTCAAAAATCAACTTTTAAAATCAACTATCAAAGATCAACTGTCAAAAATCAACTGTTAAAAATCAACTGTCAAAAATGAACTGTCAAAAATAAACTGTCAAAAATAAACTGTCAAACATTTGCTGTCAAAAATCAACTTTTAAAATCAACTATCAAAGATCAACTGTCAAAAATCAACTGTCAAAAATGAACTGTCAAAAATCATCTGTCAAAAATAAACTGTCAAACATTTGCTGTCAAAAATCAACTTTTAAAATCAACTATCAAAGATCAACTGTCAAAAATCAACTGTTAAAAATCAACTGTCAAAAATCAACTGTCAAAAATAAACTGTCAAAAACAAACTGTCAAACATTTGCTGTCAAAAATCAACTTTTAAAATCAACTATCAAAGATCAACTGTCAAAAATCAACTGTTAAAAATCAACTGTCAAAAATCAACTGTCAAAAATAAACTGTCAAAAATAAACTGTCAAAAATAAACTGTCAAAAATCAACTTTTAAAATCAACTATCAAAGATCAACTGTCAAAAATCAACTGTTAAAAATCAACTGTCAAAAATGAACTGTCAAAAATAAACTGTCAAAAATAAACTGTCAAACATTTGCTGTCAAAAATCAACTTTTAAAATCAACTATCAAAGATCAACTGTCAAAAATTGACTGTTACAAATCAACTGTCAAAACTTAACTGTCAAAAATCAACTGTCAAAAATAAACTGTCAATCATTTGCTGTCAAAAATCAACTTTTAAAATCAACTATCAAAGATCAACTGTCAAAAATCAACTGTTAAAAATCAACTGTCAAAAATGAACTGTCAAAAATAAACTGTCAAAAATAAACTGTCAAACATTTGCTGTCAAAAATCAACTTTTAAAATCAACTATCAAAGATCAACTGTCAAAAATCAACTGTCAAAAATGAACTGTCAAAAATCATCTGTCAAAAATAAACTGTCAAACATTTGCTGTCAAAAATCAACTTTTAAAATCAACTATCAAAGATCAACTGTCAAAAATCAACTGTCAAAAATGAACTGTCAAAAATCAACTGTCAAAAATCAACTGTCAAAAATAAACTGTCAAAAATAAACTGTCAAATATTTGCTGTCAAAAATCAACTTTTAAAATCAACTGTCAAAAATCAACTGTCAAAAATCAAATGTAAAAAATCAAATGTCAAAAATTAATTCTAAAATTATTATTCCTTGTATACTTCATAAATAACATTTAATTATCAAAATATTAAATTGAGCGTAACATTAACTGACCGAGATCCCAGTTCACATATAAAAGTGACGTTTCTCGCGTGAGAAAAACCATCTTCATCTTGTTTTATCTCAATATACGTATCCCATCGGTTTTACGTCTTTTAAATTGTTATTCACGAATTTCCGAACATAAAAACGATATAAAAATGAACATAAAAGACTTTCTTATTGTTGTTTTTATGTTTTATTGCTGAGATTTGATTTTTATAACCATAGGCGTACGTTAAGGTTTACTTTTATACTATTTATTTAAAAAAAAAATTAGAATTATTATTTAAATAAGTACGCTACTGGTTTTAATTTGTAATAATATATTTATTAAATATATACAGTGTAGTCACTTAATTTGTATGAGGATTAAATCTATTAAGACAGTAGCGTACATTATAATTTTATTTTTAAATTTATTAAATTAAATAATTATTTATTTTATTCTGGTTAGTACGCCACTGGTTTAAATTTTTAAAAAATAGCAGTAAATAGTGGATGCTTATATTATTATTAAAATTAAAACAAATTATATTTTAAACCAGTGGCGTGTATTTAAATCCCCTTTTAAGAATTTTTTACTACTT
This sequence comes from Neocrepidodera transversa, assembly GCA_963243735.1. Lineage (NCBI taxonomy): Eukaryota > Metazoa > Arthropoda > Insecta > Coleoptera > Chrysomelidae > Neocrepidodera > Neocrepidodera transversa. The sequence goes on from OY725356.1 coordinate 11,010,839, forward strand.
TTAATATTTTAGTTAATAATACTTTTAATAAGTACGCTACTGATTTTATTTTTTAACTCTATATTTATCATATATATACAGTATGTCAAATTAAATTGTAGCAGGATTAATTAATGTATAAAGACAGTAGCGTACATTAAAATTCATTTCCTAGTTTACTTATTTAAATAAATATTAATTTTATTCTGGTTAGCACGCCACTGTTTTAAATTTTTAAAAAATAGTATTATATAGTGGATGTTTAATTAATTATTAAAATTATTTTTTTTTTATATTTTAAACCAGTGGCGTATATTTAAATCCCCTTTTATGAGTTTTTACTACTTTTAATATTTTAGTTAATTATACTTTTAATAGGTACGCTACTGGTTTTATTTTTTAACCCTGTATTTATCAAATATATACGGTATGTCCAATTAAATTGTGGCAGGTTTAATTAATGGATTTAGGCAGTAGCGCACTTTAAAATTTTTTTCTCAATTTATTAATTTAAATTTTTATGGTAAGTACGCCACTGTTTAAAATTAAAAAAAAATTGCAGTTTATAGGGAATTCTTAGTTAATTAAACGAATTTAATAATTTAAAATTTTAAGACAGTGGCGTATATTTAAATCCCCTTTTACGAATTTTTTACTAATTTTAATATTTCCGTTAATTACCCTTTAAGCAGGTACGCTACTGATTTAAATTTTCAATCCTGTATTTATCAAACATATACAGTATGTCCAACTAAATTATAGCAGGATTAATTTATCCATTAAGACAGTAGCGCACTTTAAAATTTTTTTCTCAATTTATTAGTTCAAATTCTTATGGTAAGTACGCCACTGTTTAAAATTTAAAAAAAAATAGCTGTTTATAGGGGATGCTTAGTTAATTACATAAATTTATTAATTTAAATTTTAAGACAGTGGCGTACATTTAAATCACCTTTTACGATTTTTATACCAATTTTAATATTTTAGTTAATTATACTTTTAATAGGTACGCTACTGGTTTTATTTTTTAACCCTGTATTTATCTAATATATACAGTATGTGCAATTAAATTGTGACAAGATTAATTAATGCATTAAGGCAGTGGCGCACAATAAAAAAATTTTCTTAATTTATTAATTTAAATTATTGTGGTAAGTACGCCACTGTTTAAAATTAAAAAAAAATAGGTGTTTATAGGGGATGCTTAGTTAATTATATAAATTTAATAATTTAATATTTTAAGACAGTGGCGTATATGTAAATCCCCTTTTACGAATTTTCGACTAATTTTAAGATTTTTATTAATTACCCTTTATCTAGGTGCGCCACTGGTTTAAATTTTCAACCCTGTATTTATTAAACATATACAGTATATCCAATTAAATTATAGCATGATTAATTACTGCATTAACACAGTAGCGCACATTAAAAATTTTTCTTAACTTATTAATTTAAATTCTTATGGTAAGTACGCCACTGTTTAAAATTAAAAAAAAAATAGCCGTTTATAGGGAATGCTTAGTTAATTATATAAATTTAATAATTTAATATTTTAAAACAGTGGCGTATATTTAAATCCCCTTTTACGAATTTTCGACTAATTTTAAGATTTTTATTAATTACCCTTTATCTAGGTGCGCCACTGGTTTAAATTTTCAACCCTGTATTTATTAAACATATACAGTATGTCCAATTAAATTGTAGCAAGATTATTTAATGCATTAAGACAGTAGCGCACCTTAAATATTTTTTCTTAATTTACTAATTTATATTATTGTGGAAAATACGCCACTGTTTTAAATTAAAAAAAAAATAGCCGTTTATAGGGGATGCTTAGTTAATTATATTCATTTAATAATTTAATATTTTAAGACAGTGGCGTATAATTAAATCCCCTTTCACTTATTTTCTACAAATTTTAAGATTTTTGTTAATTACCCTTTAAGTAGGTACGCTACTGGTTTAAATTTTTAACCCTATATTTTTCAAACATATACAGTATGTCCAATCAAATTATAGCAGGATTAATTACTGCATTAAGACAGTAGCGCACTTTAAAATTTTTTTCTCAATTTATTAATTTAAATTCTTATGGTAAGTGCGCCACTGTTTAAAATTTAAAAAAAATAGCAGTTAATAGGGGATGCTTGGTTAATTAAATAAATTTGATAATTTAATATTTTAAGACAGTGGCGTATATTTAAATCGCCTTTTACTTATTTTCTACAAATTTTAAGATTTTTGTTAATTACCCTTTAAGCAGGTACGCTACTAGTTTAAATTTTCAATCCTGTATTTATCAAACATATACAGTATGTCCAAATAAATTATAGCAGGATTAATTTATCCATTAAGACAGTAGCGCACTTTAAAATTTTTTTCTCAATTTATTAGTTCAAATTCTTATGGTAAGTACGCCACTGTTTAAAATTAAAAAAAAAAAGGTGTTTATAGGGTATGCTTAGTTAATTATATAAATATAATAATTTAATATTTTAAGACAGTGGCGTATATTTAAATCCCCTTTTAAGAATTTTTTACTAATTTTAAGATTATTTTTAATTACCCTTTATCTAGGTACGCTACTGGTTTAAATTTTTAACCCTGTATTTATCAAATATATACAGTATGTCCAATTAAATTGTGGCAGGATTAATTACTGCATTAAGACAGTAGCGCACTTGAAATTTTTTTTCTTAATTTATTAATTTTAATTATTGTGGTAAGTACGCCACTGTTTTAAATTAAAAAAAAATATCTGTTTATAGGGGATACTTATTTAATTATATAAATTTAATAATTTAATATTTTAAAACAGTGGCGTATATTTAAATCCCCTTTTACGAATTTTCGACTAATTTTAAGATTTTTATTAATTACCCTTTATGTAGGTGCGCCACTGGTTTAAATTTTCAACCCTGTATTTATTAAACATATACAGTATGTCCAATTAAATTATAGCAGGATTAGTTACTGCATTCAGACAGTAGCGCACTTTAAAAATTTTTTCTTAATTTATTAATTTAAATTATTGTTATAAGTACGCCACTGTTTTAAATGTAAAAAAAAATAGTGGGCCATTGTGGATACTTATTTAATTATTAAAATTTAATTTTTTTTATTTTTAAAGCCAGTGGCGTATATTTAAATCCCCATTAACGATTTAATTTAATTAAGCAAGTACGCTACTGGGTTTAAATTTTAATCCCTGTATTTATCATACGTATGTACGACACTGGATTTTAATTTATAAAAATTACAATAAACAATCGAATGTTTTTTAATTTTTTTGAATAAAAAAATATCTTTTAAAGACAGTGGCGTATAAAATTAATTTTTTAATTAATTTAAAAATTGCGCCACACTGTATATATTTAATCTAGTTAGAAATTGAATAAAAAAATTATAAAAAAGAAAGTGAAAGTAAAAGTTGCGTCTACATAAATTAATCGAGTTTATAAATCATTAAAAGATTAAAATTTTTACAGGGTTTGTCAATTGATTTGAAATAAATTTCTCTCTCGAATTAATTAATAACAAAAATAAATTAATATTTATAATTAAATTATTTTTAGACGAAAGTTTTTATTTATGTGGGAAATTTAATTATAAAAAAAATGTTTCAAAATATTTTATGGAAAAAAATAATAAAAAAATAATAAATAATTAATATCTTATTATTTTTTTTTATAAACAAAAAATTTCCAGACTTGAGTCTACAATATTTTTCAACATGTAAAATTTTTACATACAGCCTAAAGATTGTCCTGATTTATGTCACTTGGATATTTAATTTTTAATAGCCTACAAAATTTCCAGACTTGAGTCTACAATATTTTTCAACATGTAAAATTTTTACATACATCCTACAGATTGTCCTGATTTATGTCACTTGGACATTTAATTTTTAATAGCCTACAAAATTTCCAGACTTGAGTCTACAATATTTTTCAACATGTAAAATTTTTACATACATCCTACAGATTGTCCTGATTTATGTCACTTGGATATTTAATTTTTAATAGCCTACAAAATTTCCAGACTGGAGTCTACAATATTTTTCAACATGTAAAACTTTTACATACATCCTACAGATTGTCCTGATTTATGTCACTTGGACATTTAATTTTTAACAGCCTACAAAATTTCCAGACTTGAGTCTACAATATTTTTCAACATGTAAAATTTTTACATACATCCTACAGATTGTCCTGATTTATGTCACTTGGACATTTAATTTTTAACAGCCTACAAAATTTCCAGACTTGAGTCTACAATATTTTTCAACATGTAAAATTTTTACATACATCCTACAGATTGTCCTGATTTATGTCACTTGGACATTTAATTTTTAACAGCCTACAAAATTTCCAGACTTGAGTCTACAATATTTTTCAACATGTAAAATTTTTACATACATCCTACAGATTGTCCTGATTTATGTCACTTGGACATTTAATTTTTAACAGCCTACAAAATTTCCAGACTTGAGTCTACAATATTTTTCAACATGTAAAATTTTTACATACATCCTACAGATTGTCCTGATTTATGTCACTTGGACATTTAATTTTTAACAGCCTACAAAATTTCCAGACTTGAGTCTACAATATTTTTCAACATGTAAAATTTTTACATACATCCTACAGATTGTCCTGATTTATGTCACTTGGACATTTAATTTTTAACAGCCTACAAAATTTCCAGACTTGAGTCTACAATATTTTTCAACATGTAAAATTTTTACATACATCCTACAGATTGTCCTGATTTATGTCACTTGGACATTTAATTTTTAACAGCCTACAAAATTTCCAGACTTGAGTCTACAATATTTTTCAACATGTAAAATTTTTACATACATCCTACAGATTGTCCTGATTTATGTCACTTGGATATTTAATTTTTAATAGCCTACAAAATTTCCAGAATTGAGTCTACAATATTTTTCAACATGTAAAACTTTTACATACATCCTACAGATTGTCCTGATTTATGTCACTTGGACATTTAATTTTTAATAGCCTACAAAATTTCCAGACTTGAGTCTACAATATTTTTCAACATGTAAAATTTTTACATACATCCTACAGATTGTCCTGATTTATGTCACTTGGATATTTAATTTTTAATAGCCTACAAAATTTCCAGACTTGAGTCTACAATATTTTTCAACATGTAAAATTTTTACATACATCCTACAGATTGTCCTGATTTATGTCACTTGGATATTTAATTTTTAATAGCCTACAAAATTTCCAGACTTGAGTCTACAATATTTTTCAACATGTAAAATTTTTACATACATCCTACAGATTGTCCTGATTTATGTCACTTGGATATTTAATTTTTAATAGCCTACAAAATTTCCAGACTTGAGTCTACAATATTTTTCAACATGTAAAATTTTTACATACATCCTACAGATTGTCCTGATTTATGTCACTTGGACATTTAATTTTTAATAGCCTACAAAATTTCCAGACTTGAGTCTACAATATTTTTCAACATGTAAAATTTTTACATACATCCTACAGATTGTCCTGATTTATGTCACTTGGATATTTAATTTTTAATAGCCTACAAAATTTCCAGACTTGAGTCTACAATATTTTTCAACATGTAAAATTTTTACATACATCCTACAGATTGTCCTGATTTATGTCACTTGGATATTTAATTTTTAATAGCCTACAAAATTTCCAGAATTGAGTCTACAATATTTTTCAACATGTAAAACTTTTACATACATCCTACAGATTGTCCTGATTTATGTCACTTGGACATTTAATTTTTAACAGCCTACAAAATTTCCAGACTGGAGTCTACAATATTTTTCAACTTGTAAAATTTTTACATACATCCTACAGATTGTCCTGATTTATGTCACTTGGACATTTAATTTTTAATAGCCTACAAAATTTCCAGACTTGAGTCCACAATATTTTTCAACATGTAAAATTTTTACATACATCCTACAGATTGTCCTGATTTATGTCACTTGGACATTTAATTTTTAATAGCCTACAAAATTTCCAGACTTGAGTCTACAATATTTTTCAACATGTAAAATCTTTACATACAGCCTACAGATTGTCCTGATTTATGTCACTTGGACATTTAATTTTTAATAGCCTACAAAATTTCCAGACTTGAGTCTACAATATTTTTCAACATGTAAAATTTTTACATACAACCTACAGATTGTCCTGATTTATGTCACTTGGATATTTAATTTTTAATAGCCTACAAAATTTCCAGACTTGAGTCTACAATATTTTTCAACATGTAAAATTTTTACATACAGCCTACAGATTGTCCTGATTTATGTCACTTGGATATTTAATTTTTAATAGCCTACAAAATTTCCAGACTTGAGTCTACAATATTTTTTACCATGTAAAATTTTTACATACATCCTACAGATTGTCCTGATTTATGTCACTTGGACATTTAATTTTTAATAGCCTACAAAATTTCCAGACTTGAGTCTACAATATTTTTCACCATGTAAAATTTTTACATACATCCTACAGATTGTCCTGATTTATGTCACTTTGACATTTAATTTTTAATAGCCTACAAAATTTCCAGACTTGAGTCTACAATATTTTTCACCATGTAAAATTTTTACATACATCCTACAGATTGTCCTGATTTATGTCACTTGGACATTTAATTTTTAATAGCCTACAAAATTTCCAGACTTGAGTCTACAATATTTTTCAACACGTTAAATTTTTACATACAGCCTACAGATTGTCCTGATTTATGTCACTTGGACATTTAATTTTTAATAGCCTACAAAATTTCCAGACTTGAGTCTACAATATTTTTCAACATGTAAAATTTTTACATACAGCCTACAGATTGTCCTGATTTATGTCACTTGGACATTTAATTTTTAATAGCCTACAAAATTTCCAGAATTGAGTCTACAATATTTTTCAACATGTAAAATTTTTACATACAGCCTACAGATTGTCCTGATTTATGTCACTTGGATATTTAATTTTTAATAGCCTACAAAATTTCCAGACTTGAGTCTACAATATTTTTCAACATGTAAAATTTTTACATACAGCTTACAGATTGTCCTGATTTATGTCACTTGGACATTTAATTTTTATTAGCCTACAAAATTTCCAGAATTGAGTCTACATTATTTTTCAAATATATATAAAATCCAGTAGTCTCATATTAGAACCTTGCGGCACTTCAATCATAATAATAATAACGAATATTTCGTAAAAAAAAAAGAAAAAACAACAGATAGTCGTTCATTGTGTGTGGTCCGTAATCGCTAAAACAAAAGACAATGGTCGTAGTAGAACGAAATTTATATCATCGCGATCCAATTTGGATGAATTACATTGATCATTTTTTTTTTTTTCTAATTTAAATTATTCATAACCCATAAATCCGACATTTACACGGGGCAACTACGGCACTGTAGAACATAAACCTGTCATGACTAAATTGCATTAATTGCTCTTTTCTATATCAACAAGACAAGAATTATTTTACTGTCCTTGGACGTCCGAATGGGATCGTTTATGATTGGTCAAAAGAAAAAGCCGGACTTTGGTCAGTTAGTTAACGGTCAATTAAAAATATTTTAAAATATATAGCGAGAAAGTAAAAAAAAAATAAATTTTATTAAAAAAAATGTTACGCTACTGATTTATATGAGGATATTAAAATTAATAAATAATATGTGACAATAATTATTTAGTAAAAATCAAAATTTGTGACATTAATGTGACAGGACTGTCAAATAACTGTCAAATTTTTGACAGTTCATTTTTTTATTTTTTTAAATTTGACATAAACGTCAAAATTTTGATATTAAATATAAAAAATGTCAAATTTCAACTTGAACTGTCATAAATTTGACATTAGTATGACAGAACTGTCAAATTATTTCAATTAAAATATTTAAAAATGTTGCGAGAAAGTAAAAAAAAATAACTTTTATAAATATGTATGAATGTAAAAATTAAATGTCCAAGTGACATAAATCAGGACAATCTGTAGGCTGTATATAAAAATTTTTCGTATTGAAAAATATTGTAGACTCAAGGCTGGAAATTTTGTAGGCTATTAAAAATTAAATGTCCAAGTGACATAAATCAGGACAATCTGTAGGCTGTATGTAAAAATTTTACATGTTGAAAAATATTGTAGACTCAAGTCTGGAAATTTTGTAGGCTATTAAAAATTAAATATCCAAGTGACATAAATCAGGACAATCTGTAGGCTGTATGTAAAAATTTTACATGTTGAAAAATATTGTAGACTCAATTCTGGAAATTTTGTAGGCTATTAAAAAATAAATGTCCAAGTGACATAAATCAGGATAATCTGTAGGCTGTATGTAAAAATTTTACATGTTGAAAAATATTGTAGACTCAAGTCTGGAAATTTTGTAGGCTATTAAAAAATAAATGTCCAAGTGACATAAATCAGGATAATCTGTAGGCTGTATGTAAAAATTTTACATGTTGAAAAATATTGTAGACTCAAGTCTGGACATTTTGTAGGCTATTAAAAATTAAATGTCCAAGTGACATAAATCAGGACAATCTGTAGGATGTATGTAAAAATTTTCATGTTGAAAAATATTGTAGACTCAAGTCTGGAAATTTTGTAGGCTATTAAAAATTAAATGTCCAAGTGACATAAATCAGGGCAATCTGTAGGATGTATGTAAAAATTTTCATGTTGAAAAATATTGTAGACTCAAGTCTGGAAATTTTGTAGGCTATTAAAAATTAAATGTCCAAATGACATAAATCAGGATAATCTGTTGGCTGTATGTAAAAATTTTACATGTTGAAAAATATTGTAGACTCAAGTCTGGAAATTTTGTAGGCTATTAAAAATTAAATGTCCAAATGACATAAATCAGGATAATCTGTTGGCTGTATGTAAAAATTTTACATGTTGAAAAATATTGTAGACCCAAGTCTGGAAATTTTGTAGGCTATTAAAAATTAAATGTCCAAGTGACATAAATCAGGACAATCTGTAGGCTGTATATAAAAATTTTTCGTATTGAAAAATATTGTAAACTCAAGTCTGGAAATTTTGTAGGCTATTAAAAATTAAATGTCCAAGTGACATAAATCAGGACAATCTGTTGGCTGTATATAAAAATTTTTCATATTGAAAAATATTGTAGACTCAAGTCTGGAAATTTTGTAGGCTATTAAAAATTAAATGTCCAAGTGACATAAATCAGGACAATCTGTAGGATGTATGTAAAAGTTTTACATGTTGAAAAATATTGTAGGCCCAAGTCTGGAAATTTTGTAGGCTATTAAAAATTAAATATCCAAGTGACATAAATCAGGATAATCTGTAGGCTGTATATAAAAATTTTACATGTTGAAAAATATTGTAGACTCAAGTCTGGAAATTTTGTAGGCTATTAAAAATTAAATATCCAAGTGACATAAATCAGGACAATCTGTAGGTTGTATGTAAAAATTTTACATGTTGAAAAATATTGTAGACTCAAGTCTGGAAATTTTGTAGGCTATTAAAATTTAAATGTCCAAGTGACATAAATCAGGACAATCTGTAGGATGTATGTAAAAATTTTACATGTTGAAAAATATTGTAGGCCCAAGTCTGGAAATTTTGTAGGCTATTAAAAATTAAATATCCAAGTGACATAAATCAGGATAATCTGTAGGCTGTATATAAATTGTCAAATTTCAACTTGAGCTGTCACAAATTTGATATTTATGTAATAATATATATAATTAAAATGAGTTTTTCAAAATGTGCACTCATGATATTTTAACACTCGTAGCTTTTTGCACTTACTGAGCATAAAAAAATATTAAAAAAAAACCAACAAAGTTTTAGCATTTTTTTTTACAACTCATGTATTTTTCCTACATGTACACTCGTGATACTTTTTTAGCTGTGCACTCGTGTAATTTTTCTAACACTCAAGATGTTTTTCTTATCGTTCCTTATACTCGTTTAGATTTTTTTTCCAAGATGTTAACTCGTGTTTTTTTTTCTATTCTCAACTGTTTTTTTCAATATTTGCACTCGTGATTTTTTTTATTATTAATTTCTTAGATGTGCACTCGTGTACTTTTACTAATTCTAAACTGTTTTTAGTATCTTGTTGACTCGTTCCTTATATTTGTTAACTTTTTTTTTCCAAGATGTTAACTCGTGTTTTTTTTTCTATTCTCAACTGTTTTTTTCAATATTTGCACTCGTGATTTTTTTTATTATTAATTTCTTAGATGTGCACTCGTGTACTTTTACTAATTCTAAACTGTTTTTAGTATCTTGTTGACTCGTTCCTTATATTCGTTTACTTTTTTTTTCCAAGATGTTAACTCGTGTTTTTTTTTCTATTCTCAACTGTTTTTTTCAGTATTTGCACTCGTGATTTTTTTTATTATTAATTTCTTAGATGTGCACTCGTGTACTTTTACTAATTCTAACTATTTTTAGTATCTTGTTGACTCGTTCCTTATATTTGTTAACTTTTTTTTCCAAGATGTTAACTCGTGTTTTTTTTTCTACTCTCAACTGTTTTTTTCAATATTTGCACTCGTGATTTTTTTTATTATTAATTTCTTAGATGTGCACTCGTGTACTTTTACTAATTCTAACTATTTTTAGTATCTTGTTGACTCGTTCCTTATATTTGTTAACTTTTTTTTCCAAGATGTTAACTCGTGTTTTTTTTTCTATTCTCAACTGTATTTTTCAGTATTTGCACTCGTGATTTTTTTTATTATTAATTTCTTAGATGTGCACTCGTGTACTTTTACTAATTCTAACTATTTTTAGTATCTTGTTGACTCGTTCCTTATATTCGTTTACTTTTTTTTTCCAAGATGTTAACTCGTGTTTTTTTTTCTATTCTCAACTGTTTTTTTCAGTATTTGCACTCGTGATTTTTTTTATTATTAATTTCTTAGATGTGCACTCGTGTACTTTTACTAATTCTAACTATTTTTAGTATCTTGTTGACTCGTTCCTTATATTTGTTTACTTTTTTTTTTCAAGATGTTAACTCGTGTTTTTTTTTCTATTCTCAACTGTTTTTTTCAGTATTTGCACTCGTGATTTTTTTTATTATTAATTTCTTAGATGTGCACTCGTGTACTTTTACTAATTCTAAACTGTTTTTAGTATCTTGTTGACTCGTTCCTTATATTTGTTAACTTTTTTTTCCAAGATGTTAACTCGTGTTTTTTTTTCTATTCTCAACTGTTTTTTTCAGTATTTGCACTCGTGATTTTTTTTATTATTAATTTCTTAGATGTGCACTCGTGTACTTTTACTAATTCTAAACTGTTTTTAGTATCTTGTTGACTCGTTCCTTATATTTGTTAACTTTTTTTTTCCAAGATGTTAACTCGTGTTTTTTTTTCTATTCTCAACTGTTTTTTTCAGTATTTGCACTCGTGATTTTTTTTATTATTAATTTCTTAGATGTGCACTCGTGTACTTTTACTAATTCTAACTATTTTTAGTATCTTGTTGACTCGTTCCTTATATTTGTTAACTTTTTTTTCCAAGATGTTAACTCGTGTTTTTTTTTCTATTCTCAACTGTATTTTTCAGTATTTGCACTCGTGATTTTTTTTATTATTAATTTCTTAGATGTGCACTCGTGTACTTTTACTAATTCTAACTATTTTTAGTATCTTGTTGACTCGTTCCTTATATTTGTTTACTTTTTTTTTCCAAGATGTTAACTCGTGTTTTTTTTTCTATTCTCAACTGTTTTTTTCAGTATTTGCACTCGTGATTTTTTTTATTATTAATTTCTTAGATGTGCACTCGTGTACTTTTACTAATTCTAAACTGTTTTTAGTATCTTGTTGACTCGTTCCTTATATTTGTTAACTTTTTTTTCCAAGATGTTAACTCGTGTTTTTTTTTCTATTCTCAACTGTTTTTTTCAGTATTTGCACTCGTGATTTTTTTTATTATTAATTTCTTAGATGTGCACTCGTGTACTTTTACTAATTCTAAACTGTTTTTAGTATCTTGTTGACTCGTTCCTTATATTTGTTAACTTTTTTTTTCCAAGATGTTAACTCGTGTTTTTTTTTCTATTCTCAACTGTTTTTTTCAATATTTGCACTCGTGATTTTTTTTATTATTAATTTCTTAGATGTGCACTCGTGTACTTTTACTAATTCTAACTATTTTTAGTATCTTGTTGACTCGTTCCTTATATTTGTTAACTTTTTTTTCCAAGATGTTAACTCGTGTTTTTTTTTCTATTCTCAACTGTATTTTTCAGTATTTGCACTCGTGATTTTTTTTATTATTAATTTCTTAGATGTGCACTCGTGTACTTTTACTAATTCTAACTATTTTTAGTATCTTGTTGACTCGTTCCTTATATTTGTTTACTTTTTTTTTCCAAGATGTTAACTCGTGTTTTTTTTTCTATTCTCAACTGTTTTTTTCAGTATTTGCACTCGTGATTTTTTTTATTATTAATTTCTTAGATGTGCACTCGTGTACTTTTACTAATTCTAAACTGTTTTTAGTATCTTGTTGACTCGTTCCTTATATTTGTTAACTTTTTTTTCCAAGATGTTAACTCGTGTTTTTTTTTCTATTCTCAACTGTTTTTTTCAGTATTTGCACTCGTGATTTTTTTTATTATTAATTTCTTAGATGTGCACTCGTGTACTTTTACTAATTCTAAACTGTTTTTAGTATCTTGTTGACTCGTTCCTTATATTTGTTAACTTTTTTTTTCCAAGATGTTAACTCGTGTTTTTTTTTCTATTCTCAACTGTTTTTTTCAATATTTGCACTCGTGATTTTTTTTATTATTAATTTCTTAGATGTGCACTCGTGTACTTTTACTAATTCTAAACTGTTTTTAGTATCTTGTTGACTCGTTCCTTATATTTGTTAACTTTTTTTTCCAAGATGTTAACTCGTGTTTTTTTTTCTATTCTCAACTGTTTTTTTCAGTATTTGCACTCGTGATTTTTTTTATTATTAATTTCTTAGATGTGCACTCGTGTACTTTTACTAATTCTAAACTGTTTTTAGTATCTTGTTGACTCGTTCCTTATATTTGTTAACTTTTTTTTTCCAAGATGTTAACTCGTGTTTTTTTTTCTATTCTCAACTGTTTTTTTCAATATTTGCACTCGTGATTTTTTTTATTATTAATTTCTTAGATGTGCACTCGTGTACTTTTACTAATTCTAAACTGTTTTTAGTATCTTGTTGACTCGTTCCTTATATTTGTTTACTTTTTTTTTCCAAGATGTTAACTCGTGTTTTTTTTTCTATTCTCAACTGTTTTTTTCAGTATTTGCACTCGTGATTTTTTTTATTATTAATTTCTTAGATGTGCACTCGTGTACTTTTACTAATTCTAAACTGTTTTTAGTATCTTGTTGACTCGTTCCTTATATTTGTTAACTTTTTTTTTCCAAGATGTTAACTCGTGTTTTTTTTTCTATTCTCAACTGTTTTTTTCAGTATTTGCACTCGTGATTTTTTTTATTATTAATTTCTTAGATGTGCACTCGTGTACTTTTACTAATTCTAACTGTTTTTAGTATCTTGTTGACTCGTTCCTTATATTTGTTTACTTTTTTTTTCCAAGATGTTAACTCGTGTTTTTTTTTCTATTCTCAACTGTTTTTTTCAGTATTTGCACTCGTGATTTTTTTTATTATTAATTTCTTAGATGTGCACTCGTGTACTTTTACTAATTCTAACTGTTTTTAGTATCTTGTTGACTCGTTCCTTATATTTGTTTACTTTTTTTTTCCAAGATGTTAACTCGTGTTTTTTTTTCTATTCTCAACTGTTTTTTTCAGTATTTGCACTCGTGATTTTTTTTATTATTAATTTCTTAGATGTGCACTCGTGTACTTTTACTAATTCTAAACTGTTTTTAGTATCTTGTTGACTCGTTCCTTATATTTGTTAACTTTTTTTTCCAAGATGTTAACTCGTGTTTTTTTTTCTATTCTCAACTGTTTTTTTCAGTATTTGCACTCGTGATTTTTTTTATTATTAATTTCTTAGATGTGCACTCGTGTACTTTTACTAATTCTAACTATTTTTAGTATCTTGTTGACTCGTTCCTTATATTTGTTAACTTTTTTTTCCAAGATGTTAACTCGTGTTTTTTTTTCTATTCTCAACTGTTTTTTTCAGTATTTGCACTCGTGATTTTTTTTATTATTAATTTCTTAGATGTGCACTCGTGTACTTTTACTAATTCTAACTGTTTTTAGTATCTTGTTGACTCGTTCCTTATATTTGTTTACTTTTTTTTTCCAAGATGTTAACTCGTGTTTTTTTTTCTATTCTCAACTGTTTTTTTCAGTATTTGCACTCGTGATTTTTTTTATTATTAATTTCTTAGATGTGCACTCGTGTACTTTTACTAATTCTAACTGTTTTTAGTATCTTGTTGACTCGTTCCTTATATTTGTTTACTTTTTTTTATCAAGATGTTAACTCGTGTTTTTTTTTCTATTCTCAACTGTTTTTTTCAGTATTTGCACTCGTGATTTTTTTTATTATTAATTTCTTAGATGTGCACTCGTGTACTTTTACTAATTCTAAACTGTTTTTAGTATCTTGTTGACTCGTTCCTTATATTTGTTAACTTTTTTTTTCCAAGATGTTAACTCGTGTTTTTTTTTCTATTCTCAACTGTTTTTTTCAATATTTGCACTCGTGATTTTTTTTATTATTAATTTCTTAGATGTGCACTCGTGTACTTTTACTAATTCTAAACTGTTTTTAGTATCTTGTTGACTCGTTCCTTATATTCGTTTACTTTTTTTTTCCAAGATGTTAACTCGTGTTTTTTTTTCTATTCTCAACTGTTTTTTTCAGTATTTGCACTCGTGATTTTTTTTATTATTAATTTCTTAGATGTGCACTCGTGTACTTTTACTAATTCTAAACTGTTTTTAGTATCTTGTTGACTCGTTCCTTATATTTGTTAACTTTTTTTTCCAAGATGTTAACTCGTGTTTTTTTTTCTATTCTCAACTGTTTTTTTCAGTATTTGCACTCGTGATTTTTTTTATTATTAATTTCTTAGATGTGCACTCGTGTACTTTTACTAATTCTAACTATTTTTAGTATCTTGTTGACTCGTTCCTTATATTTGTTAACTTTTTTTTCCAAGATGTTAACTCGTGTTTTTTTTTCTATTCTCAACTGTTTTTTTCAGTATTTGCACTCGTGATTTTTTTTATTATTAATTTCTTAGATGTGCACTCGTGTACTTTTACTAATTCTAAACTGTTTTTAGTATCTTGTTGACTCGTTCCTTATATTTGTTAACTTTTTTTTTCCAAGATGTTAACTCGTGTTTTTTTTTCTATTCTCAACTGTTTTTTTCAGTATTTGCACTCGTGATTTTTTTTATTATTAATTTCTTAGATGTGCACTCGTGTACTTTTACTAATTCTAACTGTTTTTAGTATCTTGTTGACTCGTTCCTTATATTTGTTTACTTTTTTTTTCCAAGATGTTAACTCGTGTTTTTTTTTCTATTCTCAACTGTTTTTTTCAGTATTTGCACTCGTGATTTTTTTTATTATTAATTTCTTAGATGTGCACTCGTGTACTTTTACTAATTCTAACTGTTTTTAGTATCTTGTTGACTCGTTCCTTA
The DNA here is from genome assembly GCA_963243735.1 of Neocrepidodera transversa. Classification (NCBI taxonomy): domain Eukaryota; kingdom Metazoa; phylum Arthropoda; class Insecta; order Coleoptera; family Chrysomelidae; genus Neocrepidodera; species Neocrepidodera transversa. Next base: position 11,026,488 of record OY725356.1, read on the forward strand.
TATTTGTTTACTTTTTTTTTCCAAGATGTTAACTCGTGTTTTTTTTTCTATTCTCAACTGTTTTTTTCAGTATTTGCACTCGTGATTTTTTTTATTATTAATTTCTTAGATGTGCACTCGTGTACTTTTACTAATTCTAAACTGTTTTTAGTATCTTGTTGACTCGTTCCTTATATTTGTTAACTTTTTTTTCCAAGATGTTAACTCGTGTTTTTTTTTCTATTCTCAACTGTTTTTTTCAGTATTTGCACTCGTGATTTTTTTTATTATTAATTTCTTAGATGTGCACTCGTGTACTTTTACTAATTCTAACTATTTTTAGTATCTTGTTGACTCGTTCCTTATATTTGTTAACTTTTTTTTCCAAGATGTTAACTCGTGTTTTTTTTTCTATTCTCAACTGTTTTTTTCAGTATTTGCACTCGTGATTTTTTTTATTATTAATTTCTTAGATGTGCACTCGTGTACTTTTACTAATTCTAACTGTTTTTAGTATCTTGTTGACTCGTTCCTTATATTTGTTTACTTTTTTTTATCAAGATGTTAACTCGTGTTTTTTTTTCTATTCTCAACTGTTTTTTTCAGTATTTGCACTCGTGATTTTTTTTATTATTAATTTCTTAGATGTGCACTCGTGTACTTTTACTAATTCTAAACTGTTTTTAGTATCTTGTTGACTCGTTCCTTATATTTGTTAACTTTTTTTTCCAAGATGTTAACTCGTGTTTTTTTTTCTATTCTCAACTGTTTTTTTCAGTATTTGCACTCGTGATTTTTTTTATTATTAATTTCTTAGATGTGCACTCGTGTACTTTTACTAATTCTAACTATTTTTAGTATCTTGTTGACTCGTTCCTTATATTTGTTAACTTTTTTTTCCAAGATGTTAACTCGTGTTTTTTTTTCTATTCTCAACTGTTTTTTTCAGTATTTGCACTCGTGATTTTTTTTATTATTAATTTCTTAGATGTGCACTCGTGTACTTTTACTAATTCTAAACTGTTTTTAGTATCTTGTTGACTCGTTCCTTATATTTGTTAACTTTTTTTTTCCAAGATGTTAACTCGTGTTTTTTTTTCTATTCTCAACTGTTTTTTTCAGTATTTGCACTCGTGATTTTTTTTATTATTAATTTCTTAGATGTGCACTCGTGTACTTTTACTAATTCTAACTGTTTTTAGTATCTTGTTGACTCGTTCCTTATATTTGTTTACTTTTTTTTTCCAAGATGTTAACTCGTGTTTTTTTTTCTATTCTCAACTGTTTTTTTCAGTATTTGCACTCGTGATTTTTTTTATTATTAATTTCTTAGATGTGCACTCGTGTACTTTTACTAATTCTAACTGTTTTTAGTATCTTGTTGACTCGTTCCTTATATTTGTTTACTTTTTTTTTCCAAGATGTTAACTCGTGTTTTTTTTTCTATTCTCAACTGTTTTTTTCAGTATTTGCACTCGTGATTTTTTTTATTATTAATTTCTTAGATGTGCACTCGTGTACTTTTACTAATTCTAAACTGTTTTTAGTATCTTGTTGACTCGTTCCTTATATTTGTTAACTTTTTTTTCCAAGATGTTAACTCGTGTTTTTTTTTCTATTCTCAACTGTTTTTTTCAGTATTTGCACTCGTGATTTTTTTTATTATTAATTTCTTAGATGTGCACTCGTGTACTTTTACTAATTCTAACTATTTTTAGTATCTTGTTGACTCGTTCCTTATATTTGTTAACTTTTTTTTCCAAGATGTTAACTCGTGTTTTTTTTTCTATTCTCAACTGTTTTTTTCAGTATTTGCACTCGTGATTTTTTTTATTATTAATTTCTTAGATGTGCACTCGTGTACTTTTACTAATTCTAACTGTTTTTAGTATCTTGTTGACTCGTTCCTTATATTTGTTTACTTTTTTTTTCCAAGATGTTAACTCGTGTTTTTTTTTCTATTCTCAACTGTTTTTTTCAGTATTTGCACTCGTGATTTTTTTTATTATTAATTTCTTAGATGTGCACTCGTGTACTTTTACTAATTCTAAACTGTTTTTAGTATCTTGTTGACTCGTTCCTTATATTTGTTAACTTTTTTTTCCAAGATGTTAACTCGTGTTTTTTTTTCTATTCTCAACTGTTTTTTTCAGTATTTGCACTCGTGATTTTTTTTATTATTAATTTCTTAGATGTGCACTCGTGTACTTTTACTAATTCTAACTGTTTTTAGTATCTTGTTGACTCGTTCCTTATATTTGTTTACTTTTTTTTATCAAGATGTTAACTCGTGTTTTTTTTTCTATTCTCAACTATTTTTTTCAGTATTTGCACTCGTGATTTTTTTATTAGGAATATTATAGACGTGCACTCGTGTACTTTTATTAATTCTAACTGTTTTTATACTCGTTTATGCTTTTTTTCAAGATGTTAACTCGTGTTTTTTTTTTAATATTTAACTGTTTTTTCCAGTGTTTACACTCGTGATATATTTTTCTGTACAATAAAAACAAAAATAAATAGTTTTAACCTAAAATTCAGGTTGTATGTAAACAAATCGATAAATTTCCATAAAAAATGGCTGATTTCCAAATTATCACTAGTTAAATCGTGACTGGCCGTGGTTTTCTACGTAATCATCCATCAGCGAGGATCGTTTGTTTTCTTCTATAGTAACGGGCCGGCATCGGCATATAGAGTCACAGGTAGACAAGTAAAAAGCAAAATACGCCGACGACGACGACGAGCACCGATCGAAGTTAGCCATGGGACGGACATTGTATGCAAATGTTTCGAAATTCGCCATAGTTGGCGGTGCACGCAACGCACACCGAGATCGAGATTTGCGATATTTTAAATTCTGCCATTCATTTCGACTTTTAAATAATTAATGAGTGAAAAAAAAATAAAAAAAAATACAACTACGCCTTTGTTTAATAATTTTTTATTATAAAATAAATAACATTTTCGTAGTTTTAAATATACCAAAAAAATATTAGTGTACGACACTGTATTATGTAAATATTTTTTTTTCTTATTTTTACAGTGGCGTACTAGATATTTGATATTAAGTGAATAATAAACATTTGTACAGTTTTAATAAAATCACTGTACGCCACTGTATTATTTAAAAGTTATTTTTCTAATTTTATACAGTGGTGTATCATTTAGATTTTTATCAGTTTCGTATAAATATTAATAAAATTACCGTACGCCACTGTATTATCTTACGGATTTTTTTGTTTATTTATCCAGTGGCGTATTATTTATATTTTTAAATATAATATAAATCATAAATATATTCGCAATTTTATATAAAATATTAAAAAAATCAGTGTACGCCACTGTATTATTTAACTGATTTTTTTTCTCATTTTTCCAGTGGCGTATTATTTATATTTTTTAACATAAAATAAATTATAAATATATTCTCAATTTTAAATATAATATTAAAAAATAGTCTACGCCACTGTAATATTTATGGGATTTTTTTTCATTTATCCAGTGGCGTCTTTTTTATATTTTTAGATATAAAATGAATTATAAATAGATTCGCAATTTTAAATATATTAAAAAAATAGTGTACGCCACTGTTTTATTAAAGGGATTTTTTTTCATTTATCCAGTGGCGTATTATTTATATTTTTAAGTATAAAATAAACTATAAATATTATGGTAATTTTAAATATAATACAAAATCAATTAGTGTACGCCACTGTAATATTTAAGGGATTTTTTCTCATGAATCCAGTGGCGTATTATTTATACTTTTTAATATAATATAAATCATAAATATATTCGCAATTTTATATAAAATATTAAAAAAATCAGTGTACGCCACTGTATTATTTAACGGATTTTTTTTTCTCATTTTTCCAGTGGCGTATTAATTATATTTTTAAATATAAAATAAATTATAAATATATTTGTAATTTTAAATTAAATATTAAAAAAATCAGTGTACGTCACTGTAATATTTAAGGGACTTTTTTTCCATTAATCCAGTGGCGTATTAATTATATTTCTAAATATAAAATAAATAATAAACATGTTCGCAGTTTTAAATATAATATTAAAAAAAAGTGTACGCCACTGTAATATTTAAGAATTTTTTTTTCACTTATCCAGTAGCGTATTATTTATATTTTTAAATATAATATAAATCATAAATATATTCGCAATTTTATATAAAATATTTAAAAAATCAGTGTACGCCACTGTATTATTTAACTGATTTTTTTTCTCATTTTTCCAGTGGCGTATTAATTATATTTTTAAATATAAAATGAATTATAAATATATTTGGAATTTTAAATTAAATATTAAAAAAATCAGTATACGCCACTGTAATATTTAAGGATTTTTTTTTCATTTATCCAGTGGCTTATTATTTATGTTTTTAATTCTAAAATAAATTATAAATATATTCGCAATTTAAAAAATAATATTATAAAAAAATCAGTGTACGCCACTGTATTATTTAAATGATTTTTTTTCATTTTTCCAGTGGCGTATTAATTATATTTTTAAATATAAAATAAATTATAAATATATTCGCAATTTTAAATTTAAAATTAAAAAAATCAGTGTACGTCACTGTAATATTTAAGGGACTTTTTTTCCATTAATCCAGTGGCGTATTATTTATATCTTTAAATATAAAATAAATTATAAATATATTCACAATTTTAAATATAAAATTAAAAAATAGTCTACGCCACTGTAATATTTATGGGATTTTTTTTCATTTATCCAGTGGCGTCTTTTATATATTTTTAAGTATAAAATAAACTATAAATATTATAGTAATTTTAAATATAATACAAAATATATCAGTGTACGCCTCTGTAATATTTAAGGGATTTTTTTCTCATGAATCCAGTGGCGTATTATTTATATTTTTGAATATAAAATAAATTATAAATATATTCGCAACTTCAAATATAATATTAAAAAAATCAGTGTACGCCACTGTATTATTTAGAGGATTGTTTTTATTTATCCAGTGGCGTATTATTTATATTTTTAAATATAAAATAAATTATAAATATATTCGCAATTTTAAATGTAATATTAAAAAAATCAGTGTACGTCACTGTATTATTTAAGGGATTTTTATTTCATTTATCCAGTGGCGTATTATTTATATTTTTAAATATAATATAAATTATAAATATATTCACAATTTTAAATATAATATTAATAAACTCATACGCCACTGTTATATTTAATGAAATTTTTCTCATTTATCCAGTGGCGTATTTTTTATATTTTTAAAAATAAAATAAATTATATTAAATATTCTTATAATTTTTAATATAAAATAAAATAAATCAGCGTACACCACTGCATTTCAGCTATTTTTCTCATTTAAACAGTAGCGTAGTATTTACATTTTTAAATATACAATAAATAAAAAACATTTTCAGTTTTATATAAATAAAAGAAAACCAGTGTACGACACTGTATTATCTATTGGTTACATTCTCATATTTATACAGTGGAGTATCATTTAAATTTTTATATATTAAATACATAACAAATGTTTTCACAATTTTATTTAAATTTTAAAAAATCAGCGTACCACACTGTGTTATCTAATGGATTTTCTCAAATATACAGTGGCGTAACATTTACTTTTACATATAAAATGAATAAAATATAAATCAATGTACGTCACTGTACTATTTAATACATTTTCTTCTTATTTGTACAGTGACGTACTATTTTTATTTTTTAAGATAATATAAATCACATTTTCATATTATTATTTAAAAAAAAATCAGCTTACGCCACTGTTTCATCTAATGGATAATTTTAAAAATTGTTTCAGTGGCGTATCAAAACATTTTCACAGTTTTAAATTTTAATAAAAAAAAATCAGCGTGCGCCACTGGATTTTGTCTTATTTTTACAGTGGCGTACTATATATTTGATAATTTTTCAATTTTGTGCAGTGGCGTATCAAAACATTTTCATAGTTTTAAATTTTAAATAAAAACAATCAGCGTACGCTACTGGATTTTTTCTAATTTTTATAGTGGCAAACTAGATATTTGATTTTTTAATTTTTAATTAACAAATTTAACCTACGCCTATGGGTTATTTAGTTTCTTATATTTTACAGTGGCGTACTAAAAATTTTTACTTTTATCAGATTTTTAATAATAAATAAACGTGTAAAAATAAATCAGCGTACGCCACTGTATTATGTTATGAATTTATTCTCACTTATACAGGGGCGTATCATTTATATTTTGAAAATGTAAAATAAATAACAAACATTTTCACAGTTTTAAATGTGAAATAAAAAAACAAGGCACGCCACTGTATTATCTAATGAATTTTTCAGGTCATTTACACAGTAGCGTCTCATTTACATTTTGAAATATGAAGTAAATAACATTTTTACAGTTTTTAAAATAAGAAAACAGCGTACGCCACTGTATTATTTAATGGATATTTTGCTCATTTACACAGTGGCGTATCATTTACATTTTTAAATAAAAAATAAATACCATTTTCACACTTTTCAATATAAAATAAAAAACAGCGTACGCCACTGTAATATCTAATAGATTTTATGCTTATTTACACAGTGACGTATCATTATCATTTTGAAATAAAAAATAAATATTATTTACACATTTTTAAACATAAAATAAAAAGGCTGTGTACGCCACTGTATTATATAACGGATATTTTAGTCATTTACACAGTGGCGTATCATTTACATTTTGAAATAAAAAATAAATACCAGTTTCATAGTTGAAAATATAAAATAAAAAACAGCGTACGCCACTGTAATATCTAATAGATTTTATGCTTATTTAGACAGTGGCTTATCATTTATATTTTTAAATAAACAATAAAAAAATATTTTCACAGTTTTAAATATGAAATAAAAAAACAACGTACGCCACTGTAATTTCTAATTAATTTTTTACTCATTTACACAGTAGCGTATCATTTATATTTTGAAATAAAAAATAAATAACATTTTTATAGTTTTAAATAAAAAATAAAACAACAACGTACGCCACTGTATTATTTATTTAATTTTTTGCTCATTTATACAGTGGCTTATCATTTATATTTTTAAACATGAAATAAAAAATTAGTTTTTTTATTTAATTTCGAAAAAAAAAATCTACACTCTTGTTTAATAATTTGAAAATTCAAAAATAAAATTAACAAATCAGATTTTTTTTTTTTTTTTGGAAATTTTTTATATCTAATAAATTTCTTTCGGTATAGAAAATCGAAAATCAAAATTTACATATAAATGGAGATTTCCCCTATATATATATATATATATTGAAAACGAATAAAAAAATAATCTCGGCTATCTGGATACAAGGAAAACTGTCAATTTTATGGATAATATATTTGAAAATCCATTTTGATCTGGAGAAAAGCCGGTGAATAAAACAGCGGCGCACTCCGATTTTTTTTTAAACATTAATTTCTTATTTATAAATCGGTAAATGTAAAAATATTTGGTACGCCAATGTAAAATATGAGAAAATTAAATAACGCATAGGCGTAGGTTAAATTTATTAATTACATATGTCAAAAAAATTAAATATTTAGTAAGCCACTGTAAAAATAAGAAAAAATCCAGTGGAGTACGTTGATTTTTTTAATATTATATTTAAAACTGTAAAAATGTTTGTTATTTATTTTATACTATAAAAATATAAATCATACGCCACTGTATAAATGAGAATAAATCCCTAACATAATACAGTGGCGTACGCTGATTTACTTTTACACGTTTATTTCTTATTTAAATTATGGTAAAAGTAAAAATATTTACTACGCCACTGTCAAACAACAAAATTAAATATTTAGTACGCCACTGTAAAAATAAGAAAAAATCCAGTGGGGTACGCTGATTTTTTTTTTATATTTAAAACTGTGAAAATGTTTCGATACGCCATTGCAAAAATTTGAATAAAAATCCATTAGATATTACAGTGGCGTAAGTCGATTTTTTTTTTATCTAAAAATATGAAAATGTGATTTATTTTATCTTAAAAAAATAAAAATAGTACGCCACTGTTCAAATTGGAAAAAACGTATTAAATAGTACAGTGACGTACACTGATTTATACGTTATTCATTTTATATGTAAAAGTAAATGTTACGCCGCTGTATAAATAAAATTGTGAATATTTTATATTTCATTTAAAAAAATTTAAATGATACGCTACTGTATAAATATTAGAATGTATCCATTATATAATACAGTGGCGTACACTAGTTTTCTTAAATTTATATAAAACTGAAAATGTTTTTTATTTATTTTATATTTAAAAATGTAAATACTACGCTACTGTTTAAATGAGAAAAATCGCTAAAATACAGTGGTGTACGCTGATTTATTTTATTTTATATTAAAAAATAAGAATGTTTAATATAATTTATTTTATATTCATAAATATAAAAAATACGCCACTGGATAAATGAGAAAAAAATCCTTAAATAATACAGTGGCGTACACTGATTTTTTTAATAATATATTTATAGTTGCGAACATATTTATAATTTATTTTATATTAGAAAATATAAATAATACGCCACTGGATTAATGAAAAAAAATCCCTTAAATATTACAGTGGCGTACATTGATTTATTTTATATTATATTTAAAACTGCGAATATATTTATAATTAATTTTATGTTTAAAAATATAATTAATACGCCACTGGATTAATGAATGAAAATCCCTTAAATATTACAGTGGCGTACATTGATTTATTTTATATTATATTTAAAACTGCGAATATATTTATAATTTATTTTATATTAGAAAATATAAATAATACGCCACTGGATTAATGAAAAAAAATTACTTAAATATTACAGTGGCGTACATTGATTTATTTTATATTATATTTAAAACTGCGAATATATTTATAATTAATTTTATGTTTAAAAATATAATTAATACGCCACTGGATTAATGAATGAAAATCCCTTAAATATTACAGTGGCGTACATTGATTTATTTTATATTATATTTAAAACTGCGAATATATTTATAATTTATTTTATATTAGAAAATATAAATAATACGCCACTGGATAAATGAAAAAAAATCCCTTAAATATTACAGTGGCGTACATTGATTTATTTTATATTATATTTAAAACTGCGAATATATTTATAATTTATTTTATATTAGAAAATATAAATAATACGCCACTGGATTAATGAATAAAAATCTCTTAAATAATACAGTGGCGTACACTAACTTTTTCGATAATTTTTAAAATTGCGAATATATTTATAATTTATTTAATATTTAAAAATATAAATGATACGCCCCTGGATAAATGAAAAATATAAACCTTTAAATGAGAAAAAAATCCCTTAAAGAATACAGTGGCGCACATTGATTTTTTTTTATAATAAATTTAATATCGTAAAATTTTTGTTACTAATTTTATATCGATTTCATTCGATATAATTCGATTTTAATGGTTTTTACTCAATTGTAATCGATTTTTCTCGATTAAAATTTCTTTTACACGATTTTACTTATTATCACTCGATTTAAGTTAATTGTACTCAATTAGACTTCATTTTATTTCATTAGTACTCGATATTGTTGAATTTAATCGATTGTACTGGATTATAATCGATTTTTCATCGTGTTAATTTATTCAGCCGAATAGTATTTTGGAATCGATTTTTTTTTATTTCTGTTATTCGATTTTTTTATCCAAATTATAATCGATCTTTTTTAAAGATTTCTTAATTTTAATTGATTTCAATCGATTTTAATTATTAATAATCGATATGTTTAAATAATCGATTCTGCTGTTCCTCGATTTTTTTTAACCATTATAATCGATTTTCCTTAATGATTTCCTAATTTAACTTAATTTAAATCGATTCTATTTATTATTAATCGATATTTTTTAATAATCGATTCTACTGTTACTCGATTTTTTATATTTAAATAAATTATAATCGATTTTTCTTAATCATTTCTTAATTTAACTTAATTTAAATCGATTTGTTTACAATTAATCGATATTTTTTATAATCGATTCTGCTGTTACTCGATTTTTTATTTTTAACTAAATTATAATCGATTTTCCTTAATTATTTCTTTAAATTAATTTAAATCGATTTTATTCATAATTAATCGATTATTTTTAATAATCGATTCAACTGTTAATCGATTTTTTATATTTAACCGAATTATAATCGATTTTCTTTAATGATTTCTTTAACTTCATTTAAATCGATTTTATTCATAATTAATCGATATTTTTTAATAATCGATTTTGCTGTTAATCGATTTTATTAATTTTTACCTGATTTTATTAACGTTTACTCGATTATTTCATAGAATAAATATTAAATTGTTTTAAATAAAAAAAAAAATATTTAAATGCTACACGTACGGCACTGTACAAATGGATATCTCCCCACATTTTCGTTGTTATTTGTGTGTGTGTGTGTTTTTTTTATCTATGCGGAAAACGGTTCTAAAGAGACCAATAAAGTAAATGCAGTACAGACCATAGAATAACAATCAGGAAATTTCCCGGATAAAAGGCACTACAACATTTTCCGGAAATTTTCCTTCCAGATTTAAAAAAAAAAAAAACTAAAATCGAGTAATAAGAAAAATTGAGGAAAATCGATTAATTAGTAGATTTTAATAAGAGGATAAAAAATTAATTCGAGTGTAGAAAAATACATTGTTGCCTTTTTTTTTTTTTTTCATGAGTGATAAAATACATTGTTCCAATTATTAATGTTGAGTAAATCGAGTAAAATTGAATCAAATCGATTAAAATTGAGTAAAATTGAGTAAAATCGAGTAAAATTGTGTAAAATTGAGTAAAATTGAGTAAAATTGAGTAAAATTGAGTAATATTGAGTAACAATTTATAAAATTGAGTTATATTGATAAAAATTGAGTAACTTTTAGTGGAATTGAATAAAATTGAGTCCAAATGAGTAATATTGTATAAAATTGAAAAAAATTTAGTAAAATGAGTAATATTGAATAACATCAATTCAAATTGAGTAAATTTGACCTACATTGAGTAAAATTGAGGAAATTGATTCAAACCGAGTTAAATTGAGTAAAACTGATTAAATTTGAGTAGTATTGAGTAAAATTGAGTAAAATTGAATAAAATTGAGTAAAAATGAATAAAATTGAGTAAACTGAGTAAAACGAGTAAAATTGAGTAAAATTGAGTAAAATTGAGTAAAATTGATTAAAATTGAATAAATTGAGTAAAAATGAGTAAAAATGAGTGAAATCAAAAAATTTTTGAAAAATTGAGTAAAATTGACTAAAATTGAGTAAAATTGAGAAAAATTAAGAAAAATTGTGTAAAATTGAGTAAAATGGAATAAACTGAGTAAAACGAGTAAAATTGAGTAAAATGGAATAAATTGAGTAAAAATGAGTAAAATTGAGTGAAATCAAATAATTTGAGAAAAATTGAGTAAAATTGAGTAAAATTGAGTAAAATTGAGTAAAATTGTGTAAAATTGAGTAAAATTGAATAAACTGAGTAAAAATGAGTAAAATTGAGTGAAATCAAATAATTTGAGAAAAATTGAGTAAAATTGAGTAAAATTGAGAAAAATTAAGAAAAATTGTGTAAAATTGAGTAAAATTGAATAAACTGAGTAAAACGAGTAAAATTGAGTAAAATGGAATAAATTGAGTAAAAATGAGTAAAATTGAGTGAAATCAAATAATTTGAGAAAAATTGAGTAAAATTGAGTAAAATTGAGTAAAATTGAATAAACTGAGTAAAACGAGTAAAATTGAGTAAAATGGAATAAATTGAGTAAAAATGAGTAAAATTGAGTGAAATCAAATAATTTGAGAAAAATTGAGTAAAATTGAGTAAAATTGAGTAAAATTAAGAAAAATTGTGTAAAATTGAGTAAAATTGAATAAACTGAGTAAAACGAGTAAAATTGAGTAAAATCAAATAATTTGAGAAAAATTGAGTGAAATCAAATAATTTGAGAAAAATTGAGTAAAATTGAGTAAAATTGAGAAAAATTAAGAAAAATTGTGTAAAATTGAGTAAAATTGAATAAACTGAGTAAAACGAGTAAAATTGAGTAAAATCAAATAATTTGAGAAAAATTGAGTAAAATTGAGTAAAATTGAGTAATATTGAGTAACAATTTATAAAATTGAGTTATATTGATAAAAATTGAGTAACTTTTAGTGGAATTGAATAAAATTGAGTCCAAATGAGTAATATTGTATAAAATTGAAAAAAATTTAGTAAAATGAGTAATATTGAATAACATCAATTCAAATTGAGTAAATTTGACCTACATTGAGTAAAATTGAGGAAATTGATTCAAACCGAGTTAAATTGAGTAAAACTGATTAAATTTGAGTAGTATTGAGTAAAATTGAGTAAAATTGAGTAAAATTGAATAAAATTGAGTAAAAATGAATAAAATTGAGTAAACTGAGTAAAACGAGTAAAATTGAGTAAAATTGAGTAAAATTGAGTAAAATTGAGTAAAATTGATTAAAATTGAATAAATTGAGTAAAAATGAGTAAAAATGAGTGAAATCAAATAATTTTTGAAAAATTGAGTAAAATTGACTAAAATTGAGTAAAATTGAGAAAAATTAAGAAAAATTGTGTAAAATTGAGTAAAATGGAATAAACTGAGTAAAACGAGTAAAATTGAGTAAAATGGAATAAATTGAGTAAAAATGAGTAAAATTGAGTGAAATCAAATAATTTGAGAAAAATTGAGTAAAATTGAGTAAAATTGAGTAAAATTGAGTAAAATTGTGTAAAATTGAGTAAAATTGAATAAACTGAGTAAAAATGAGTAAAATTGAGTGAAATCAAATAATTTGAGAAAAATTGAGTAAAATTGAGTAAAATTGAGAAAAATTAAGAAAAATTGTGTAAAATTGAGTAAAATTGAATAAACTGAGTAAAACGAGTAAAATTGAGTAAAATGGAATAAATTGAGTAAAAATGAGTAAAATTGAGTGAAATCAAATAATTTGAGAAAAATTGAGTAAAATTGAGTAAAATTGAGTAAAATTGAATAAACTGAGTAAAACGAGTAAAATTGAGTAAAATGGAATAAATTGAGTAAAAATGAGTAAAATTGAGTGAAATCAAATAATTTGAGAAAAATTGAGTAAAATTGAGTAAAATTGAGTAAAATTGAATGAACTGAGTAAAACGAGTAAAATTGAGTAAAATGGAATAAATTGAGTAAAAATGAGTAAAATTGAGTGAAATCAAATAATTTGAGAAAAATTGAGTAAAATTGAGTAAAATTGAGAAAAATTAAGAAAAATTGTGTAAAATTGAGTAAAATTGAATAAACTGAGTAAAACGAGTAAAATTGAGTAAAATCAAATAATTTGAGAAAAATTGAGTGAAATCAAATAATTTGAGAAAAATTGAGTAAAATTGAGTAAAATTGAATAAACTGAGTAAAACGAGTAAAATTGAGTAAAATGGAATAAATTGAGTAAAAATGAGTAAAATTGAGTAAAATCAAATAATTTGAGAAAAATTGAGTAAAATTGAGTAAAATTGAATAAACTGAGTAAAACGAGTAAAATTGAGTAAAATCAAGTGAAATCGATAAATATTAAACAAAAATCATCATTTTTAATTTAACTATTTTTTTTTTGGAATTTTTAAAATCCACATAAAACAAAAGAAAAGAGATCGAATTAACTTTTAGCGAAACAATTCTTCGAAATTTGACTTGTAGAATAAACAAGTGAGGATCGTCGGTCGAGTTACGATGAGGCGAGGGGGGGGGGGAGAGATAGAGGCGCAGGCCTTTTGGCAGACAAATAACTACGGAATTATTCAATTATTCAAATTCTAGGGCGGGGACCGTACCGCTAAAAAGGGGTAGCAGAAAGGAGAGAAGGAAGAGGAGGAAGAGGACGAAGTTGAGACTAGTACAACAACTCGTCGGAATTATTCAAACAGATGTAAACGGGCCCAGAAAAGGATTGATACGATTTCGTATGCGGATGAGTGAATGATGAATATCTCACTTGTATTTTATATATATATAGAGAGAGAGAGAGAGAGAGAGAAATTTACATAGAACAAGCGAATGTCTATGGTGAGAGTATTTATACGTCAATTAAATAACGGAAAATTGTTAAACTATTATTATGATAATTCTATTTGGGAAAATTTTGTTCCGCATTGTATCGTGTATTTTTTTATATACGAATTAAAAAAATTAAGCAACAATGCATTTTTCTACACCTAAATTTAAAAATCAATTGTTATTTTGTTTTTCCAATTTCCATGTGAAAAACTGCATTGTTGCTAATTATTTCCATTTTCCACGTGGAAAAATGCATTTTTGCTTCTGTTTTTCCATTTTCCACGTGAAAAAAATGCATTCTTGCTTAATTTTTCCAATTTATAAGTGGAAAAATGCATTATTGCTCAGTTTTTCCATTTTCCACGTGAAAAAATGCATTGTTGCTTCTGTTTTCCATGTGAAAAATGCATTGTTGCTTCTGTTTTTCCATTTTCCACGTGAAAAAATGCATTTTTGCTTCTGTTTTCCATGTGAAAAATGCATTGTTGCTTCTGTTTTTCCATTTTCCACGTGAAAAAATGCATTTTTGCTTCTGTTTTTCCATTTTCCACGTGAAAAAATGCATTTTTGCTTCTGTTTTCCATGTGAAAAATGCATTGTTGCTTCTGTTTTTCCATTTTCCACGTGAAAAAAATGCATTCTTGCTTAATTTTTCCAATTTATAAGTGGAAAAATGCATTATTGCTCAGTTTTTCCATTTTCCACGTGAAAAAATGCATTGTTGCTTCTGTTTTCCATGTGAAAAATGCATTGTTGCTTCTGTTTTTCCATTTTCCACGTGAAAAAATGCATTTTTGCTTCTGTTTTCCATGTGAAAAATGCATTGTTGCTTCTGTTTTTCCATTTTCCACGTGAAAAAATGCATTTTTGCTTGTTTTTCCATTTTCCACAGGAAAAATGCATTTTTGCTTCTGTTTTTCCATTTTCCATGTGAAAAATGCATTGTTGCTTCTGTTTTTCCATTTTCCACGTGAAAAAATGCATTTTTGCTTGTTTTTCCATTTTCCACAGGAAAAATGCATTTTTGCTTCTGTTTTTCCATTTTCCATGTGAAAAATGCATTGTTGCTTCTGTTTTTCCATTTTCCACGTGAAGAAATGCATTGTTGCTTCTGTTTTCCATGTGAAAAATGCATTGTTGCTTGTGTTTTTCCATTTTCCACGTGAAAAAATGCATTTTTGCTTCTGTTTTCCATGTGAAAAATGCATTGTTGCTTCTGTTTTTCCATTTTCCACGTGAAAAAATGCATTTTTGCTTGTTTTTCCATTTTCCACAGGAAAAATGCATTTTTGCTTCTGTTTTTCCATTTTCCATGTGAAAAATGCATTGTTGCTTCTGTTTTTCCATTTTCCACGTGAAGAAATGCATTGTTGCTTCTGTTTTCCATGTGAAAAATGCATTGTTGCTTCTGTTTTTCCATTTTCCACGTGAAAAAATGCATTTTTGCTTCTGTTTTCCATGTGAAAAATGCATTGTTGCTTCTGTTTTTCCATTTTCCACGTGAAAAAATGCATTTTTGCTTGTTTTTCCATTTTCCACAGGAAAAATGCATTTTTGCTTCTGTTTTTCCATTTTCCATGTGAAAAATGCATTGTTGCTTCTGTTTTTCCATTTTCCACGTGAAGAAATGCATTGTTGCTTCTGTTTTCCATGTGAAAAATGCATTGTTGCTTCTGTTTTTCCATTTTCCACGTGAAAAAATGCATTTTTGCTTCTGTTTTCCATGTGAAAAATGCATTGTTGCTTCTGTTTTTCCATTTTCCACGTGAAAAAATGCATTTTTGCTTCTGTTTTCCATGTGAAAAATGCATTGTTGCTTCTGTTTTTCCATTTTCCATGTGAAAAATGCATTGTTGCTTCTGTTTTTCCATTTTCCACGTGAAAAAATGCATTGTTGCTTAGTTTTTCCAATTTCCACGTGAAAAAATGCATTGTTGCTTAGTTTTTCCAATTTCCACGTGAAAAAATGCATTGTTGCTTAGTTTTCCTAATTTCCACGTGAAAAAATGCATTGTTGCTTGTATTTTTCCATTTTCCACGTGAAAAAATGCATTGTTGCTTAGTTTTTCCAATTTCCACGTGAAAAAATGCATTGTTGCTTAGTTTTTCCAATTTCCACGTGAAAAAATGCATTGTTGCTTAGTTTTCCTAATTTCCACGTGAAAAAATGCATTGTTGCTTGTATTTTTCCATTTTCCACGTGTAAAATGCATTGTTGCTTAGTTTTCCTAATTTCCACGTGAAAAAATGCATTGTTGCTTGTATTTTTCCATTTTCCACGTGTAAAAATGCATTGTTGCTTCTGTTTTTCCATTTTCCACGTGAAAAATGCATTGTTGCTTAGTTTTTCCAATTTCCACGTGAAAAAATGCATTGTTGCTTAGTTTTCCTAATTTCCACGTGAAAAAATGCATTGTTGCTTGTATTTTTCCATTTTCCACGTGAAAAAATGCATTGTTGCTTAGTTTTTCCAATTTCCACGTGAAAAAATGCATTGTTGCTTAGTTTTCCTAATTTCCACGTGAAAAAATGCATTGTTGCTTGTATTTTTCCATTTTCCACGTGAAAAAATGCATTGTTGCTTAGTTTTCCTAATTTCCACGTGAAAAAATGCATTGTTGCTTGTATTTTTCCATTTTCCACGTGGAAAAATGCATTGTTGCTTCTGTTTTTCCAATTTCCACGTGAAAAAATACATTTTTGATAAGTTTTTCCATTTTTCGTTTGAATAAATGCATTGTTGCTTGGTTTTCCAATTTCTGGGTGAAAAAATGCATTTTTGGTTTTTTTTTCATGTTTCCATGAGGAAAAATGCATTCTTATTTAACATATAGATCATTATAACAATTTAACCACATATAGGACAAACCGATATAAACAAACAGTCTAGATTTAACTACCATAATTTATTTAAATTTTTAAATTCGAATCATCGAGATACGAATCATCCGTTATAAATTTTTTTTTACCAGTCTCGAAACGTTTATTTAAACGACGAGTGATCGTATAAATGCGAACCAGCAGGCAGGCGAATCGGTAGAAAAAAAAAAGAAGAAAAATAAGAAATAAACCGGATGATAAATGACAGATGACAATCGATAAAATCCGAACAATTGAAAAATATATTTAGATTTGCATGTTTTTTTTTTAAACCTGTCAGTTAACGTGTTAAATTATATATATATATATAAAATGGACGCTTTTATCCAATAAAAATTCACTATAATTATACAATTATTATTATTATTATTTTTGTGGACCAACCCTGGTATTAGGTAAAATATAACTACTGCACGTCAGGTAGGCCTTGGACGTGGCACGTAATCGACGGTCTTTTGTTTTTGAGGTAGCAATCAAATGAAATTATATACCACCGCCTGCTCGGATTTATATTATTTTTTTTTTCTTTTCGGCTACCACTCCCAGATAATTTGAAAAAATGCACCATTTTGTTGATTGGTCTAAATACAAGGGAGGGAAAAAAAAGTGGACGAGAAAATTTATTCGTGTGTGTATGAAGAAAAAACGTGTTGTTGTTTTTTTTTAATATGAATTGGGGAAAATAAATATGCATTTTTGGTTTTTTATTAAAATTAAGGGTGGAAAAATGCATTGTTGCTTTATTTTTTAAATATTTACGTGGAAAAACATTTTTTTCACATATAAATAGAAAAAAAAAGCAACAATGCATTTTTCACATGAAAATTGGAAAAACTAAGCAACAATGCATTTTTTCACATGAAAATGGAAAAACAGAAGCAAAAATGCATTTTTTCACGTGGAAAATGAAAAAACAGAAGCAACAATGCATTTTTCACATGGAAAATGGAAAAACAGAAGCAACAATGCATTTTTTCACATGAAAATGGAAAAACAGAAGCAAAAATGCATTTTTTCACGTGGAAAATGGAAAAACACAAGCAACAATGCATTTTTCCATATAGAAATTGGAAAAACTAAGCAACAATGCATTTTTTCACATGAAAATTGGAAAAACTTAGCAACAATGCATTTTTTCACATGAAAATTGGAAAAACTTAGCAACAATGCATTTTTTCACATGAAAATGGAAAAACACAAACTTAAATGCATTTTTCACGTGGAAAATGGAAAAACACAAGCTTAAATGCATTTTTTCACGTGGAAATTGGAAAAACATAAGCAACAATGCATTTTTTCACATGAAAATTGGAGAAAACACAAGCTTAAATGCATTTTTCACGTGGAAAATGGAAAAACACAAGCTTAAATGCATTTTTTCACATGGAAAATGGAAAAACAGAAGCAAAAATGCATTTTTTCACATGAAAATGGAAAAACACAAGCAAAAATGCATTTTTTCACGTGGAAATTGGAAAAACAAAACAACAATGCATTTTTTCACATGAAAATTGGAGAAAACTTGGCAACAATGCATTTTTTCACATGAAAATGGAAAAACACAAGCTTAAATGCATTTTTTCACGTGGAAAATGGAAAAACAGAAGCAAAAATGCATTTTTCACGTGGAAAATGGAAAAACACAAGCTTAAATGCATTTTTTCACGTGAAAAATGGAAAAACACAAGCAAAAATGCATTTTTCCACATAGAAATTGGAAAAACTTAGCAACAATGCATTTTTCACATGAAAATTGAAAAAACACAAGCTTAAATGCATTTTTCCTGTGGAAAATTGAAAAACACAAGCAAAAATGCATTTTTTTACATTTTTTCACATGGAAAATGGAAAAACTTTTCAAAGATTCATTTTTTCACACAGAAATTGGAAAAACTAAGCAACAATGCATTTTTTCACATGAAAATGGGGAAAAAGGCAACAATGCATTTTTCACTTGGAAATTGGAAAGACCAAGCAAAAATCCATTGTTCATCCGGAAAAAATTTATTTTTATATAACAAAAAAAACAATCTATTTTTCCATTTACTTCTCAAATTAAAATTCATAAAAAACACCGTTAACATTTTCTTATTACGGACAAGCTAACATATAACGTCTAAGAATATTAACAAAATTAAAATTATTATTTATTTTAAGAATCTAGTCACCTAGACCACCTGGAGGATAACTCGAAGAATAAAATCCATGAAGAAGACGTCCAAAATTTTATTTAAAATGCAATTATTTCCCGTTTATAAGTAATTTTGATACCTAGATCACCTGGGGGATATTTTTAAAATGAAAACCCATGAAGATGGTGTCCATAATTTTATATAATTTCAAATATTTTAACCTAAATAAGTTAATACTCGACTGGAAACAGTCATTTAAGACAATATTAACGCCTAGATCACCTAGAGGATTACCTAGATATTATAACCTATGAAGATGGCGTCCAAAATTTTATTTAAAATGCAATTATTTGATGTCTAAAAGTTATTTAGAGACCTGGATCACTTGAATAATTTACCAATAAATGATAACCACGGAGAAGGTGTCCAAATTAAAATTCTTACAGAATTTTTTTGATATGGGGAAGTTTACATATCTGGGTCAAGGATAATATGATTACTTTTAATTTTTATTAAGATTACAGTTACTTTAACCACCTGGAGGATACTATAGATATTATAACCTATGAAGATGGCGTCCAGGATTTCCTTTAAAATTCAACCAATTAAAAAAATTTTTTTTTGATTAATAAGATCAATATTAAAATTTTTATTTTTTATAAATTTTATAAATATTACGCCATCGTAATAGTCATGGAAATCGTATAAAATAAAATGCGGTTTTTTTTGTAAAAAAAATAATCGAATCACTATTTATCGTCTAATCTTATAGCTCAAAGCGACTTGACTGATCGGTCGACAGGTAGTCAAATAAAAAAAAAAAAATAAAAAAAAAAAAAAATGATACCCGGAGCCCTATACAATTTATGCCCAGTCACTGTGATTTTCACATATTATTTTTACATCAATCAAAAATTTCACCACTCTATTAAAAACAAAAAAAAAAAGATGGACGTAACCATAAAAAAAAATTACAGTTACTTTTACCAAAAAATAAATTTCCTTAAATTTAATAAAAAATTAACAACTTGGCAACAATGTAAATTTATTATTTTTTAATAATTATTTAAATCTATTAAAAAATTAATAAAAAAATTACTTATATTAAACAATATTAATTATAATACATTTTTATTATTATTAATTAAATATTAAATAAATTTCCAGTGGCGTACTAATAAAAATTATATTGTAAAAAATAACGGTTACAAATACCGTTCCCATCTTTAATTATAACCCCCTAGATCGAACCCATCAATCTCAGTTCGGATCAATTTTTGAGTGACTACTAGACCGGTCGACGGGCACCTGTACGGGGGGCGTCCGTCAGTCTGTCACACTGTCAACTTAACTCGGCCTCCGGTAATCACCGGCCTACTCAAAAACTATTTATTTTATACCCGGAGCTCGAGCGATTTTTCATTCCGGACGGCCAAGCAAAAAAAAACAAAAGATATATCGCTATGCGGGTATTTAAGGCATTCCCCGTTACAAATCTTTCGACGGCACGTTCGTTTGACACCGGACGATTTAAATGCGTTCGAATTAAATTCCGGTTTATAGCAATTTTTCCGGTTAAGTTTTTTTCCCGTTAAAAACTACTCAAATTTAAGTATATTAGAGCCATTTTCTGTTTAAGTGCATTTAAGTCTATTTCTGTTAAAGTGCACTTAAGTTTTTTCCGTTAAAAACTACTTAAATTTAAGTATATTAGAGCCATTTTCTGTTTAAGTGCATTTAAGTCTATTTCTGTTTAAGTGCACTTAAGTTTTTTCTATTAAAAACTACTTAAATTTAAGTATATTAGAGCCATTTTCTGTTTAAGTGCATTTAAGTCTATTTCTGTTAAAGTGCACTTAAGTTTTTTCCGTTAAAAACTACTTAAATTTAAGTATATTAGAGCCATTTTCTGTTTAAGTGCATTTAAGTCTATTTCTGTTTAAGTGCACTTAAGTTTTTTCCGTTAAAAACTACTTAAATTTAAGTATATTAGAGCCATTTTCTGTTTAAGTGCATTTAAGTCTATTTCTGTTTAAGTGCACTTAAGTTTTTTCCGTTAAAAACTACTTAAATTTAAGTATATTAGAGCCATTTTCTGTTTAAGTGCATTTAAGTCTATTTCTGTTTAAGTGCACTTAAGTTTTTTCTATTAAAAACTACTTAAATTTAAGTATATTAGAGCCATTTTCTGTTTAAGTGCATTTAAGTCTATTTCTGTTAAAGTGCACTTAAGTTTTTTCCGTTAAAAACTACTTAAATTTAAGTATATTAGAGCCATTTTCTGTTTAAGTGCATTTAAGTCTATTTCTGTTTAAGTGCACTTAAGTTTTTTCCGTTAAAAACTACTTAAATTTAAGTATATTAGAGCCATTTTCTGTTTAAGTGCATTTAAGTCTATTTCTGTTTAAGTGCACTTAAGTTTTTTCCGTTAAAAACTACTTAAATTTAAGTATATTAGAGCCATTTTCTGTTTAAGTGCATTTAAGTCTATTTCTGTTTAAGTGCACTTAAGTTTTTTCTATTAAAAACTACTTAAATTTAAGTATATTAGAGCCATTTTCTGTTTAAGTGCATTTAAGTCTATTTCTGTTAAAGTGCACTTAAGTTTTTTCCATTAAAAACTACTTAAATTTAAGTATATTTAAGCCATTTTCTGTTTAAGTGCATTTAAGACTATTTCTGTTTAAGTGCACTTAAGTTTTTTCCATTAAAAACTACTTAAATTTAAGTATATTCGAGCCATTTTCTGTTTAAGTGCATTTAAGTATATTTCTGTTTAAGTGCACTTAAGTTTTTTCCATTAAAAACTACTTAAATTTAAGTATATTCGAGCCATTTTCTGTTTAAGTGCATTTAAGTATATTTCTGTTTAAGTGCACTTAAGTTTTTTCCATTAAAAACTACTTAAATTTAAGTATATTCGAGCCATTTTCTGTTTAAGTGCATTTAAGTATATTTCTGTTTAAGTGCACTTAAGTTTTTTCCATTAAAAACTACTTAAATTTAAGTATATTAGAGCCATTTTCTGTTTAAGTGCATTTAAGTATATTTCTGTTTAAGTGCACTTAAGTTTTTTCCGTTAAAAACAACTTAAATTTAAGTATATTTAAGCCATTTTCTGTTTAAGTGCATTTAAGATTATTTCTGTTTAAGTGCACTTAAGTTTTTTCCGTTAAAAACTACTTAAATTTAAGTATATTTAAGCCATTTTCTGTTTAAGTGCATTTAAGACTATTTCTGTTTAAGTGCACTTAAGTTTTTTCCGTTAAAAACTACTTAAATTTAAGTATATTTAAGCCATTTTCTGTTTAAGTGCATTTAAGATTATTTCTGTTTAAGTGCACTTAAGTTTTTTCCGTTAAAAACTACTTAAATTTAAGTATATTTAAGCCATTTTCTGTTTAAGTGCATTTAAGACTATTTCTGTTTAAGTGCACTTAAGTTTTTTCCGTTAAAAACTACTTAAATTTAAGTATATTTAAGCCATTTTCTGTTTAAGTGCATTTAAGTATATTTCTGTTTAAGTGCACTTAAGTTTTTTCCATTAAAAACTACTTAAATTTAAGTATATTTGAGCCATTTTCTGTTTAAGTGCATTTAAGTATATTTCTGTTTAAGTGCACTTAAGTTTTTTCCGTTAAAACTACTTAAATTTAAGTATATTTGAGCCATTTTCTGTTTAAGTGCATTTAAGTATATTTCTGTTTAAGTGCACTTAAGTTTTTTCCGTTAAAAACTACTTAAATTTAAGTATATTAGAGCCGTTTTCTGTTTAAGTGCATTTAAGTCTATTTCTGTTTAAGTGCACTTAAGTTTTTTCCATTAAAAACTACTTAAATTTAAGTATATTTGAGCCATTTTCTGTTTAAGTGCATTTAAGTATATTTCTGTTTAAGTGCACTTAAGTTTTTTCCATTAAAAACTACTTAAATTTAAGTATATTAGAGCCATTTTCTGTTTAAGTGCATTTAAGTCTATTTCTGTTTAAGTGCACTTAAGTTTTTTCTATTAAAAACTACTTAAATTTAAGTATATTAGAGCCATTTTCTGTTTAAGTGCATTTAAGTCAATTTCTGTTTAAGTGCACTTAAGTTTTTTCTATTAAAAACTACTTAAATTTAAGTATATTAGAGCCATTTTCTGTTTAAGTGCATTTAAGACTATTTCTGTTTAAGTGCACTTAAGTTTTTTCCATTAAAAACTACTTAAATTTAAGTATATTAGAGCCATTTTCTGTTTAAGTGCATTTAAGTATATTTCTGTTTAAGTGCACTTAAGTTTTTTCCATTAAAAACTACTTAAATTTAAGTATATTAGAGCCATTTTCTGTTTAAGTGCATTTAAGACTATTTCTGTTTAAGTGCACTTAAGTTTTTTCCGTTAAAAACTACTTAAATTTAAGTATATTTAAGCCATTTTCTGTTTAAGTGCATTTAAGACTATTTCTGTTTAAGTGCACTTAAGTTTTTTCCATTAAAAACTACTTAAATTTAAGTATATTCGAGCCATTTTCTGTTTAAGTGCATTTAAGTATATTTCTGTTTAAGTGCACTTAAGTTTTTTCCATTAAAAACTACTTAAATTTAAGTATATTCGAGCCATTTTCTGTTTAAGTGCATTTAAGTATATTTCTGTTTAAGTGCACTTAAGTTTTTTCCATTAAAAACTACTTAAATTTAAGTATATTAGAGCCATTTTCTGTTTAAGTGCATTTAAGTATATTTCTGTTTAAGTGCACTTAAGTTTTTTCCATTAAAAACTACTTATATTTAAGTATATTTAAGCCATTTTCTGTTTAAGTGCATTTAAGACTATTTCTGTTTAAGTGCACTTAAGTTTTTTCCATTAAAAACTACTTAAATTTAAGTATATTCGAGCCATTTTCTGTTTAAGTGCATTTAAGTATATTTCTGTTTAAGTGCACTTAAGTTTTTTCCATTAAAAACTACTTAAATTTAAGTATATTCGAGCCATTTTCTGTTTAAGTGCATTTAAGTATATTTCTGTTTAAGTGCACTTAAGTTTTTTCCATTAAAAACTACTTAAATTTAAGTATATTCGAGCCATTTTCTGTTTAAGTGCATTTAAGTATATTTCTGTTTAAGTGCACTTAAGTTTTTTCCATTAAAAACTACTTAAATTTAAGTATATTTAAGCCATTTTCTGTTTAAGTGCATTTAAGACTATTTCTGTTTAAGTGCACTTAAGTTTTTTCCATTAAAAACTACTTAAATTTAAGTATATTCGAGCCATTTTCTGTTTAAGTGCATTTAAGTATATTTCTGTTTAAGTGCACTTAAGTTTTTTCCATTAAAAACTACTTAAATTTAAGTATATTTGAGCCATTTTCTGTTTAAGTGCATTTAAGTATATTTCTGTTTAAGTGCGCTTAAGTTTTTTCCGTTAAAACTACTTAAATTTAAGTATATTTGAGCCATTTTCTGTTTAAGTGCATTTAAGTATATTTCTGTTTAAGTGCACTTAAGTTTTTTCCGTTAAAAACTACTTAAATTTAAGTATATTAGAGCCGTTTTCTGTTTAAGTGCATTTAAGTCTATTTCTGTTTAAGTGCACTTAAGTTTTTTCCATTAAAAACTACTTAAATTTAAGTATATTTGAGCCATTTTCTGTTTAAGTGCATTTAAGTATATTTCTGTTTAAGTGCACTTAAGTTTTTTCCATTAAAAACTACTTAAATTTAAGTATATTTGAGCCATTTTCTGTTTAAGTGCATTTAAGTATATTTCTGTTTAAGTGCACTTAAGTTTTTTCCGTTAAAAACTACTTAAATTTAAGTATATTTGAGCCATTTTCAGTTTAAGTGCATTTAAGTATATTTCTGTTTAAGTGCACTTAAGTTTTTTCCGTTAAAAACTACTTAAATTTAAGTATATTAGAGCCGTTTTCTGTTTAAGTGCATTTAAGTATA
This sequence comes from Neocrepidodera transversa, assembly GCA_963243735.1. Classification (NCBI taxonomy): domain Eukaryota; kingdom Metazoa; phylum Arthropoda; class Insecta; order Coleoptera; family Chrysomelidae; genus Neocrepidodera; species Neocrepidodera transversa. The sequence goes on from OY725356.1 coordinate 11,051,529, forward strand.
TTTCTGTTTAAGTGCACTTAAGTTTTTTCCGTTAAAAACTACTTAAATTTAAGTATATTTGAGCCATTTTCGGTTTAAGTGCATTTAAGTATATTTCTGTTTAAGTGCACTTAAGTTTTTTCCGTTAAAAACTACTTAAATTTAAGTATATTTGAGCCATTTTCGGTTTAAGTGCATTTAAGTATATTTCTGTTTAAGTGCACTTAAGTTTTTTCCGTTAAAAACTACTTAAATTTAAGTATATTAGAGCCATTTTCTGTTTAAGTGCATTTAAGTCAATTTCTGTTTAAGTGCACTTAAGTTTTTTCTATTAAAAACTACTTAAATTTAAGTATATTAGAGCCATTTTCTGTTTAAGTGCATTTAAGACTATTTCTGTTTAAGTGCACTTAAGTTTTTTCCATTAAAAACTACTTAAATTTAAGTATATTAGAGCCATTTTCTGTTTAAGTGCATTTAAGTATATTTCTGTTTAAGTGCACTTAAGTTTTTTCCATTAAAAACTACTTAAATTTAAGTATATTAGAGCCATTTTCTGTTTAAGTGCATTTAAGACTATTTCTGTTTAAGTGCACTTAAGTTTTTTCCGTTAAAAACTACTTAAATTTAAGTATATTTAAGCCATTTTCTGTTTAAGTGCATTTAAGACTATTTCTGTTTAAGTGCACTTAAGTTTTTTCCATTAAAAACTACTTAAATTTAAGTATATTCGAGCCATTTTCTGTTTAAGTGCATTTACTTATATTTCTGTTTAAGTGCACTTAAGTTTTTTCCATTAAAAACTACTTAAATTTAAGTATATTCGAGCCATTTTCTGTTTAAGTGCATTTAAGTATATTTCTGTTTAAGTGCACTTAAGTTTTTTCCATTAAAAACTACTTAAATTTAAGTATATTCGAGCCATTTTCTGTTTAAGTGCATTTAAGTATATTTCTGTTTAAGTGCACTTAAGTTTTTTCCATTAAAAACTACTTAAATTTAAGTATATTAGAGCCATTTTCTGTTTAAGTGCATTTAAGTATATTTCTGTTTAAGTGCACTTAAGTTTTTTCCATTAAAAACTACTTAAATTTAAGTATATTTAAGCCATTTTCTGTTTAAGTGCATTTAAGACTATTTCTGTTTAAGTGCACTTAAGTTTTTTCCATTAAAAACTACTTAAATTTAAGTATATTCGAGCCATTTTCTGTTTAAGTGCATTTAAGTATATTTCTGTTTAAGTGCACTTAAGTTTTTTCCATTAAAAACTACTTAAATTTAAGTATATTCGAGCCATTTTCTGTTTAAGTGCATTTAAGTATATTTCTGTTTAAGTGCACTTAAGTTTTTTCCATTAAAAACTACTTAAATTTAAGTATATTCGAGCCATTTTCTGTTTAAGTGCATTTAAGTATATTTCTGTTTAAGTGCACTTAAGTTTTTTCCATTAAAAACTACTTAAATTTAAGTATATTAGAGCCATTTTCTGTTTAAGTGCATTTAAGTATATTTCTGTTTAAGTGCACTTAAGTTTTTTCCGTTAAAAACAACTTAAATTTAAGTATATTTAAGCCATTTTCTGTTTAAGTGCATTTAAGATTATTTCTGTTTAAGTGCACTTAAGTTTTTTCCGTTAAAAACTACTTAAATTTAAGTATATTTAAGCCATTTTCTGTTTAAGTGCATTTAAGACTATTTCTGTTTAAGTGCACTTAAGTTTTTTCCGTTAAAAACTACTTAAATTTAAGTATATTTAAGCCATTTTCTGTTTAAGTGCATTTAAGATTATTTCTGTTTAAGTGCACTTAAGTTTTTTCCGTTAAAAACTACTTAAATTTAAGTATATTTAAGCCATTTTCTGTTTAAGTGCATTTAAGACTATTTCTGTTTAAGTGCACTTAAGTTTTTTCCGTTAAAAACTACTTAAATTTAAGTATATTTAAGCCATTTTCTGTTTAAGTGCATTTAAGTATATTTCTGTTTAAGTGCACTTAAGTTTTTTCCATTAAAAACTACTTAAATTTAAGTATATTTGAGCCATTTTCTGTTTAAGTGCATTTAAGTATATTTCTGTTTAAGTGCACTTAAGTTTTTTCCGTTAAAACTACTTAAATTTAAGTATATTTGAGCCATTTTCTGTTTAAGTGCATTTAAGTATATTTCTGTTTAAGTGCACTTAAGTTTTTTCCGTTAAAAACTACTTAAATTTAAGTATATTAGAGCCGTTTTCTGTTTAAGTGCATTTAAGTCTATTTCTGTTTAAGTGCACTTAAGTTTTTTCCATTAAAAACTACTTAAATTTAAGTATATTTGAGCCATTTTCTGTTTAAGTGCATTTAAGTATATTTCTGTTTAAGTGCACTTAAGTTTTTTCCATTAAAAACTACTTAAATTTAAGTATATTAGAGCCATTTTCTGTTTAAGTGCATTTAAGTCTATTTCTGTTTAAGTGCACTTAAGTTTTTTCTATTAAAAACTACTTAAATTTAAGTATATTAGAGCCATTTTCTGTTTAAGTGCATTTAAGTCAATTTCTGTTTAAGTGCACTTAAGTTTTTTCTATTAAAAACTACTTAAATTTAAGTATATTAGAGCCATTTTCTGTTTAAGTGCATTTAAGACTATTTCTGTTTAAGTGCACTTAAGTTTTTTCCATTAAAAACTACTTAAATTTAAGTATATTAGAGCCATTTTCTGTTTAAGTGCATTTAAGTATATTTCTGTTTAAGTGCACTTAAGTTTTTTCCATTAAAAACTACTTAAATTTAAGTATATTAGAGCCATTTTCTGTTTAAGTGCATTTAAGACTATTTCTGTTTAAGTGCACTTAAGTTTTTTCCGTTAAAAACTACTTAAATTTAAGTATATTTAAGCCATTTTCTGTTTAAGTGCATTTAAGACTATTTCTGTTTAAGTGCACTTAAGTTTTTTCCATTAAAAACTACTTAAATTTAAGTATATTCGAGCCATTTTCTGTTTAAGTGCATTTAAGTATATTTCTGTTTAAGTGCACTTAAGTTTTTTCCATTAAAAACTACTTAAATTTAAGTATATTCGAGCCATTTTCTGTTTAAGTGCATTTAAGTATATTTCTGTTTAAGTGCACTTAAGTTTTTTCCATTAAAAACTACTTAAATTTAAGTATATTAGAGCCATTTTCTGTTTAAGTGCATTTAAGTATATTTCTGTTTAAGTGCACTTAAGTTTTTTCCATTAAAAACTACTTAAATTTAAGTATATTTAAGCCATTTTCTGTTTAAGTGCATTTAAGACTATTTCTGTTTAAGTGCACTTAAGTTTTTTCCATTAAAAACTACTTAAATTTAAGTATATTCGAGCCATTTTCTGTTTAAGTGCATTTAAGTATATTTCTGTTTAAGTGCACTTAAGTTTTTTCCATTAAAAACTACTTAAATTTAAGTATATTCGAGCCATTTTCTGTTTAAGTGCATTTAAGTATATTTCTGTTTAAGTGCACTTAAGTTTTTTCCATTAAAAACTACTTAAATTTAAGTATATTCGAGCCATTTTCTGTTTAAGTGCATTTAAGTATATTTCTGTTTAAGTGCACTTAAGTTTTTTCCATTAAAAACTACTTAAATTTAAGTATATTTAAGCCATTTTCTGTTTAAGTGCATTTAAGACTATTTCTGTTTAAGTGCACTTAAGTTTTTTCCATTAAAAACTACTTAAATTTAAGTATATTCGAGCCATTTTCTGTTTAAGTGCATTTAAGTATATTTCTGTTTAAGTGCACTTAAGTTTTTTCCATTAAAAACTACTTAAATTTAAGTATATTTGAGCCATTTTCTGTTTAAGTGCATTTAAGTATATTTCTGTTTAAGTGCGCTTAAGTTTTTTCCGTTAAAACTACTTAAATTTAAGTATATTTGAGCCATTTTCTGTTTAAGTGCATTTAAGTATATTTCTGTTTAAGTGCACTTAAGTTTTTTCCGTTAAAAACTACTTAAATTTAAGTATATTAGAGCCGTTTTCTGTTTAAGTGCATTTAAGTCTATTTCTGTTTAAGTGCACTTAAGTTTTTTCCATTAAAAACTACTTAAATTTAAGTATATTTGAGCCATTTTCTGTTTAAGTGCATTTAAGTATATTTCTGTTTAAGTGCACTTAAGTTTTTTCCATTAAAAACTACTTAAATTTAAGTATATTTGAGCCATTTTCTGTTTAAGTGCATTTAAGTATATTTCTGTTTAAGTGCACTTAAGTTTTTTCCGTTAAAAACTACTTAAATTTAAGTATATTTGAGCCATTTTCAGTTTAAGTGCATTTAAGTATATTTCTGTTTAAGTGCACTTAAGTTTTTTCCGTTAAAAACTACTTAAATTTAAGTATATTAGAGCCGTTTTCTGTTTAAGTGCATTTAAGTATATTTCTGTTTAAGTGCACTTAAGTTTTTTCCGTTAAAAACTACTTAAATTTAAGTATATTTGAGCCATTTTCGGTTTAAGTGCATTTAAGTATATTTCTGTTTAAGTGCACTTAAGTTTTTTCCGTTAAAAACTACTTAAATTTAAGTATATTTGAGCCATTTTCGGTTTAAGTGCATTTAAGTATATTTCTGTTTAAGTGCACTTAAGTTTTTTCCGTTAAAAACTACTTAAATTTAAGTATATTAGAGCCGTTTTCTGTTTAAGTGCATTTAAGTATATTTCTGTTTAAGTGCACTTAAGTTTTTTCCGTTAAAAACTACTTAAATTTAAGTATATTAGAGCCGTTTTCTGTTTAAGTGCATTTAAGTATATTTCTGTTTAAGTGCACTTAAGTTTTTTCCGTTAAAAACTACTTAAATTTAAGTATATTAGAGCCGTTTTCTGTTTAAGTGCATTTAAGTATATTTCTGTTTAAGTGCACTTAAGTTTTTTCCGTTAAAAACTACTTAAATTTAAGTATATTAGAGCCGTTTTCTGTTTAAGTGCATTTAAGTCTATTTCTGTTTAAGTGCACTTAAGTTTTTTCCATTAAAAACTACTTAAATTTAAGTATATTTGAGCCGTTTTCTGTTTAAGTGCATTTAAGTATATTTCTGTTTAAGTGCACTTAAGTTTTTTCCGTTAAAAACTACTTAAATTTAAGTATATTAGAGCCGTTTTCTGTTTAAGTGCATTTAAGTATATTTCTGTTTAAGTGCACTTAAGTTTTTTCCGTTAAAAACTACTTAAATTTAAGTATATTAGAGCCGTTTTCTGTTTAAGTGCATTTAAGTATATTTCTGTTTAAGTGCACTTAAGTTTTTTCCGTTAAAAACTACTTAAATTTAAGTATATTAGAGCCGTTTTCTGTTTAAGTGCATTTAAGTATATTTCTGTTTAAGTGCACTTAAGTTTTTTCCGTTAAAACTACTTAAATTTAAGTATATTTGAGCCATTTTCTGTTTTAGTGCATTTAAGTATATTTCTGTTTAAGTGCACTTAAGTTTTTTCCGTTAAAAACTACTTAAATTTAAGTATATTAGAGCCATTTTCTGTTTAAGTGCATTTAAGTCTATTTCTGTTTAAGTGCACTTAAGTTTTTTCCGTTAAAAACTACTTAAATTTAAGTATATTTGAGCCATTTTCTGTTTAAGTGCATTTAAGTCTATTTCTGTTTAAGTGCACTTAAGTTTTTTCCGTTAAAAACTACTTAAATTTAAGTATATTTGAGCCATTTTCTGTTTAAGTGCATTTAAGTATATTTCTGTTTAAGTGCACTTAAGTTTTTTCCGTTAAAAACTACTTAAATTTAAGTATATTAGAGCCGTTTTCTGTTTAAGTGCATTTAAGTCTATTTCTGTTTAAGTGCACTTAAGTTTTTTCCGTTAAAAACTACTTAAATTTAAGTATATTTGAGCCATTTTCGGTTTAAGTGCATTTAAGTATATTTCTGTTTAAGTGCACTTAAATTTTTTCCGTTAAAAACTACTTAAATTTAAGTATATTAGAGCCGTTTTCTGTTTAAGTGCATTTAAGTCTATTTCTGTTTAAGTGCACTTAAGTTTTTTCCATTAAAAACTACTTAAATTTAAGTATATTTGAGCCATTTTCTGTTTAAGTGCATTTAAGTATATTTCTGTTTAAGTGCACTTAAGTTTTTTCCGTTAAAAACTACTTAAATTTAAGTATATTAGAGCCGTTTTCTGTTTAAGTGCATTTAAGTCTATTTCTGTTTAAGTGCACTTAAGTTTTTTCCGTTAAAACTACTTAAATTTAAGAATATTTGAGCCATTTTCTGTTTAAGTGCATTTAAGTATATTTCTGTTTAAGTGCACTTAAGTTTTTTCCGTTAAAACTACTTAAATTTAAGTATATTTGAGCCATTTTCTGTTTAAGTGCATTTAAGTATATTTCTGTTTAAGTGCACTTAAGTTTTTTCCGTTAAAAACTACTTAAATTTAAGTATATTAGAGCCGTTTTCTGTTTAAGTGCATTTAAGTCTATTTCTGTTTAAGCGCACTTAAGTTTTTTCCATTAAAAACTACTTAAATTTAAGTATATTTGAGCCATTTTCTGTTTAAGTGCATTTAAGTATATTTCTGTTTAAGTGCACTTAAGTTTTTTCCATTAAAAACTACTTAAATTTAAGTATATTTGAGCCATTTTCTGTTTAAGTGCATTTAAGTATATTTCTGTTTAAGTGCACTTAAGTTTTTTCCGTTAAAAACTACTTAAATTTAAGTATATTAGAGCCGTTTTCTGTTTAAGTGCATTTAAGTATATTTCTGTTTAAGTGCACTTAAGTTTTTTCCGTTAAAAACTACTTAAATTTAAGTATATTAGAGCCATTTTCTGTTTAAGTGCATTTAAGTCTATTTCTGTTTAAGTGCACTTAAGTTTTTTCCGTTAAAAACTACTTAAATTTAAGTATATTTGAGCCATTTTCGGTTTAAGTGCATTTAAGTATATTTCTGTTTAAGTGCACTTAAGTTTTTTCCGTTAAAAACTACTTAAATTTAAGTATATTAGAGCCGTTTTCTGTTTAAGTGCATTTAAGTATATTTCTGTTTAAGTGCACTTAAGTTTTTTCCGTTAAAAACTACTTAAATTTAAGTATATTAGAGCCATTTTCTGTTTAAGTGCATTTAAGTCTATTTCTGTTTAAGTGCACTTAAGTTTTTTCCGTTAAAAACTACTTAAATTTAAGTATATTTGAGCCATTTTCTGTTTAAGTGCATTTAAGTCTATTTCTGTTTAAGTGCACTTAAGTTTTTTCCGTTAAAAACTACTTAAATTTAAGTATATTAGAGCCGTTTTCTGTTTAAGTGCATTTAAGTCTATTTCTGTTTAAGTGCACTTAAGTTTTTTCCATTAAAAACTACTTAAATTTAAGTATATTTGAGCCATTTTCTGTTTAAGTGCATTTAAGTATATTTCTGTTTAAGTGCACTTAAGTTTTTTCCGTTAAAAACTACTTAAATTTAAGTATATTTGAGCCATTTTCGGTTTAAGTGCATTTAAGTATATTTCTGTTTAAGTGCACTTAAGTTTTTTCCGTTAAAAACTACTTAAATTTAAGTATATTAGAGCCGTTTTCTGTTTAAGTGCATTTAAGTATATTTCTGTTTAAGTGCACTTAAGTTTTTTCCGTTAAAAACTACTTAAATTTAAGTATATTAGAGCCGTTTTCTGTTTAAGTGCATTTAAGTCTATTTCTGTTTAAGTGCACTTAAGTTTTTTCCATTAAAAACTACTTAAATTTAAGTATATTTGAGCCATTTTCTGTTTAAGTGCATTTAAGTATATTTCTGTTTAAGTGCACTTAAGTTTTTTCCGTTAAAAACTACTTAAATTTAAGTATATTAGAGCCGTTTTCTGTTTAAGTGCATTTAAGTATATTTCTGTTTAAGTGCACTTAAGTTTTTTCCGTTAAAAACTACTTAAATTTAAGTATATTAGAGCCGTTTTCTGTTTAAGTGCATTTAAGTATATTTCTGTTTAAGTGCACTTAAGTTTTTTCCGTTAAAAACTACTTAAATTTAAGTATATTTGAGCCATTTTCGGTTTAAGTGCATTTAAGTATATTTCTGTTTAAGTGCACTTAAGTTTTTTCCGTTAAAAACTACTTAAATTTAAGTATATTAGAGCCGTTTTCTGTTTAAGTGCATTTAAGTATATTTCTGTTTAAGTGCACTTAAGTTTTTTCCGTTAAAAACTACTTAAATTTAAGTATATTTGAGCCATTTTCGGTTTAAGTGCATTTAAGTATATTTCTGTTTAAGTGCACTTAAGTTTTTTCCGTTAAAAACTACTTAAATTTAAGTATATTTGAGCCGTTTTCTGTTTAAGTGCATTTAAGTATATTTCTGTTTAAGTGCACTTAAGTTTTTTCCGTTAAAAACTACTTAAATTTAAGTATATTAGAGCCGTTTTCTGTTTAAGTGCATTTAAGTATATTTCTGTTTAAGTGCACTTAAGTTTTTTCCGTTAAAAACTACTTAAATTTAAGTATATTTGAGCCATTTTCGGTTTAAGTGCATTTAAGTATATTTCTGTTTAAGTGCACTTAAGTTTTTTCCGTTAAAAACTACTTAAATTTAAGTATATTTGAGCCATTTTCTGTTTAAGTGCATTTAAGTATATTTCTGTTTAAGTGCACTTAAGTTTTTTCCATTAAAAACTACTTAAATTTAAGTATATTTGAGCCATTTTCTGTTTAAGTGCATTTAAGTATATTTCTGTTTAAGTGCACTTAAGTTTTTTCCGTTAAAAACTACTTAAATTTAAGTATATTTGAGCCATTTTCTGTTTAAGTGCATTTAAGTCTATTTCTGTTTAAGTGCACTTAAGTTTTTTCCGTTAAAAACTACTTAAATTTAAGTATATTTGAGCCATTTTCTGTTTAAGTGCATTTAAGTCTATTTCTGTTTAAGTGCACTTAAGTTTTTTCCGTTAAAAACTACTTAAATTTAAGTATATTTGAGCCATTTTCTGTTTAAGTGCATTTAAGTCTATTTCTGTTTAAGTGCACTTAAGTTTTTTCCGTTAAAAACTACTTAAATTTAAGTATATTAGAGCCGTTTTCTGTTTAAGTGCATTTAAGTCTATTTCTGTTTAAGTGCACTTAAGTTTTTTCCGTTAAAACTACTTAAATTTAAGTATATTAGAGCCGTTTTCTGTTTAAGTGCATTTAAGTCTATTTCTGTTTAAGTGCACTTAAGTTTTTTCCATTAAAAACTACTTAAATTTAAGTATATTTGAGCCATTTTCTGTTTAAGTGCATTTAAGTCTATTTCTGTTTAAGTGCACTTAAGTTTTTTCCGTTAAAAACTACTTAAATTTAAGTATATTTGAGCCATTTTCTGTTTAAGTGCATTTAAGTCTATTTCTGTTTAAGTGCACTTAAGTTTTTTCCGTTAAAAACTACTTAAATTTAAGTATATTAGAGCCGTTTTCTGTTTAAGTGCATTTAAGTCTATTTCTGTTTAAGTGCACTTAAGTTTTTTCCATTAAAAACTACTTAAATTTAAGTATATTAGAGCCGTTTTCTGTTTAAGTGCATTTAAGTCTATTTCTGTTTAAGTGCACTTAAGTTTTTTCCATTAAAAACTACTTAAATTTAAGTATATTTGAGCCATTTTCTGTTTAAGTGCATTTAAGTCTATTTCTGTTTAAGTGCACTTAAGTTTTTTCCGTTAAAAACTACTTAAATTTAAGTATATTAGAGCCGTTTTCTGTTTAAGTGCATTTAAGTCTATTTCTGTTTAAGTGCACTTAAGTTTTTTCCATTAAAAACTACTTAAATTTAAGTATATTTGAGCCATTTTCGGTTTAAGTGCATTTAAGTATATTTCTGTTTAAGTGCACTTAAGTTTTTTCCATTAAAAACTACTTAAATTTAAGTATATTTGAGCCATTTTCTGTTTAAGTGCATTTAAGTATATTTCTGTTTAAGTGCACTTAAGTTTTTTCCATTAAAAACTACTTAAATTTAAGTATATTTGAGCCATTTTCTGTTTAAGTGCATTTAAGTATATTTCTGTTTAAGTGCACTTAAGTTTTTTCCATTAAAAACTACTTAAATTTAAGTATATTTGAGCCATTTTCTGTTTAAGTGCATTTAAGTATATTTCTGTTTAAGTGCACTTAAGTTTTTTCCGTTAAAAACTACTTAAATTTAAGTATATTAGAGCCATTTTCTGTTTAAGTGCATTTAAGACTATTTCTGTTTAAGTGCACTTAAGTTTTTTCCATTAAAAACTACTTAAATTTAAGTATATTTGAGCCATTTTCTGTTTAAGTGCATTTAAGTATATTTCTGTTTAAGTGCACTTAAGTTTTTTCCATTAAAAACTACTTAAATTTAAGTATATTTGAGCCATTTTCTGTTTAAGTGCATTTAAGTATATTTCTGTTTAAGTGCACTTAAGTTTTTTCCGTTAAAAACTACTTAAATTTAAGTATATTAGAGCCATTTTCTGTTTAAATGCATTTAAGACTATTTCTGTTTAAGTGCACTTAAGTTTTTTCCGTTAAAAACTACTTAAATTTAAGTATATTTAAGCCATTTTCTGTTTAAGTGCATTTAAGTATATTTCTGTTTAAGTGCACTTAAGTTTTTTCCGTTAAAAACTACTTAAATTTAAGTATATTAGAGCCATTTTCTGTTTAAGTGCATTTAAGTATATTTCTGTTTAAGTGCACTTAAGTTTTTTCCATTAAAAACTACTTAAATTTAAGTATATTTGAGCCATTTTCTGTTTAAGTGCATTTAAGTATATTTCTGTTTAAGTGCACTTAAGTTTTTTCCGTTAAAAACTACTTAAATTTAAGTATATTAGAGCCATTTTCTGTTTAAGTGCATTTAAGTATATTTCTGTTTAAGTGCACTTAAGTTTTTTCCGTTAAAAACTACTTAAATTTAAGTATATTAGAGCCATTTTCTGTTTAAATGCATTTAAGTATATTTCTGTTTAAGTGCACTTAAGTTTTTTCCGTTAAAAACTACTTAAATTTAAGTATATTAGAGCCATTTTCTGTTTAAATGCATTTAAGTATATTTCTGTTTAAGTGCACTTAAGTTTTTTCCGTTAAAAACTACTTAAATTTAAGTATATTTGAGCCATTTTCTGTTTAAGTGCATTTAAGTATATTTCTGTTTAAGTGCACTTAAGTTTTTTCCGTTAAAAACTACTTAAATTTAAGTATATTAGAGCCATTTTCTGTTTAAGTGCATTTAAGTATATTTCTGTTTAAGTGCACTTAAGTTTTTTCCGTTAAAAACTACTTAAATTTAAGTATATTAGAGCCATTTTCTGTTTAAATGCATTTAAGTATATTTCTGTTTAAGTACACTACTTTCCCTTTTTTTGTCCCTTCTCCGCCTATATTAACCCCACTACCTATTTTTTTTAACCCACTTAATTTTTCCCCTTCTTTTTTTGTTTTTTTTTCCCCCACTTTGCTCTATTTATTATTTTGTTTTTACCCCACTTTTTGGCCTACTTTTCTCCTTTTTTTAACCCACATTTCCCCTATTTTCGTTCCTTCCCCGCCTATTTTTACCCCACTTCTCATTTTTTTACCGCAATTACCCCTTTTTGCTTCATATTTCCCCTTCTTTTTTTTATGGTTTTGAGCCCAATTTCCTCCATTTATTTATCATTTTTACCCTACTCTTCCTCCATTTTATCGCCCCACTTTTCCCCTCAATTTTTTATATTTATTCTAACCTAAGTTAATTTATGTTATAATTTTTTTTTTGGCTCATAATAAAACAAAAAAATGTTTGTCTTTTGTTTTTCTTCTTCTTCTTCTTCTTTTTTTTTTTGTGAAATTCATCCTGGTACTAATGAGTTCGTAGTCATTGGACGTCTCCATCAAGAAAGCCGTGACTTGTGGTGTTATCAGCACGTTACGTCACGAACTGGTAATTAGTACCGAGCAATTAGCGACCAATCAATTCGGGCTTGAGACGGTCCATATCTCTTTTTTTCTTATCTTTCGCTAGTAGGCAGGGCGGTAGTCAGACAAAATACCAATTAACCACCTGCAAGATTTCCCGATTTAAATCATTTGGATTTCTATTATTTTAATTGGTTTATAAAATTTCCAGACTTAAGTCTATTTGATTTTCCATATAACCTGCATATTTTCCAGACTTTGGTCTATAAGATTTTCCATATTAACCTGCAAGATTTCCCGATTTATGTCACTTGGATTTCTATTATTTTAAATAGACTACAAAATGTCCAGACTTTGGTCTATTAGATTTTCCATATATACCTGCAGGATTTCCCGATTTATGTAACTTGGATTTCTATTATTTTAAATAGACTACAAAATGTCCAGACTTTGGTCTATTAGATTTTCCATATATACCTGCAGGATTTCCCGATTTATGTCACTTGGATTTCTATTATTTTAAATAGACTACAAAATGTCCAGACTTTGGTCTATTAGATTTTCCATATATACCTGCAGGATTTCCCGATTTATGTCACTTGGATTTCTATTATTTTAAATAGAGTACAAAATGTCCAGACTTTGGTCTATTAGATTTTCCATATATACCTGCAGGATTTCCCGATTTATGTCACTTGGATTTCTATTATTTTAAATAGACTTCAAAATGTCCAGACTTTGGTCTATAAGATTTTCCATATATACCTGCAGGATTTCCCGATTTATGTCACTTGGATTTCTATTATTTTAAATAGACTACAAAATGTCCAGACTTTGGTCTATTAGATTTTCCATATATACCTGCAGGATTTCCCGATTTATGTCACTTGGATTTCTATTATTTTAAATAGACTTCAAAATGTCCAGACTTTGGTCTATAAGATTTTCCATATATACCTGCAGGATTTCCCGATTTATGTCACTTGGATTTCTATTATTTTAAATAGACTACAAAATGTCCAGACTTTGGTCTATTAGATTTTCCATATATACCTGCAGGATTTCCCGATTTATGTCACTTGGATTTCTATTATTTTAAATAGACTACAAAATGTCCAGACTTTAGTCTATAATTTGTATCTCCATGACTATTAAAAGGTTTTCGTGACTGATGAGCTGAGATAAGAAGAATTAGTTCGACATATGGCATGGCCGCCTACGCCTCTTTTTGCCACTCCTGGCGAGACAGAGAAAAATTATTCCTCGAGTATAATTAGGACGGTACAAAATTAAGATTTTTTTTGTACCGGAAATTTTTTTACAAAAAATATATGAAATTTTTATATTCTATAGATGTAACAATTTAATTTGTATAATATTACTTCTAAACTTAAAATAATTGCGTTTTAAATAAAATTTTGGACACCATCTTCATAGGTTATTATATCTGGGTTATACTCCAGGTGGTTAAAGTAACTGTAATCTTAATAAAAATTAAAAATATTCATGCTATCCTTGACCCAGATATGTAAACTTCCCCATATCAAAAAAATTCTGTAAGAATTTTAATTTGGACACCTTCTCCGTGGTTATCATTTTTTGGTAAATTTTTCAAGTGATCTAGGTATCGAAATTACTTTTAGACATCAAATAATTGCATTTTAAATAAAATTTTGGACGCCATCTTCATAGGTTATAATATCTAAGATATCCTCCAGGTGCTCCGGGTGTCAATAATTTAAAAAAAAATCTAAAGTAACTCTTTTTAATCTAGAAATAAGTGATTGAGATTCAATATTTGAAATTTAAAAAAATTATGGACACCATCTTCATGGGTTTTCATTTCTAAGTTATCCCCCAGGTGATCTAGGTATCAAAATTACTTATAAATAACATTCTGGACGTCTTCTTCATGGATTAAAGTTCCAAATATATCCTCCAGGTGATCTAGGCGTTAATTTTGTCTAAAATTACTCTCTCTAGTCTAGTATTAATGTCTATAGGTTAAAATATTTGAAATTATATAAAATTATGGACACCATCTTCATGGGTTTTCATTTCTAAGTTATCCCCCAGGTGATCTAGGTATCAAAATTACTTATAAATAACATTCTGGACGTCTTCTTCATGGATTAAAGTTCCAAATATATCCTCCAGGTGGTTTATACATCAAAATTGTCTTAAATGACTGTTTTTGGTCTAGTATTAACTTATATAAGTTAAAATAATTGTTTTTAAAAAATTTTATGGACATCATCTTCATGGGTTTTCATTTTTAAGTCATCCTCCAGGTGGTCTAGGTATCAAAATTACTTATAAATTATAAATAACTATATTTAAGATAATTTATTTAATATAAGTGACAGCAAGAAGTGAGATATGAAGTTATAACTAGTCGATTAATTTATAAATATTTTTTTTTTCGGTTTTTTAATTAATATTTATTTAGTAGAATGGAAAATATTTATGGTTGGGTATTTTTTTTTTTATTTCGAGATGATAATCGCACCTAATTTAATATGTAGCGACATTTTTACTGCGGAACGGTCCGAATTGCGAGCAATTAATTTTAAAGTTTCTTATGAAAGGTACATCATCCGGGGGTATAAAATTCGAATTATGTCGCTATCTGCACGCTCATTTGTTAATGAAATGTCCGCTAATTAATTTTCGTATTATGCGCTCGATGGAATTTTTTTTTTTTTTTTATCTTTTTCTCTCTCTCGTTATGGTCAGGAATTTTGATTATTTCCTTTTTTTCTATGACCGGTTGCTACATTTTTTTTTTATAACAATAATATTAAATTTAATTATTTAATTTTATTTATATGGAGGGAAAAAATATTTTTGTACTGGAAGACAACCAAAAAAAAAATTAAAAAAATTTGAAAAAACCGAAATCACAAAATAAAAAAAAAAACTATAAAAAAAAACCAAAAAAAAGTCGGAAAAAAATTAAAAAAAATTGAATAGGTGTTCATAAAAAAATAGTGTATGGCCACTATAAGTATGTATTTTAATATATTTTTTAAATAACATAAATTAAAAAAATTACTTACAACTGAAACTGAATGGTTTTTTTTTGAAGTGAAACTGAAAACAGAAAAAATAATTTTTTATCAGCAATTTTTATAAAAAAAAAAATTCGTTTGTCGTGATTTTTTTGTTTAATTTGAACCAATTAAAATTCTAAAAATATATATTTATATATATCGAGTTAAATGGCCTTGTTTTATTTGTCTGCAGCCCCTCAGATCCTGATACCGGCGTCCGTTGCCGACGCCCATTTCGCGTGTCGACGCGACGTCGACGCCATTATTTCTCATTCGGTAAAAAAAAAAAAAAAAAAAAAAAAAAAAGAAATGAAAAATAAAATCACGTGTCCTTTGGATATTCCTCAACTTCCCTTTTCGGATTTTTTAATGTTATTCAAATTGAAATCCATGCAGACATGAATTTTCGTGCCGTAGTCTTAATTCCAGCAATTTGTCGGTTACACCCCCCAATTGGCCCGCCCCCAACCCCCGCTTTTGAATCGTTTCTACCTGTGATCGTTTTTAGTGACCAGTGACGTAGAAATTATTATTTAAAATAATTAAATACTAGGACAAATTAAATTATGACAAGTATAAAATTTTAATTATTTATAGATGTAACAATTTAATTTGTATAATATTTTGTACAAAAATAAATTTGTACAATTTAAGAAATTTTATACGTTAGACAAATTAAATTATGACAAGTATAAAATTTTAATTATTTATAGATGTAACAATTTAATTTGTATAATATTTTGTACAAAAATAAATTTGTACAATTTAAGAAATTTTATACGTTAGACAAATTAAATTATGACAAGTATAAAATTTTAATTATTTATAGATGTAACAATTTAATTTGTATAATATTTTGTACAAAAATAAATTTGTACAATTTAAGAAATTTTATACTTCGGACAAATTAAATTATGACAAGTATAAAATTTTAATTATTTATAGATGTAACAATTTAATTTGTATAATATTTTGTACAAAAATAAATTTGTACAATTTAAGAAATTTTATACGTTGGACAAATTAAATTATGACAAGTATAAAATTTTAATTATTTATAGATGTAACAATTTAATTTGTATAATATTTTGTACAAAAATAAATTTGTACAATTTAAGAAATTTTATACTTCGGACAAATTAAATTATGACAAGTATAAAATTTTAATTATTTATAGATGTAACAATTTAATTTGTATAATATTTTGTACAAAAATAAATTTGTACAATTTAAGAAATTTTATACGTTGGACAAATTAAATTATGACAAGTATAAAATTTTAATTATTTATAGATGTAACAATTTAATTTGTATAATATTTTGTACAAAAATAAATTTGTACAATTTAAGAAATTTTATACTTCGGACAAATTAAATTATGACAAGTATAAAATTTTAATTATTTATAGATGTAACAATTTAATTTGTATAATATTTTGTACAAAAATAAATTTGTACAATTTAAGAAATTTTATACTTCGGACAAATTAAATTATGACAAGTATAAAATTTTAATTATTTATAGATGTAACAATTTAATTTGTATAATATTTTGTACAAAAATAAATTTGTACAATTTAAGAAATTTTATACGTTGGACAAATTAAATTATGACAAGTATAAAATTTTAATTATTTATAGATGTAACAATTTAATTTGTATAATATTTTGTACAAAAATAAATTTGTACAATTTAAGAAATTTTATACTTCGGACAAATTAAATTATGACAAGTATAAAATTTTAATTATTTATAGATGTAACAATTTAATTTGTATAATATTTTGTACAAAAATAAATTTGTACAATTTAAGAAATTTTATACGTTGGACAAATTAAATTATGACAAGTATAAAATTTTAATTATTTATAGATGTAACAATTTAATTTGTATAATATTTTGTACAAAAATAAATTTGTACAATTTAAGAAATTTTATACGTTGGACAAATTAAATTATGACAAGTATAAAATTTTAATTATTTATAGATGTAACAATTTAATTTGTATAATATTTTGTACAAAAATAAATTTGTACAATTTAAGAAATTTTATACTTCGGACAAATTAAATTATGACAAGTATAAAATTTTAATTATTTATAGATGTAACAATTTAATTTGTATAATATTTTGTACAAAAATAAATTTGTACAATTTAAGAAATTTTATACTTCGGACAAATTAAATTATGACAAGTATAAAATTTTAATTATTTATAGATGTAACAATTTAATTTGTATAATATTTTGTACAAAAATAAATTTGTACAATTTAAGAAATTTTATACGTTGGACAAATTAAATTATGACAAGTATAAAATTTTAATTATTTATAGATGTAACAATTTAATTTGTATAATATTTTGTACAAAAATAAATTTGTACAATTTAAGAAATTTTATACTTCGGACAAATTAAATTATGACAAGTATAAAATTTTAATTATTTATAGATGTAACAATTTAATTTGTATAATATTTTGTACAAAAATAAATTTGTACAATTTAAGAAATTTTATACTTCGGACAAATTAAATTATGACAAGTATAAAATTTTAATTATTTATAGATGTAACAATTTAATTTGTATAATATTTTGTACAAAAATAAATTTATACAATTTAAGAAATTTTATACTTCGGACAAATTAAATTATGACAAGTATAAAATTTTAATTATTTATAGATGTAACAATTTAATTTGTATAATATTTTGTACAAAAATAAATTTATACAATTTAAGAAATTTTATACGTTGGACAAATTAAATTATGACAAGTATAAAATTTTAATTATTTATAGATGTAACAATTTAATTTGTATAATATTTTGTACAAAAATAAATTTATACAATTTAAGAAATTTTATACGTTGGACAAATTAAATTATGACAAGTATAAAATTTTAATTATTTATAGATGTAACAATTTAATTTGTATAATATTTTGTACAAAAATAAATTTGTACAATTTAAGAAATTTTATACGTTGGACAAATTAAATTATGACAAGTATAAAATTTTAATTATTTATAGATGTAACAATTTAATTTGTATAATATTTTGTACAAAAATAAATTTGTACAATTTAAGAAATTTTATACTTCGGACAAATTAAATTATGACAAGTATAAAATTTTAATTATTTATAGATGTAACAATTTAATTTGTATAATATTTTGTACAAAAATAAATTTGTACAATTTAAGAAATTTTATACGTTGGACAAATTAAATTATGACAAGTATAAAATTTTAATTATTTATAGATGTAACAATTTAATTTGTATAATATTTTGTACAAAAATAAATTTGTACAATTTAAGAAATTTTATACGTTGGACAAATTAAATTATGACAAGTATAAAATTTTAATTATTTATAGATGTAACAATTTAATTTGTATAATATTTTGTACAAAAATAAATTTGTACAATTTAAGAAATTTTATACTTCGGACAAATTAAATTATGACAAGTATAAAATTTTAATTATTTATAGATGTAACAATTTAATTTGTATAATATTTTGTACAAAAATAAATTTGTACAATTTAAGAAATTTTATACTTCGGACAAATTAAATTATGACAAGTATAAAATTTTAATTATTTATAGATGTAACAATTTAATTTGTATAATATTTTGTACAAAAATAAATTTGTACAATTTAAGAAATTTTATACGTTGGACAAATTAAATTATGACAAGTATAAAATTTTAATTATTTATAGATGTAACAATTTAATTTGTATAATATTTTGTACAAAAATAAATTTGTACAATTTAAGAAATTTTATACTTCGGACAAATTAAATTATGACAAGTATAAAATTTTAATTATTTATAGATGTAACAATTTAATTTGTATAATATTTTGTACAAAAATAAATTTGTACAATTTAAGAAATTTTATACTTCGGACAAATTAAATTATGACAAGTATAAAATTTTAATTATTTATAGATGTAACAATTTAATTTGTATAATATTTTGTACAAAAATAAATTTGTACAATTTAAGAAATTTTATACTTCGGACAAATTAAATTATGACAAGTATAAAATTTTAATTATTTATAGATGTAACAATTTAATTTGTATAATATTTTGTACAAAAATAAATTTGTACAATTTAAGAAATTTTATACGTTGGACAAATTAAATTATGACAAGTATAAAATTTTAATTATTTATAGATGTAACAATTTAATTTGTATAATATTTTGTACAAAAATAAATTTGTACAATTTAAGAAATTTTATACTTCGGACAAATTAAATTATGACAAGTATAAAATTTTAATTATTTATAGATGTAACAATTTAATTTGTATAATATTTTGTACAAAAATAAATTTGTACAATTTAAGAAATTTTATACTTCGGACAAATTAAATTATGACAAGTATAAAATTTTAATTATTTATAGATGTAACAATTTAATTTGTATAATATTTTGTACAAAAATAAATTTGTACAATTTAAGAAATTTTATACTTCGGACAAATTAAATTATGACAAGTATAAAATTTTAATTATTTATAGATGTAACAATTTAATTTGTATAATATTTTGTACAAAAATAAATTTGTACAATTTAAGAAATTTTATACTTCGGACAAATTAAATTATGACAAGTATAAAATTTTAATTATTTATAGATGTAACAATTTAATTTGTATAATATTTTGTACAAAAATAAATTTGTACAATTTAAGAAATTTTATACTTCGGACAAATTAAATTATGACAAGTATAAAATTTTAATTATTTATAGATGTAACAATTTAATTTGTATAATATTTTGTACAAAAATAAATTTGTACAATTTAAGAAATTTTATACTTCGGACAAATTAAATTATGACAAGTATAAAATTTTAATTATTTATAGATGTAACAATTTAATTTGTATAATATTTTGTACAAAAATAAATTTGTACAATTTAAGAAATTTTATACGTTGGACAAATTAAATTATGACAAGTATAAAATTTTAATTATTTATAGATGTAACAATTTAATTTGTATAATATTTTGTACAAAAATAAATTTGTACAATTTAAGAAATTTTATACTTCGGACAAATTAAATTATGACAAGTATAAAATTTTAATTATTTATAGATGTAACAATTTAATTTGTATAATATTTTGTACAAAAATAAATTTGTACAATTTAAGAAATTTTATACGTTGGACAAATTAAATTATGACAAGTATAAAATTTTAATTATTTATAGATGTAACAATTTAATTTGTATAATATTTTGTACAAAAATAAATTTGTACAATTTAAGAAATTTTATACTTCGGACAAATTAAATTATGACAAGTATAAAATTTTAATTATTTATAGATGTAACAATTTAATTTGTATAATATTTTGTACAAAAATAAATTTGTACAATTTAAGAAATTTTATACTTCGGACAAATTAAATTATGACAAGTATAAAATTTTAATTATTTATAGATGTAACAATTTAATTTGTATAATATTTTGTACAAAAATAAATTTGTACAATTTAAGAAATTTTATACTTCGGACAAATTAAATTATGACAAGTATAAAATTTTAATTATTTATAGATGTAACAATTTAATTTGTATAATATTTTGTACAAAAATAAATTTGTACAATTTAAGAAATTTTATACGTTGGACAAATTAAATTATGACAAGTATAAAATTTTAATTATTTATAGATGTAACAATTTAATTTGTATAATATTTTGTACAAAAATAAATTTGTACAATTTAAGAAATTTTATACTTCGGACAAATTAAATTATGACAAGTATAAAATTTTAATTATTTATAGATGTAACAATTTAATTTGTATAATATTTTGTACAAAAATAAATTTGTACAATTTAAGAAATTTTATACTTCGGACAAATTAAATTATGACAAGTATAAAATTTTAATTATTTATAGATGTAACAATTTAATTTGTATAATATTTTGTACAAAAATAAATTTGTACAATTTAAGAAATTTTATACTTCGGACAAATTAAATTATGACAAGTATAAAATTTTAATTATTTATAGATGTAACAATTTAATTTGTATAATATTTTGTACAAAAATAAATTTGTACAATTTAAGAAATTTTATACGTTGGACAAATTAAATTATGACAAGTATAAAATTTTAATTATTTATAGATGTAACAATTTAATTTGTATAATATTTTGTACAAAAATAAATTTGTACAATTTAAGAAATTTTATACTTCGGACAAATTAAATTATGACAAGTATAAAATTTTAATTATTTATAGATGTAACAATTTAATTTGTATAATATTTTGTACAAAAATAAATTTGTACAATTTAAGAAATTTTATACGTTGGACAAATTAAATTATGACAAGTATAAAATTTTAATTATTTATAGATGTAACAATTTAATTTGTATAATATTTTGTACAAAAATAAATTTGTACAATTTAAGAAATTTTATACTTCGGACAAATTAAATTATGACAAGTATAAAATTTTAATTATTTATAGATGTAACAATTTAATTTGTATAATATTTTGTACAAAAATAAATTTGTACAATTTAAGAAATTTTATACGTTGGACAAATTAAATTATGACAAGTATAAAATTTTAATTATTTATAGATGTAACAATTTAATTTGTATAATATTTTGTACAAAAATAAATTTGTACAATTTAAGGAATTTTATACGTTGGACAAATTAAATTATGACAAGTATAAAATTTTAATTATTTATAGATGTAACAATTTAATTTGTATAATATTTTGTACAAAAATAAATTTGTACAATTTAAGAAATTTTATACTTCGGACAAATTAAATTATGACAAGTATAAAATTTTAATTATTTATAGATGTAACAATTTAATTTGTATAATATTTTGTACAAAAATAAATTTGTACAATTTAAG
Source organism: Neocrepidodera transversa (assembly GCA_963243735.1). NCBI lineage: Eukaryota > Metazoa > Arthropoda > Insecta > Coleoptera > Chrysomelidae > Neocrepidodera > Neocrepidodera transversa. The sequence goes on from OY725356.1 coordinate 11,073,313, forward strand.
AAATTTTATACTTCGGACAAATTAAATTATGACAAGTATAAAATTTTAATTATTTATAGATGTAACAATTTAATTTGTATAATATTTTGTACAAAAATAAATTTATACAATTTAAGAAATTTTATACTTCGGACAAATTAAATTATGACAAGTATAAAATTTTAATTATTTATAGATGTAACAATTTAATTTGTATATTTTGACAAATTAAATTATGACAACTATAAAATTAAGTAAAAATGATTTAACAATAAAATCGCAATAAATCCCCTCTACACCTATAGAGGATTTTCCAAGCTCCGTCGGGACGGTCTCAGCGTCTCGATGCTTCGTTATCTGTACGGACGCCGGGACGCTGCCGACGCCAGATTACGCCCTTTAAATTGGGCCCATTTAAATATGGAAATTTTAGGCCATTAGTGGAATTGTATTGGGAGACGAAAAGATCTCTCTAGCCGAAATTAACAATTATTATTTATTTATTACCTTTATGGGGTATTAAGAGGTGCTTATAGAGGGGGGTGGAAAACAATAGAGGGATGGAAAAAAAATTGGGTAATTTTATTTTAAACCTTTAAAGTTACATTTTTTGTTTTTTTTTACCACAAAAATATCATAATTGTCAAATTTGATGTAACTGAATCCTTTTATCACTTAAATGTCATCTGTCAACTGTCAAATATTACAAATGTCAAAATTATCAACTGTCAATTTGTAATTATGAATTTATATGAAGGAAAAATGGGTCGCACCCTGTATAGAAAAAAAAATGCACATGCAATATCATATATGTAATAATTACAGGGTGACACATGGAACTAAAAAAAATTACAGGGTGAAACATGAATTTAAAAAAATTTCGTTTCATTGGTTGATAATATACAGGGTGAATTGATTATTAAAATATAATTAATACAGGATGAATCATCCATTAAAAAAATATCATTTGTTTTATAGTATGTTAAAATTTAATATTTACAGGGTGAAACTTTAATTATAAAAAAAATTCGTTTCATTGTTTTATAATATACAGGGTGATTTGATTATTAAAATTTATTTATACAGGGTGCATCATCTATTAAAAAAATATCGATTTATTTGTTAAACATATACAGAGTGATTTATATGTCAAAATGTAATATTTACAGGATGAAACATCAATTTAAAAAAAAATCGATATATTGTTTCATAATATACAGGGTGATGTGAATATAATAATTTAATTAATATAGGGTGAATCATCTATTAAAAAAAATTGTTTCATATATTAATTATATACAGGGTGATTTGTTTCTTAAAATTTAATATTTACAGGGTGAAACATCAATTTAAAAAAATTCGTTTAAATGTTTCATAATATACAGGGTGAATCATATATTGAAAATATATCGTGTCATTTATTACCAATATATTATTAAATAATATACAGGGTGATATTTATGTTGCAATTCTATAATTACAGGGTGAAACATTAATAAAAAAATTCTGTTACCATATTTAATAATATACAGGGTGATTTATTCGTTAAAAGTTAATAATTACAGGGTGAAACATTAACTAAGAAAAATTCTGTTACCATATTTAATAATATACAGGGTGATTTTTCGTTTGGTATTAAATATACAGGGTGATATTTGTGTTGAAATTTAAAAAATACAGGGTGAAACATTTAATAAAAAAAACCTCGTTTGGTCATTGAATATACAGGGTGATATTTATGTTGAAATTTAAAAATTACAGGGTGAAACATTTAATAAAAAAAACCTCGTTTGCATATTAAATATACAGGGTGATATTTATGTTGAAATTTAATAATTACAGGGTGAAACATTTAATGAACAAAAATCTCGTTTGGTTATTGAATATACAGGGTGATTTTTATGTTGAAATTTAAAAATTACAGGGTGAAACATTTAATAAAAAAAACTTCGTTTGGTTATTGAATATACAGGGTGATATTTATGTTGAAATTTAAAAATTACAGGGTGAAACATTTAATGAAAAAAAACCTCGTTTGGTTATTGAATATACAGGGTGATTTTTATGTTGAAATTTAATAATTACAGGGTGAAACATTAACTGAAAAAAATCTCATTTGGTTATTTAATATACAGGGTGATAATTTTGTTGAAATTTAAAAATTACAGGGTGAAACATTTAATGAAAAAAAACCTCGTTTGGTTATTGAATATACAGGGTGATTTTTATGTTGAAATTTAATAATTACAGGGTGAAACATTAACTGAAAAAAATCTCATTTGGTTATTTAATATACAGGGTGATAATTTTGTTGAAATTTAAAAATTACAGGGTGAAACATTTAATAAAAAAAACCTCGTTTGGTCATTGAATATACAGGGTGATATTTATTTTGAAATTTAATAATTACAGGGTGAAACATCAACTAAAAAAATCTCATTTGGTTATTTAATATACAGGGTGATTTTTATGTTAAAAGTTAATAATTACAGGGTGAAACAAGAACTAAAAAAAATCTCGTTTGGTTATTGAATATACAGGGTGATTTTTATGTTGAAATTTAATAATTACAGGGTGAAACATTAACTGAAAAAAATCTCATTTGGTTATTTAATATACAGGGTGATAATTTTGTTGAAATTTAAAAATTACAGGGTGAAACATTTAATGAAAAAAAACCTCGTTTGGTTATTGAATATACAGGGTGATTTTTATGTTGAAATTTAATAATTACAGGGTGAAACATTAACTGAAAAAAATCTCATTTGGTTATTTAATATACAGGGTGATAATTTTGTTGAAATTTAAAAATTACAGGGTGAAACATTTAATAAAAAAAACCTCGTTTGGTCATTGAATATACAGGGTGATATTTATTTTGAAATTTAATAATTACAGGGTGAAACATCAACTAAAAAAATCTCATTTGGTTATTTAATATACAGGGTGATTTTTATGTTAAAAGTTAATAATTACAGGGTGAAACAAGAACTAAAAAAAATCTCGTTTGGTTATTGAATATACAGGGTGATATTTATGTTGAAATTTAATAATTACAGGGTGAAATATTTAATAAAAAAAACCTCGTTTGGTCATTGAATATACAGGGTGATATTTATGTTAAAATTTAAAAATTACAGGGTGAAATGATAACCATAAAAAATTCATTTGGTCAATGAATATACAGGGTGATATTTATCTTGAAATATAAAAATCACAGGGTGGAACATTTAATAAAAAAACCTTATTTGATTATTGAATATACAGGGTGAAGTTTATGTTGAAATTTAAGAATTACAGGGTGAAATGAAAACTATAAAAAAATCGTTTGGTTATTGAAAATACAGGGTGATTCTTATGTTAAAATTTAATAATAATTACAGGGTGAAACATTAACGAAAAAAATCTTGGTACTGAATTTAATAATATACAGGGTGATTTATTCAATAAAATTTAATAATTACAGGGTGAAACATTTACTAAAAAAATCTAGTTTGGTTATTTAATACACAGGGTGATTTTTATGTAGAAATTTTATAATTACAGGGTGAAACATTAACTAAAAAAAATTATTTTTCTTAATGTACTTACAATTTTGAATAAAAATTTTTTTTCTCGATATAGAATTTTTTCTCCTGTATTTCAATACTAATTTCGATTAAAAAAAAAAAAAAAAAATTAACACATTTATATATAAATTCAAACATACCCAAACAACTCCGATACGCATCTATAAAAGAAAACAAACGACAGGTGATAGTAACAAAAAAAACAAATACACAACGATGTTTATTTACTCTTACAAACGGTCACTACGATCGCATCGATAACAAACCATAAAAATTAGAATAAAGATAAAAATAAAATTTATTTAACGTAGCAGTAAACGCGTTAAAAATATTTCCAACTTTTATATTTAAAAGTATCGACAAAAGCGTTGGGGTAGTAGTAGTAGAAATAGGGTGGAGTAAGGGGGGCGGCTTAAGGCGTAATTAGTCCCATCTGGCGGGACTCCAAAGCGACGGCAGAGTAATCGGAAAGTGGCGCCCTCACACATGAGCCAAACGTACTATCTCTCTCTATCTCATTTTAGCTAATTGCTCATCTCAATTGAGCCAAGAGGATTATTAGTATAGAGAAAATTGTTATAAGGAAGGGATAAGGTTAAATAAAAAAAATAAGTAACGTTTCGTCAAAAATAATATCCATTTTCATGTTTAATTATCTTCTTTTTTACAATCAGTATAAATCACCGAAAAATGTAATTAAGGTATCAGAAAAAAATATATAGCGGCGTGACTAAAGTCCCGACGTCCGTATAAATAACGCTTTGACGTTAATATCGACGGTGACTGTATAAAAATTCAAGTAACGTTCTAGACGAATGCGGACATGGTAAATGGGTAATTACAGTGGCGTACTGATGGAATTTTATTAAACGGGGTTGTTTTTTTTTTATTTTGGTTCGAATATTTATATGAGGAAATTGGGTATGGCCGTAATTTAAGAATTAAAATGTAAGAGCTAAAATATAAGAAAAAATATAAGAGAGCAAAAGTAAGAGAGCAAAAATAAAAGAGAAAAAGTGAGAGAGCAAAAATGAGAGAGCAAAAGTGAGAGAGTAAAAGTGATAGAGCAAAAATAAATGAGAAAAAGTGAGAGAGCAAAAATGAGAGAACAAAAGTTAGAGAGCAAAAATAAAAGAGAATAATATGAGAGAGTAAAAGTAAGAGAGCAAAAGTGAGAGAGCAAAAATGAGAGAGCAAAAGTGAGAGAGCAAAAATAAAAGAGAAAAAGTGAGAGAGCAAAAGTGAGAGAGTAAAAGTGAGAGGGCGAAAGTAAGAGAACAAATACACGAGAGGAAAAATTGTAGAGCAAAATTCGAGAGCAAATATACGAGAGCAAAAATTCGAGAGAAAAAATTCGAAAACAAAAATTCGAGAGCAAATATACGAGAGCAAAAATTCGAGAGAAAAAATTCGAGAGAAAAATTTTGAGAGCAAAAATTTCGAGAGCAAAAATACGAGAGCAAAAATTCTACAGTAAAAATAGGAGAGCAAAAATAGGTGGTCAAAAATACGAGAGCAAATATACGTGAGCAAAATTCGAGAGCAAAAAATACACAAACAAAACAGCAAAGAGCAACAGATAAAAAATAGGGAAGCATAAAAACAACAGAGTGATTAAAAACTTTATTATTAAAAAAAAATTAAGCGAGAAAATCACGAAAGTAAAAAAATTAATAAATTCAAGATGGCGACTATAAAATGGCGGAATCTAAAATGGCGGACGAAATTTATAATTGTGGATTGATTTTATTCAAAATTGTGATTTGTTGGTTTTTTTAGGTTTAAAATGAGTATTTTATCAAAATAAATAAATTCAAGATGGCGAATCCAAGATGGAGAATCCAAGATGGCGGACGAGATTTTTGATTATTGATAGATTTTATTCAAAACTGGTATTTGGAGATTTTTGGGGTCTAAGATTATGAATATTTGATCAAAATTAGTAAATTCAAGATGGCGAATCCAAGATGGCGGACGAGATTTATGATTATTGACCGATTTTATTCAAAATTGGTATTTAGGGATTTTTCGGGTCTAGGAATATGAATTTTTTATCAAAATTGACAAATTCAAGATGGCGACTTTAAGATGGCGGACGAGATTTATGATTATTGACCGATTCCATTCAAAATTGGTATTCGGAGATTTTTGGGGTCTAAGATTATGAATATTTGATCAAAATTAGTAAATTCAAGATGGCGCATCCAAGATGGCGGACGAGATTAATATTTGTTGATAGATTCTATTCAAAATTGGTATTTGGGGATTTTTTGGTTTCAGGAATATGAATTTTTTATTATAATAAATTAATTCAAGATGGCGAATCCAAGATGGCGAATCCAAGATGGCGGACGAGATTTTTGATTATTGATAGATTTTATTCAAAACTGGTATTTGGAGATTTTTGGGGTCTAAGATTATGAATATTTGATCAAAATTAGTAAATTCAAGATGGCGCATCCAAGATGGCGGACGAGATTAATATTTGTTGATAGATTCTATTCAAAATTGGTATTTGGGGATTTTTTGGTTCCAGGAATATGAATTTTTTATTATAATAAATTAATTCAAGATGGCGAATCCAAGATGGCGAATCCAAGATGGCGGATCAGATTTATGATTATAGTATGATTTTAGGAAAAAATATGGAAAAATAAAGAAAAGAATACAAAAAAATTTGTAAATAGGTAAATATACTTAAAAATATAGAAAATACTAAAAGTAAAGAAAATTTGAGAAAAAAAAGGAAAAAAACAATAAAAATAGGAAATAAATATATTGTATCATAATTTAGTCAGTTTCGGTCTATAAAATGAGTAAAACTTTATTTTTTTTTTTCTTCATAGGCCCACCCATTTTTCCACCGGGCAGGGGTCCCCGCACGTCGCCACGGGGTGCCTGCTACGATGTTAATTAACGAGCAGGTTGCATGTCTTGCGTAAAAGGGCTCCGCCTACTTGGACCCTTTTTTAAATTCTACGCGTTCCCTTTGGTTTGCTTTTGTACTGGCCAGTATAGATGAATATTTATTTATTATAGCTTAGAAGGGATATTTTTAAAATAAGGACTTGGCACACTGATAAAAAAAATTATGGGTTTTTAAATTTTATAAATTTATTATTATTTGGATTTTAACGCGGGAAACGATAAAAAATTAAATCATGCGTAGTAGCAATAACAAAAGAATATTTATTTCTATTTCAGTTATTATTGGTTAGATTTATGTGGGACAATAATTGTGACGTAATAAATACGTAAGCAAAAATTATACGTATTATATATTTTTATCACGCCCTCTAGCGGCGAAACTGTGCGAAATTCGAAAATAAAGTTGAAACAAAATTTATCGGGAATTTTATGCTTTATAATTTTGGTTACTTGTAATTTTTCACAAAAATCCATAATTTTGTCCCAAAATCTAAAAATAAGGAGCAAAAGTATGTATATTTTTTTATCACGCCCTCTAGCGGCGAAACTGTGCGAAATTCGAAAAAAAAGTTGGAACAAAATTTATCGGAAATTTTATGCTTTATAATTTTGGTTACTTGTAATTTTTCACAAAAATCCATAATTTTGTCTCAAAATCTAAAAATAAGGAGCAAAAGTCTGTATATATTTTTAACACGCCCTCTAGCGGCGAAACTGTGCGAAATTCGAAAATAAAGTTGAAACAAAATTTATCGGGAATTTTATGCTTTATAATTTTGGTTACTTGTAATTTTTCACAAAAATCCATAATTTTGTCCCAAAATCTAAAAATAAGGAGCAAAAGTATGTATATTTTTTTATCACGCCCTCTAGCGGCGAAACTGTGCGAAATTCGAAAAAAAAGTTGGAACAAAATTTATCGGGAATTTTATGCTTTATAATTTTGGTTACTTGTAATTTTTCATAAAAATCGATAATTTTGTCTCAAAATCTAAAAATAAGGAGCAAAAGTCTGTATATATTTTTAACACGCCCTCTAGCGGCGAAACTGTGCGAAATTCGAAAAAAAAGTTGGAACAAAATTTATCGGGAATTTTATGCTTTATAATTTTGGTTACTTGTAATTTTTCACAAAAATCGATAATTTTGTCTCAAAATCTAAAAATAAGGAGCAAAAGTCTGTATATATTTTTAACACGCCCTCTAGCGGCGAAACTGTGCGAAATTCGAAAAAAAAGTTGGAACAAAATTTATCGGGAATTTTATGCTTTATAATTTTGGTTACTTGTAATTTTTCACAAAAATCGATAATTTTGTCTCAAAATCTAAAAATAAGGAGCAAAAGTCTGTATATATTTTTATCACGCCCTCTAGCGGCGAAACTGTGCGAAATTCGAAAAAAAAGTTGGAACAAAATTTATCGGGAATTTTATGCTTTATAATTTTGGTTACTTGTAATTTTTCACAAAAATCCATAATTTTGTCTCAAAATCTAAAAATAAGGAGCAAAAGTCTATATATATTTTTATCACGCCCTCTAGTGGCTAAACTATGCTAAATTTGAAAAAAAGTTTAAGACAAAATTTGTAGAAAATTTTAAATTTTACAATTTTTGTATCTTGTAATTTTTCATAAAAACACATAATCTTGGCTATATAAAAAAAAATATGAAAAAATAAACTTTTTAATAAATCTGGCAACAATGGCAAGTTATTAAATTAATGGTGCAACGGGCGCCATCCATTTTTTTAAGGGGTGACAATTTAAAATTAATAAATTGTAATTAAAATAATAAAAATCATGAACGCCGGTAAATAATTTTCTAATAGGGTATAAAAATTAAAATTTTTTTATATATTTAATGGTGCAATAGGCGCCAGCTATTTAATTTTATAAAGGGGTATTAATTTAATATTAATAAATTATAATTAAAATAATAAAAATCATGAAGGCCGGTAAATAATTTTCTAATAGGGTATAAAAATTAATATTTTTTTATATATTTAATGGTGCAATAGGCGCCAGCTATTTTATTTTATAAAGGGGTATTAATTTAAAATTTATAAATTGTAATTAAAACAATAAAAATCATGAACGCCGGTAAATAATTTTCTAATGGGGTATAAAAATTAATATTTTTTTATATATTTAATGGTGCGACAATAGGCGCCAGTTATTTTATTTTATAAAGGGGTATTAATTTAATATTAATAAATTATAATTAAAATAATAAAAATCATGAACGCCGGTAAATAATTTTCTAATGGGGTATAAAAATTAATATTTTTTTATATATTTAATGGTGCAACAATAGGCGCCAGCTATTTTATTTTATAAAGGGGTATTAATTTAATATTAATAAATTATAATTAAAATAATAAAAATCATGAACGCCGGTAAATAATTTTCTAATAGGGTATAAAAATTAATATTTTTTTATATATTTAATGGTGCAATAGGCGCCAGCTATTTTATTTTATAAAGGGGTATTAATTTAAAATTTATAAATAATAATTAATATAATAAAAATCATGAACGCCGGTAAATAATTTTCTAATGGGGTATAAAAATTAATATTTTTTTATATATTTAATGGTGCAATAGGCGCCAGCTATTTTATTTTATAAAGGGGTATTAATTTAAAATTTATAAATTGTAATTAAAACAATAAAAATCATGAACGCCGGTAAATAATTTTCTAATAGGGTATAAAAATTAAAATTATTATATATATTTAATGGTGCAATAGGCGCCAGCTATTTAATTTTATAAAGGGGTATTAATTTAAAATTTATAAATTATAATTAAAATAATAAAAATCATGAACGCCGGTAAATAATTTTCTAATAGGGTATAAAAATTAAAATTATTATATATATTTAATGGTGCAATAGGCGCCAGCTATTTAATTTTATAAAGGGGTATTAATTTAAAATTTATAAATTATAATTAAAATAATAAAAATCATGAACGCCGGTAAATAATTTTCTAATAGGGTATAAAAATTAATATTTTTTTATATATTTAATGGTGCAATAGGCGCCAGCTATTTTATTTTATAAAGGGGTATTAATTTAAAATTTATAAATAATAATTAATATAATAAAAATCATGAACGCCGGTAAATAATTTTCTAATGGGGTATAAAAATTAATATTTTTTTATATATTTAATGGTGCAATAGGCGCCAGCTATTTTATTTTATAAAGGGGTATTAATTTAAAATTTATAAATTGTAATTAAAACAATAAAAATCATGAACGCCGGTAAATAATTTTCTAATGGGGTATAAAAATTAATATTTTTTTATATATTTAATGGTGCGACAATAGGCGCCAGTTATTTTATTTTATAAAGGGGTATTAATTTAATATTAATAAATAATAATTAATATAATAAAAATCATGAACGCCGGTAAATAATTTTCTAATGGGGTATAAAAATTAATATTTTTTTATATATTTAATGGTGCAATAGGCGCCAGCTATTTTATTTTATAAAGGGGTATTAATTTAAAATTTATAAATTGTAATTAAAACAATAAAAATCATGAACGCCGGTAAATAATTTTCTAATAGGGTATAAAAATTAAAATTATTATATATATTTAATGGTGCAATAGGCGCCAGCTATTTAATTTTATAAAGGGGTATTAATTTAAAATTTATAAATTATAATTAAAATAATAAAAATCATGAACGCCGGTAAATAATTTTCTAATAGGGTATAAAAATTAATATTTTTTTATATATTTAATGGTGCAATAGGCGCCAGCTATTTTATTTTATAAAGGGGTATTAATTTAAAATTTATAAATAATAATTAATATAATAAAAATCATGAACGCCGGTAAATAATTTTCTAATGGGGTATAAAAATTAATATTTTTTTATATATTTAATGGTGCAATAGGCGCCAGCTATTTTATTTTATAAAGGGGTATTAATTTAAAATTTATAAATTGTAATTAAAACAATAAAAATCATGAACGCCGGTAAATAATTTTCTAATGGGGTATAAAAATTAATATTTTTTTATATATTTAATGGTGCGACAATAGGCGCCAGTTATTTTATTTTATAAAGGGGTATTAATTTAATATTAATAAATTATAATTAAAATAATAAAAATCATGAACGCCGGTAAATAATTTTCTAATGGGGTATAAAAATTAATATTTTTTTATATATTTAATGGTGCAACAATAGGCGCCAGCTATTTTATTTTATAAAGGGGTATTAATTTAATATTAATAAATTATAATTAAAATAATAAAAATCATGAACGCCGGTAAATAATTTTCTAATAGGGTATAAAAATTAATATTTTTTTATATATTTAATGGTGCAATAGGCGCCAGCTATTTTATTTTATAAAGGGGTATTAATTTAAAATTTATAAATAATAATTAATATAATAAAAATCATGAACGCCGGTAAATAATTTTCTAATGGGGTATAAAAATTAATATTTTTTTATATATTTAATGGTGCAATAGGCGCCAGCTATTTTATTTTATAAAGGGGTATTAATTTAAAATTTATAAATTGTAATTAAAACAATAAAAATCATGAACGCCGGTAAATAATTTTCTAATAGGGTATAAAAATTAATATTTTTTTATATATTTAATGGTGCGACAATAGGCGCCAGTTATTTTATTTTATAAAGGGGTATTAATTTAATATTAATAAATTATAATTAAAATAATAAAAATCATGAACGCCAGTAAATAATTTTCTAATAGGGTATAAAAATTAATATTTTTTTATATATTTAATGGTGCAACAATAGGCGCCAGCTATTTTATTTTATAAAGGGGTATTAATTTAAAATTTATAAATTATAATTAAAACAATAAAAATCATGAACGCCGGTAAATAATTTTCTAATGGGGTATAAAAATTAATATTTTTTTATATATTTAATGGTGCAACAATAGGCGCCAGCTAATTTTTTTTATAAAGGGGTGACAATTTAAAATTAATAAATTGTAATTAAAATACTAAAAATCATAAGCGTCGGCAAATAATTTTCAAATAGGGTAACAAAAATATAAAAATTAATATTTTTTTTTATATTTAGTGGCGCAACCATAATTTTTTTATAAAGGGGTAACAATTTAAAATTAATAAATTATAATAAAAATACTAAAAATCATGAGCGTCGGTAAATAATTTTCTAACAGGATAACAAAAACATTAAAATTAATATTTTTTTATATATTTAATGGCGCAACAATAATTTTTTTATAAAGGGGTATAAATTTAAAATTAATAAACTACAAAAATTCACTAGCGTCGAGATTTAATTTTCCAGTAGGTAAATAATCTTATAAAACGCATATTAATAAAATTCATATTTATTATTATTATTATTAAACAATGTATATAATGAAATTTTCATTTTAGCAACGTTTTGTAATTTTTGATTAAGTTCTCATCCCTAAAGGTAACTTACGGAAAGCTTTAAAAAGCGGTTATGATCCGGTAATAAAATTTTAATTTACTGTTAAAAGCAATTTAAAAAAGACCGCAGAAGGTTAATGCGAATATTAATACAGGATCGGATTATTTATTATTCATCGTAATAAATAAGTAAAAAAAAAAATAAACAAAAATTTTAATTATTTACAATAATCATAAAAAAATTACTATTATTATGAATATTAAAAAAAAATTAAAAAAATAATAAGTTAAGACATTACAAAGCAACGAAAAAAAAAAAAAAAAAAAAAAAAAAAAAAAAAAAAACTTTTTCTCCTATTTTTCCGGTAAAAGAAAACCCTAATTCCATATCCCCGGGGAGCCCATTAGACGTTCCAGGCAATCAGAGATATGCCCGAAATGTACCGAAATTGCTGTTTTCCCTTCCATCCCCCTCCCACTCCCACTGCTCCCCCTCCTTTAGCATTCCTGCTATCAAATCAAACTGTGCAGATTATTTCGGGAGATTTGATTGAATGCAACCCTCGTAGACATCCGTCATGTTTTACTTGAGCCACCGCCGGTTCCCAATGATCTGACTTCTGTTAGTTCGAATCCCTCGGAACGACACGGAGCCACCGGCCGTCACGTTACCCCCCCACCCCACCCCCCACGGGAATATCCTTTTTCTGGATATTAGGAATTCCCGCATTCCCTAGATGGAAGTGGAGAAAGTCACTAAATAACTGTTACCGGAACTGTTATATGTTTTTTTTTTGCTGTTATAAATATAACAGGAACGTAAATTAAGGAACTTATACTGAGGAACTTAAACTGAAAAAATTAAAATGAAATATTCATTGGAGAACTCGAACTGAAAATCTTGCGGAACTGATACTGAATGTTTTGTTTAATTTAATCTGAAATTTTTGTGGAACTGAAACTGAAAGTTTTTTTTTGGAACTGAAACTGAAAGTTTTCTGGAACTAAAACTGAAATTCTTGCGGAACTGAAATTGAAAGTTTTATTAAACTGAAGCTGAAAGTTTTTGTGGAACTGAAACTGAATTTTTTGGGGACCTAAAACTAAACGTTTTTCTGAAACTGAAGCTGAAAGTTTTGTGAAGTTCAAACTGAAATTTTTTGTGGAACTGAAACTGAAAGTTTTCCGGAATTGGAACTGAATTTTTTAAGGAACTGAAACTGAAGGTTTTTGTGGAACTGAAACTGAAGATTTATGTGGAACTGAAACTGAAAGTTTTGTGTAAGTGAAAATCGAATAAAACCGACTCAAATTGAGTAAAATTGAGTAAAATTGAGTAAAATTGAGTGAAATTGAGTAAAATTGAGTAAAATTGAGTAAAATTGAGTAAAATTGAGTAAAATTGAGTAAAATTGAGTAAAATTGAGTAAAATTGAGTAAAATTGAGTAAAATTGAGTAAAATTGAGTAAAATTGAGTAAAATTGAGTGAAATTGAGTAAAATTGAGTAAAATTGAGTAAAATTGAGTAAAATTGAGTAAAATTGAGTAAAATTGAGTAAAATTGAGTAAAATTGAGTAAAATTGAGTGAAATTGAGTAAAATTGAGTAAAATTGAGTAAAATTGAGTAAAATTGAGTAAAATTGAGTGAAATTGAGTAAAATTGAGTAAAATTGAGTAAAATTGAGTAAAATTGAGTAAAATTGAGTAAAATTGAGTAAAATTGAGTAAAATTGAGTGAAATTGAGTAAAATTGAGTAAAATTGAGTAAAATTGAGTAAAATTGAGTAAAATTGAGTAAAATTGAGTAAAATTGAGTAAAATTGAGTAAAATTGAGTGAAATTGAGTAAAATTGAGTAAAATTGAGTAAAATTGAGTAAAATTGAGTAAAATTGAGTAAAATTGAGTGAAATTGAGTAAAATTGAGTAAAATTGAGTAAAATTGAGTAAAATTGAGTAAAATTGAGTAAAATTGAGTGAAATTGAGTAAAATTGAGTAAAATTGAGTAAAATTGAGTAAAATTGAGTAAAATTGAGTAAAATTGAGTAAAATTGAGTAAAATTGAGTGAAATTGAGTAAAATTGAGTAAAATTGAGTAAAATTGAGTAAAATTGAGTAAAATTGAGTGAAATTGAGTAAAATTGAGTAAAATTGAGTAAAATTGAGTAAAATTGAGTAAAATTGAGTAAAATTGAGTAAAATTGAGTAAAATTGAGTAAAATTGAGTAAAATTGAGTAAAATTGAGTAAAATTGAGTAAAATTGAGTGAAATTGAGTAAAATTGAGTAAAATTGAGTAAAATTGAGTAAAATTGAGTAAAATTGAGTAAAATTGAGTAAAATTGAGTAAAATTGAGTGAAATTGAGTAAAATTGAGTAAAATTGAGTAAAATTGAGTAAAATTGAGTAAAATTGAGTGAAATTGAGTAAAATTGAGTAAAATTGAGTAAAATTGAGTAAAATTGAGTAAAATTGAGTAAAATTGAGTAAAATTGAGTGAAATTGAGTAAAATTGAGTAAAATTGAGTAAAATTGAGTAAAATTGAGTAAAATTGAGTAAAATTGAGTAAAATTGAGTAAAATTGAGTGAAATTGAGTAAAATTGAGTAAAATTGAGTAAAATTGAGTAAAATTGAGTAAAATTGAGTAAAATTGAGTAAATTGAGTGAAATTGAGTAAAATTGAGTAAAATTGAGTGAAATTGAGTAAAATTGAGTAAAATTGAGTAAAATTGAGTAAAATTGAGTAAAATTGAGTAAAATTGAGTAAAATTGAGTAAAATTGAGTGAAATTGAGTAAAATTGAGTAAAATTGAGTAAAATTGAGTGAAATTGAGTAAAATTGAGTAAAATTGAGTAAAATTGAGTAAAATTGAGTAAAATTGAGTAAAATTGAGTAAAATTGAGTAAAATTGAGTAAAATTGAGTGAAATTGAGTAAAATTGAGTAAAATTGAGTAAAATTGAGTAAAATTGAGTAAAATCGATTAAAATCATAGTAAAATCGATTAAATTCATAGTAAAATCGATTAAAATCGATTAAAATCGATTAAAATCATGGTAAAATCGATTAAAATCGATTAAAATCTTAGTAAAATTGATTAAAATCGATTAAAATCATAGTAAAATCGATTAAAATCTATTAAAATCATGGTAAAATCGATTAAAATCGATTAAAATCGATTAAAATCGATTAAAATCGATTAAAATCGATTAAAATCGATTAAAATCGATTAAAATCGATTAAAATCGATTAAAATCGATTAAAATCATAGTAAAATTGATTAAAATCGATTAGAATCATAGTAAAATCGATTAAAATCGATTAAAATCATGGTAAAATCGATTAAAATCGATTAAAATCGATTAAAATCATAGTAAAATCGATTAAAATCGATTAAAATCATAGTAAAATCGATTAAAATCGATTAAAATCATAGTAAAATCGATTAAAATCGATTAAAATCATAGTAAAATTGATTAAAATCGATTAAAATCGATTAAAATCGATTAAAATCGATTAAAATCGATTAAAATCGATTAAAATCGATTAAAATCGATTAAAATCATAGTAAAATCGAGAGAAATTTGGAAAAATTAATTAAAATCGATTAAAATCGATTAAAATCATAGTAAAATCGATTAAAATCGATTAAAATCATAGTAAAATCGATTAAAATCGATTAAAATCATAGTAAAATTGATTAAAATCGATTAGAATCATAGTAAAATCGATTAAAATCGATTAAAATCATGGTAAAATCGATTAAAATCGATTAAAATCGATTAAAATCATAGTAAAATCGATTAAAATCGATTAAAATCATAGTAAAATCGATTAAAATCGATTAAAATCATAGTAAAATCGATTAAAATCGATTAAAATCATAGTAAAATTGATTAAAATCGATTAAAATCGATTAAAATCGATTAAAATCGATTAAAATCGATTAAAATCGATTAAAATCGATTAAAATCGATTAAAATCATAGTAAAATCGAGAGAAATTTGGAAAAATTAATTAAAATCGATTAAAATCGATTAAAATCATAGTAAAATCGATTAAAATCGATTAAAATCGTAGTAAAATTGATTAAAATCGATTAAAATCATATTAAAATCGATTAAAATCATGGTAAAATCGATTAAAATCGATTAAAATCGATTAAAATCACAGTAATATCGATTAAAATCGAGTAAAATCATGGTAAATTGATTAAAATCGAGTAAAATCATAGTAAAATCGATTAAAATCGATTAAAATCGACTAAATCAAGTAAAATCGAATAAATTGAAGTAAAATGGAGTAAAATCGGAACTTGAACTTAGGAACTTAAACTGAAATATTTAATCTACTACTTTTTATTTAATTTTTAAGTATTGTGGAACTTTAACAGACATTTTAATATCTATTATTATTATTATTAAATATCGACGATCCCATCGTAATATCAAATTTCTTATTATACTATCCCGGAATATCGTTTTCCGTTTTGGCGTCCGGATCACCTTTAATTAGGATGCTGAAATTTGAGATTCGACATTAATCTTAAGAAGATCTTCCGGATAAATGTCTTAATTATCTTTTATCGTAAAAATATTTTAATTAATTGTGCATGTAAGTTATGACGAAGAAAAAAATCGTGGTTTTCTTTCGAATTTATATTTTCCTGGAAAATTCGATAATATAGAGAATAAAACAAAACACGACTGGAAACAAATAATTTAATACGAAATAAGAGTGTTTAGAGCTTATGGAACAAGAAAAACGTTATTGTGGAAAATATTTCTAAGACGATGTGTAGAGATGGGAAAGGGAAATTTCCAACGTTTCATTTCTATTATACAATTTTTTCAAATTTTATAATTTTAGAAAATTTTCTATAATGTATAGTTTGTACTCGATTTTACTCGATTTACTCGATTTAACTCGATTTTTCTCGATTTACTCGATTTTTCTCGATTTTGCTCGATTTTATTAGATTTTGCTCGTATGTATTCGAGTTTACTCGATTTTAATCGATTTTTCTCAGTTTCACTCAATTTTACTCAATTTTACTCGCCGTTACTCGATTTTACTCGATTTACTACGATTTTTCTCGATTTTTCTAGATTTTTCTCGATTTTTCTCGATTTACTCGATTTTTCTCGATTTTGCTCGATTTTATTAGATTTTGCTCGTATGTATTCGAGTTTACTCGATTTTAATCGATTTTTCTCAGTTTCACTCAATTTTACTCAATTTTACTCGACGTTACTCGATTTTACTCGATTTACTACGATTTTTCTCGATTTTTCTCGATTTTTCTCGATTTTTCTCGATTTACTCGATTTTTCTCGATTTTGCTCGATTTCATTAGATTTTGCTCGTATGTATTCGAGTTTACTCGATTTTAATCGATTTTTCTCAGTTTCACTCAATTTTACTCAATTTTACTCGACGTTACTCGATTTTACTCGATTTACTACGATTTTTCTCGATTTTTCTCGATTTTTCTCGATTTTTCTCGATTTACTCGATTTTTCTCGATTTTGCTCGATTTTATTAGATTTTGCTCGTATGTATTCGAGTTTACTCGATTTTAATCGATTTTTCTCAGTTTCACTCAATTTTACTCAATTTTACTCGACGTTACTCGATTTTACTCGATTTACTACGATTTTTCTCGATTTTTCTCGATTTTTCTCGATTTTTCTCGATTTTTCTCGATTTACTCGATTTTTCTCGATTTTGCTCGATTTCATTAGATTTTGCTCGTATGTATTCGAGTTTACTCGATTTTAATCGATTTTTCTCAGTTTCACTCAATTTTACTCAATTTTACTCGACGTTACTCGATTTTACTCGATTTACTACGATTTTTCTCGATTTTTCTCGATTTTTCTCGATTTTTCTCGATTTACTCGATTTTTCTCGATTTTGCTCGATTTTATTAGATTTTGCTCGTATGTATTCGAGTTTACTCGATTTTTCTCAGTTTCACTCAATTTTACTCAATTTTACTCGACGTTACTCGATTTTACTCGATTTACTACGATTTTTCTCGATTTTTCTCGATTTTTCTCGATTTTTCTCGATTTACTCGATTTTTCTCGATTTTGCTCGATTTTATTAGATTTTGCTCGTATGTATTCGAGTTTACTCGATTTTAATCGATTTTTCTCAGTTTCACTCAATTTTACTCAATTTTACTCGACGTTACTCGATTTTACTCGATTTACTACGATTTTTCTCGATTTTTCTCGATTTTTCTCGATTTTTCTCGATTTACTCGATTTTTCTCGATTTTGCTCGATTTCATTAGATTTTGCTCGTATGTATTCGAGTTTACTCGATTTTAATCGATTTTTCTCAGTTTCACTCAATTTTACTCAATTTTACTCGACGTTACTCGATTTTACTCGATTTACTACGATTTTTCTCGATTTTTCTCGATTTTTCTCGATTTTTCTCGATTTACTCGATTTTTCTCGATTTTGCTCGATTTTATTAGATTTTGCTCGTATGTATTCGAGTTTACTCGATTTTAATCGATTTTTCTCAGTTTCACTCAATTTTACTCAATTTTACTCGACGTTACTCGATTTTACTCGATTTACTACGATTTTTCTCGATTTTTCTCGATTTTTCTCGATTTACTCGATTTTTCTCGATTTTGCTCGATTTTATTAGATTTTGCTCGTATGTATTCGAGTTTACTCGATTTTAATCGATTTTTCTCAGTTTCACTCAATTTTACTTAATTTTGCTCGATTTTACACGAATTCATTCATTTTTACTTCATATTACTCGATTTTACTATTATTTTACTACGATTTTACTCAATTTTCATCGATTTCACAATTTTTTTTTCGATTTCTCTCGATTTTTCTATTATTTTACTTGATTTTAATCGATTTTACACGATTTTATCAAAGTTTAGATTTCACTCGATTTTATTGTGATTTTACCATGATTATACTCGATTTTGCTCTATTTTAATCGATTTTCCTAAATTTATCTCGATTTTACTCGATTCTTCTCGATTTAACTATATTTTACTCGATTTTACTCAACTCTACTTGATTTTACTCGATTTAACTCGGTTTCACTTAATTTCATTCGATTTTTCTCGATTTTACTCGATATTGCATTATTTTACTCGATTTTACACGATTTTAATCGATTTTCCCAAATTTCTCTCGATTTTTCTCAATTTTACTATGATTTTACTCGATTTAAATCAATTTTACTCAATTTCACTCGATTTTTATCGATTTTCCAAAATTTCTCTCGATTTTACTATGATCATATTCAATTGCAATCGATTTTAATCGATTTGGCTCAATTTTACTCGATTTTACTCGATTTTTCTGGATTTCATTCGATTTTACCATGAATATATTCGATTTTGATCGATTTTACTCAATTTTAATCGATTATCCCAAATTTCTCTCGATTTTACTATGATTTTACTCGATTTCTCTCGATTTTACTATGAGATTATACTCAATTTTTCTCGAATTTTATCGATTTTTCTCGATTTTTCTCGATTTTAATTGATTTTACTCAATTCAACTCAATTTTCTCGATTTTTATCGGTTTTTCTCGATTTGTTTCGATTTTACTCAATTTTAATCGATTTTTTCAAATTTCTCTCTATTTGACTTGAGTTTACCCAATTTTTCTTGATTTTTCTCGATTTTACTATGATTTTATTCGATTTTAATTGATTTTACTCAATTTAACTCACTTTTCTCGATTTTTCTCGATTTTTCTCGATTTTTATCGATAATTCTCGATTTTTCTCGATTTTTCTCGATTTTGCTCGATTTTTCTCGATTTTAATTGATTTTACTCAATTTAACTCAATTTTCTCGATTTTTCTCGATTTTTATCGATAATTCTCGATTTTTCTCGATTTTATTCGATTTTACTATGATTTTGCTCGTTTTTTATCGATTTTTCTCGATTTTAGTCGAATTTAATCGATTTTATATAATTTTACAAGATTTAACAATTTTCCCAAATTTTACAATTTTTCCATATTCACCAAAATTCTACTTATCCAACATTTTCCTTATATTAAAAAAAAAAAAAATCACCTACTATAAACCTTAATATGAATAATTACTATTATTAATACGTACGCCTATGGATAATTATTTTTAGATTAAAACATTAAAAAAAAAAATACAAATCCTTTCACTTTAAATTCCTAAATAAGAGAAAAGGACATTTTTTCCAGTGACGGAGCAGAAAAAATATCCATATTAAACATACAATAACCCCCCCTCCCTCTCCCCACCACACCCCGTTATCTATCTACATTTTTTTTTATAACATTCTAGTGACTAGTAATTTATTATAAACATTTCCCATTATTAAAATAACTTTCACACTCTAATTTACAGATGATAAATTATTACAATTTTTTAGCCTAAAACATTCCACCACATAAAAAAATTTAACATTAATAATAATAATTATCGAAAATTTTATTGTATTTTATAAATTTTATTAAATTTGGTAACAATGGTATAAAATTTATAATTTTTAATAATTTTTTTTTTGGTGGAATGTTTCGATTATTGATAAATTGGTTTTGGTGGAATGTAAAAATCCATTTTTATCAGATTGAAATTTGCGAAGGGAGTTTTTGGATACAGGAAATGAATTCTAGAGAAAGTATTATGTAATTATAAATTTTAATTATATTTTTTTTTTACTATTATTATTATTATTATTATTATTATTATTATTATAAATTATATATTATGTATTAATAAATAAATAAATAAATAAAAGTTCGATTGAAAAAAAATTGATATGTTTAATATGTAAACAGTGGCGTTACAATTAAATTTAAAAAGGGTTAAAAAAGTTGGCTGCTTATAAAATTTTACAAACTGGAAAACTGTAAAATCAGGAAAAATATAAAATCTGGGAAAACCTGGAAAAATTTATAAAATGTGGAAAATGGAAAAATTCTAAAATATAGAAAATTATAAAATCTGAAAAATTGTAAATTCTGAAAAAAATTATAAAATCTGGAAAATTATAAAATCTGGAAAAATATTAAATCTGGAAAAAGAAAAATCCTGGGAAAACCTGGAAAAATTTATAAAATGTGAAAAACGGAAAAATTCTAAAATCTGGAAAAGTTCTAAAATTTGGAAAATTATAAATCTGGAAAATTATGAATTCTGGAAAAATTATAAAATCTGGAAAACTGAAAAAATTGTAAAATTTGGAAAATTATAATTCTGGAAAATTACAAAATTTGGAAAAATTATAAAATCTGGAAAAATTCTAAAATTTGGAAAATTTTAAATTTGGAAAATTTTAAATTTGGAAAATTATAAATTCTGGAAAAATTAAAAAAAATTTGGAAAAATTATAAAATGTGGAAAATTGAAAAAATTATAAAAACTGATAGATGAAATCTGGAAAAATTGTAAAATTTAGAAATTTTATAAAATCTGGATAATTATAAAATCCGGAAAAATTTATAAAATGTGGAAAAACTGTAAAAATTGTAAATTCTGGATAAATGGTAAAATTTGGAAATTTTATAAAATCTGGAAAACTGGAAAAGTTGTAAAAACTAGGAGATGAAATTTGAAAAAATTGTAAAATTTGGAAAATTATAAAATTTGGAAAATTTTAAAATCTAGAAAAATTGTAAAAATTTAAAAAAAAAATTAAGGATTTTGGAAAAGTTGTAAAATCGGGAAAAATTATAAAATCTGGAAAAATTTTAAAATCTAGAAAAACTGCAAAAATTGTAATTTATGAAAAATTATAAATTCTGGATAAATGGTAGAATTAGGAAATTTTACAAAATCTGGAAAATTATAAATTCTGGAAAAAAAAATCAAGAGAATTATAAAATCTGAATAAATTTTAAAAACTGGAAAAAGATAAAAATCGGGAAAAACTCAAATCTGGAAAAATTTATAAAATGTGGAAAAACTGTAAAAATTGTAAATAGTGGAAAATTATAAAATCTGGAAAAATAATAAAATAAGTAAACCTGGAAAAATTGTAAAAAATTGTACAGATGAAATCTGAAAAAATGTAAATCTGGAAAAACTGAAAAATCTGGAAAATTATAAAATTTGGAAAAATTATAAAATCTGGAAAATTATAAAATCTGGAAAAATTATAAAATTTGGAAAATTATAAATCTGGAAAATTATGAATTCTGGAAAAAATATAAAATCTGGAAAATTATAAAATCTGGAAAAAGATAAAATTTGGAAAAACCTGGAAAAATTTATAAAATGTTTAAAATGGAAAATTTCTAAAATCAGGAAAATTGTAAAATTTGGAAAATTATAAATCTGGAAAATTATGAATTCTGGAAAAATTATAAAATCTGGAAAACTGAAAAAATTGTAAAATTTGGAAAATTATAATTCTGGAAAATTATAAAATTTGGAAAAATTATAAAATCTGGAAAACTGGAAAAATTATAAAAACAGATAGATGAAATCTGGAAAAATTGTAAAATTTGGAAATTTTATAAAATCTGGATAATTATAAAATCCGGAAAATTATAAAATCTGGATAAATTGTAAAATCTGGATAAATTGTAAAATCTGGAAAGTTATAAATTCTGAAAAAATTGTAAAAATTAGAAAAAAAATATAAAATCTGGGAAAACTAAAATCCGGAAAAATTGTAAATTCTGAAAAATTATAAAATTAGAAAATTATAAATTCTGGAAAAAATTCTAAATTCTGGAAAAACTGTAAAATTGTAAATTCTGAAGAATTATAAATTCTGGATAAATGGTAAAATTTGGAAATTTTATAAAATCTGGAAAATTCTAAAATCTGGAAAATTCTAAAATCTGGAAAGACTTAAATCTGGAAAAATTTAAAAATTCTGGAAAATGGAAAAATTCTAAAATGAGGAAAAGTGAAAAATTCTAAAATATGGAAAAAATATAAAATCTGGAAAAATTTATAAATTCTGGAAAATGGAAAAATTCTAAAATATGGAAAAATGTAAAATGTGGAAAAATCTGGAAAAATTTATAAAATGTGGAAAATGGAAAATTTCTAAAATCAGGAAAATTGTAAAATTTGGAAAAATTGTAAATTTTGAAAAAAAATATAAAATCTGGGAAAATTAAAATAGTTTGGAAAAATTATTCGTAAAATTTGGAAAAATTGTAAAATACAGAAAATTTTACAATCCAGAAAAATTGTCAAATCTGGAAGAATTTATAAAATCTGGAAAAAGATAAAATTTGGAAAAACCTGAAAAAATTTATAAAATGTGGAAAATGGGAAATTTCTAAAATAAGGAAAATTGTAAAATTTGGAAAAATTGAAAATTCTGAAAAAAATTATAAAATCTGGAAAATTATAAAATTTGGAAAAACAAAAAAATTTGGGAAAACCCGGAAAAATTTATAAAATGTGGAAAATGGGAAATTTCTAAAATAAGGAAAATTGTAAAATTTGGAAAAATTGTAAATTCTGAAAAAAATTATAAAATCTGGAAAATTATAAAATTTGGAAAAACAAAAAAATTTGGGAAAACCCGGAAAAATTTATAAAATGTGGAAAATGGGAAATTTCTAAAATAAGGAAAATTGTAAAATTTGGAAAAATTGTAAATTCTGAAAAAAATTATAAAATCTGGAAAATTATAAAATTTGGAAAAACAAAAAAATTTGGGAAAACCCTGAAAAATTTATAAAATGTGGAAAATGGGAAATTTCTAAAATAAGGAAAATTGTAAAATTTGGAAAAATTGTAAATTTTGAAAAAAATTATAAAATCTGGAAAATTATAAAATTTGGAAAAACAAAAAAATTTGGGAAAACCGGGAAAAATTTATAAAATGTGGAAAATGGGAAATTTCTAAAATAAGGAAAATTGTAAAATTTGGAAAAATTGAAAATTGTGAAAAAAATTATAAAATCTGGAAAATTATAAAATTTGGAAAAACAAAAAAATTTGGGAAAACCCGGAAAAATTTATAAAATGTGGAAAATGGGAAATTTCTAAAATAAGGAAAATTGTAAAATTTGGAAAAATTGTAAATTTTGAAAAAAATTATAAAATCTGGAAAATTATAAAATTTGGAAAAACAAAAAAATTTGGGAAAACCCGGAAAAATTTATAAAATGTGGAAAATGGGAAATTTCTAAAATAAGGAAAATTGTAAAATTTGGAAAAATTGTAAATTCTGAAAAAAATTATAAAATCTGGAAAATTATAAAATTTGGAAAAACAAAAAAATTTGGGAAAACCCGGAAAAATTTATAAAATGTGGAAAATGGGAAATTTCTAAAATAAGGAAAATTGTAAAATTTGGAAAAATTGAAAATTCTGAAAAAAATTATAAAATCTGGAAAATTATAAAATTTGGAAAAACAAAAAAATTTGGGAAAACCCGGAAAAATTTATAAAATGTGGAAAATGGGAAATTTCTAAAATAAGGAAAATTGTAAAATTTGGAAAAATTGTAAATTTTGAAAAAAATTATAAAATCTGGAAAATTATAAAATTTGGAAAAACAAAAAAATTTGGGAAAACCCGGAAAAATTTATAAAATGTGGAAAATGGGAAATTTCTAAAATAAGGAAAATTGTAAAATTTGGAAAAATTGTAAATTCTGAAAAAAATTATAAAATCTGGAAAATTATAAAATTTGGAAAAACAAAAAAATTTGGGAAAACCCGGAAAAATTTATAAAATGTGGAAAATGGGAAATTTCTAAAATAAGGAAAATTGTAAAATTTGGAAAAATTGTAAATTTTGAAAAAAATTATAAAATCTGGAAAATTATAAAATTTGGAAAAACAAAAAAATTTGGGAAAACCCGGAAAAATTTATAAAATGTGGAAAATGGGAAATTTCTAAAATAAGGAAAATTGTAAAATTTGGAAAAATTGTAAATTTTGAAAAAAATTATAAAATCTGGAAAATTATAAAATTTGGAAAAACAAAAAAATTTGGGAAAACCCGGAAAAATTTATAAAATGTGGAAAATGGGAAATTTCTAAAATAAGGAAAATTGTAAAATTTGGAAAAATTGTAAATTTTGAAAAAAATTATAAAATCTGGAAAATTATAAAATTTGGAAAAACAAAAAAATTTGGGAAAACCGGGAAAAATTTATAAAATGTGGAAAATGGGAAATTTCTAAAATAAGGAAAATTGTAAAATTTGGAAAAATTGAAAATTGTGAAAAAAATTATAAAATCTGGAAAATTATAAAATTTGGAAAAACAAAAAAATTTGGGAAAACCCGGAAAAATTTATAAAATGTGGAAAATGGGAAATTTCTAAAATAAGGAAAATTGTAAAATTTGGAAAAATTGTAAATTTTGAAAAAAATTATAAAATCTGGAAAATTATAAAATTTGGAAAAACAAAAAAATTTGGGAAAACCCGGAAAAATTTATAAAATGTGGAAAATGGGAAATTTCTAAAATAAGGAAAATTGTAAAATTTGGAAAAATTGTAAATTCTGAAAAAAATTATAAAATCTGGAAAATTATAAAATTTGGAAAAACAAAAAAATTTGGGAAAACCCGGAAAAATTTATAAAATGTGGAAAATGGGAAATTTCTAAAATAAGGAAAATTGTAAAATTTGGAAAAATTGAAAATTCTGAAAAAAATTATAAAATCTGGAAAATTATAAAATTTGGAAAAACAAAAAAATTTGGGAAAACCCGGAAAAATTTATAAAATGTGGAAAATGGGAAATTTCTAAAATAAGGAAAATTGTAAAATTTGGAAAAATTGTAAATTTTGAAAAAAATTATAAAATCTGGAAAATTATAAAATTTGGAAAAACAAAAAAATTTGGGAAAACCCGGAAAAATTTATAAAATGTGGAAAATGGGAAATTTCTAAAATAAGGAAAATTGTAAAATTTGGAAAAATTGTAAATTCTGAAAAAAATTATAAAATCTGGAAAATTATAAAATTTGGAAAAACAAAAAAATTTGGGAAAACCCGGAAAAATTTATAAAATGTGGAAAATGGGAAATTTCTAAAATAAGGAAAATTGTAAAATTTGGAAAAATTGTAAATTTTGAAAAAAATTATAAAATCTGGAAAATTATAAAATTTGGAAAAACAAAAAAATTTGGGAAAACCCGGAAAAATTTATAAAATGTGGAAAATGGGAAATTTCTAAAATAAGGAAAATTGTAAAATTTGGAAAAATTGTAAATTTTGAAAAAAATTATAAAATCTGGAAAATTATAAAATTTGGAAAAACAAAAAAATTTGGGAAAACCCGGAAAAATTTATAAAATGTGGAAAATGGGAAATTTCTAAAATAAGGAAAATTGTAAAATTTGGAAAAATTGTAAATTTTGAAAAAAATTATAAAATCTGGAAAATTATAAAATTTGGAAAAACAAAAAAATTTGGGAAAACCCGGAAAAATTTATAAAATGTGGAAAATGGGAAATTTCTAAAATAAGGAAAATTGTAAAATTTGGAAAAATTGTAAATTCTGAAAAAAATTATAAAATCTGGAAAATTATAAAATTTTTAAAAAAAAAATTTGGGAAAACCCGGAAAAATTTATAAAATGTGGAAAATGGAAAATTTCTAAAATAAGGAAATTTGTAAAATTTGGAAAAATTGTAAATTTTAAAAAAAATTATAAAATCTGGAAAATTAAAAAAACTTGTAAAAATTTTAAAATCCAGATAATTTTATGACTTATTTAACAATTTCCCGAATTCCGCAACACCCCGTACAAAATACCAACTTTCAACCACTCAAAATCCAAAACAAACAAAAACAATTAAACAAACGAATAAATAAATAAAAAAAAAAAAAAAAAGAACGTCGAACTAGAAATGTATGTTAACATAGATCTAGTAGGCGACCCATTGAAAGTGACAGTAGGTACCTACATTAAAATCATCCGAATGAAAGTATCAAGTTCGAAAAAGAGAGAGAGAGAGAGAAGCGCGTTAAGTGAGTGAGCGAGGTCAAACTCAGCTTCGGCTCCGTCTCACATTCTAACCGTCACGGCAATCTTTAAGAAGAAAGTAAAATCGGTTAAAAATTTTAGTGTTGTGTTTTAACGTCACGATTTTACAATCGCTTCTTAATTTAGATTCGTCCGATAATAATAATAATAATAATAATAATAACCGTTAAAAAAATAGTATAAGAGATATGTGAATATTAATCGATTTTATTCAGTTTTAATCGATTCTATTCAATTTTAATCGATTTTATTCATTTTTAATCGATTTTATTCAATTTCAATCGATTTTACTTAATTTTAAACGATTATAAATCATTTAATCGATATTAATCGATTTTATTCAATTTTAATCGATTTTATTCAATTTATATCGATTTTATTCATTTTCAATCGATTTTATTCATTTTTAATCGATTTTATTCAATTTTAATCGATTTTATTCATTTTTAATCGATTTTATTCAATTTCAATCGATTTTACTTAATTTTAAACGATTATAAATCATTTAATCGATATTAATCGATTTTATTCAATTTTAATCGATTTTATTCAATTTATATCGATTTTATTCATTTTCAATCGATTTTATTCATTTTTAATCGATTTTATTCAATTTTAATCGATTTTACTTAATTTTAAACGATTATAAATCATTTAATCGATATTAATCGATTTTAATCGATTTTATCGAATTTTACTACATTTTGCTGAATTTTAAACGATTTTAAATAATTTAATCGATATAAATCGATTTTATTCAGTTTTAATACGATTTATTAAATTTTAATCGATTTTAATAAATTGTAATCGATTTTATTCAATTTTAAATCATATAATCGATATGAATCGATTTTATTAAATTTTAATCGATTGTATTTAATTTTGAGCCTTTATTGAATTTTAATACATTTTATTCGGTTTTAATCGATTATAAATAATTTATTCGATTTTTTATCGATTTGAATGAATTTTAATTGATTATAAAGTATTTTATCGATTTAAATCGATTTTAATCGATTTTGCATTATTTTAATACTTTCTAATTAATTTTAATCGATTACAATTTATTTAATCGATATAAATCGATTTTATTCAATTTTAATTGCTTTTATTCACTTTTAATCGATTTTTTTCCATTTTGATCGATTTTTTTTAATTTTAATACGTTTTATTGTTTGTTAATCGATTATAAATTATTTTAACGATATAAATCGATTTTGTTTAATTTTAATCGATTTTACTTAATTTTCATACATTTTAATCGATTATATATCATTTAGTCGATTTTATTCATTCCTAATAGATTTTAGTTAATTCAAATACATTTTAATAGATTTAAATCGATTTTATTCGATTTCACTCGATTTTACTCGATTTTACTCGTTTTTACTCGACTTTACACGATTTTATTCGATTTTACTCGATTTTACTCGATTTTACTCGATTTTACTTGATTTTACTCGATTTTACTCGATTTTGCTCGATTTTACTCGATTTTACTCGATTTTACTCGATTTTACTCGATTTTACTCGATTTTACTCGATTTTACTCGATTTTAATCGATTTTACTCGATTTTACTCGATTTTACTCGATTTTACTCGATTTTAATCGATGTTACTCGATTTTACTCGATTTTAGTCGGTTTTACTCGAGTTTACTCGATTTTAGTCTTTTAGTCAACTTTACTCGATTTTACTCGATTTTACTCGATTTTACTCGATTTTACTCGATTTTACTCGATTTTACTCGATTTTACTCGATTTTGCTCGATTTTACTCGATTTTACTCGATTTTACTCGATTTTAATCGATTTTACTCGATTTTGCTCGATTTTACTCGATTTTACTCGATTTTACTCGATTTTACTCGATTTTACTCGATTTTACTCGATTTTACTCGGTTTTACTCGAGTTTACTCGATTTTAGTCAACTTTACTCGATTTTACTCGATTTTACTCGATTTTACTCGATTTTACTCGATTTTACTCGATTTTAGTCGGTTTTACTCGAGTTTACTCGATTTTAGTCAACTTTACTCGATTTTACTCGATTTTACTCGATTTTACTCTATTTTACTCGATTTTACTCGGTTTTACTCGGTTTTACTCGAGTTTACTCGATTTTAGTCTTTTAGTCAACTTTACTCGATTTTACTCGATTTTACTCGATTTTACTCGATTTTACTCGATTTTACTCGATTTTACTCGATTTTACTCGATTTTGCTCGATTTTACTCGATTTTACTCGATTTTACTCGATTTTAATCGATTTTACTCGATTTTGCTCGATTTTACTCGATTTTACTCGATTTTACTCGATTTTACTCGATTTTACTCGGTTTTACTCGAGTTTACTCGATTTTAGTCAACTTTACTCGATTTTACTCGATTTTACTCGATTTTACTCGATTTTACTCGATTTTACTCGATTTTAGTCGGTTTTACTCGAGTTTACTCGATTTTAGTCAACTTTACTCGATTTTACTCGATTTTACTCGATTTTACTCGATTTTACTCGATTTTACTCTATTTTACTCGATTTTACTCGGTTTTACTCGGTTTTACTCGAGTTTACTCGATTTTAGTCGATTTTAGTCAAATTTAGTCGATTTAAGTCAATTTTACTCGATTTTTCTCGATTTTTCTCGATTTTTCTCGATTTTTCTCGATTTTTGTCCTTTTTAGTCAATTTTAATCCATTTTACACGATTTTAATCCGTTTTACTCGATTTTACTCGATTTTACTCGATTTTACTCGATTTTACTCGATTTTACTCGATTTTACTCGATTTTAGTCGGTTTTACTCGAGTTTACTCGATTTTAGTCGATTTTAGTCAACTTTACTCGATTTTACTCTATTTTACTCGATTTTACTCGATTTTACTCGGTTTTACTCGAGTTTACTCGATTTTAGTCGATTTTAGTCGATTTTAGTCAAATTTAGTCGTTTTAAATCAATTTTACTCGATTTTACTCAATTTTTCTCGATTTTTCTCGATTTTTCTCGATTTTTCTCGATTTTTCTCGATTTTTCTCGATTTTTCTCGATTTTTCTCGATTTTTCTCGATTTTTCTCGATTTTTCTCGATTTTTCTCGATTTTTCTCGATTTTTCTCGATTTTTGTCCTTTTTAGTCAATTTTAATCCATTTTACACGATTTTAATCCATTTTACTCGATTTTACTTGATTTTTCTCGGTTTTTCTCGATTTTTCTCGATTTTTCTCGATCTTTCTCGATTTTTCTCGATCTTTCTCGATTTTTCTCAATTTAGTTCGATTTTACTCGAATTTACTCGATTCTACTCAATTTAACTCGATTTTACTGGATTTTTATCGATTGTTTACGATTTTACTCGATTTGAATCGATTTTGCTCAAAATGGCTCGATTTCATTCGTTTTTAATCGATTTAATAGATTTTACTTAATATTATTTAATTTTACTCGATTTTTTTAGATTTATAATCGATTTACTCTTGTACTAAAAATTTAATAATTTTGAACTAAAAAAAAGTAATTCACCCTGTATAAATACTTTTCTCAGTGTATAAATATAAGATTGCAAAAATTAATTTTTCTCAATATATTTTCGGCACTACTGTATATTTTTATATACAGAGTGTATAAAAATTTAAAAAATATTCTAATTAAAAATTGGACCACTTTTAATATTCACACATTATACTTTTTTTTTTTCTTGTTTCTATTAAAGAATAATGAGGGGGGGACCTTTCACTCATATCTGTGGCCCCACCCGGATTTATATATAAATTAGGATTCCCCTTTCGGATCTTCATCAGTGTGTCTTGCTAATTCTTTGGTAGTGATCGACTTTTAGTTTGTTGTGTTACGCAAAATGAGGTTCATTGTAAGTAAAAAAATTCATAAAAAAATTATAAAAAAAAAAAATTTATTTTATATAGTGAAAAAGTGTATTTGTGGTGTTAATATTTTTTTTTTAAGTGTATATAAGTGATTAATAGGGAAATATAAAGTTAAATAAAAAAATTATATAAAAAATAATTTTTTACAGTGTAGATTTCAAAAAAAAATATTTTGTCTAAAAGAATTTTTTATAGTGTAGATAATCTAAAATTTTTATTTTTGGTTAAATAAAATTATAATAAAATTATTTTTTACAGTGTAGATTAATCAAAAAAATTTTAATACTCATAAAATAAAACACATTTAAAATTATTTTTTACAGTGTAGATTTATCAATTTTTTTTATTTTTTATGAAATTAATATAAAATTATTTTTTACAGTGTAGATTTTTCAAACTTTTTTTATTTTTTACGAAATAAAATAATTCTAAAATTATTTTTTACAGTGTAGGTTTTTTTAAAAAAAATATATTTGGTAAAATAAAATCAATCTAAAATTATTTTTTAGTGTAGGTTATCAAAAAAAATTATTTTATCTTTAAATATTTTTTACAGTGTAGGTTTATCAAATTTTTTTTATTTTTTATTAAATAAAATAATTCTAAAACTATTTTTTACAGTGTAGATTTTTCAATTTTTTATTATTTTTTACTAAATAAAATAATTCTAAGATTATTTTTTACAGTGTAGATTTCAAAAAAAAAATATTTTGTCTATAAGAATTTTTTATAGTGTAGATAATCAAAAATTCTTATTTTTGTTTAAAAATGATGCTAAAATTGTTTTTTACAGTGTAGATTTCTCAAAAAAATTTATTTTTGTTAAAACAAAATTAATCTAAAATTATTTTTTACAGTGTAGGTTAATCAAAAAAATTTATTTTATCTTTAAATATTTTTTACAGTGTAGATTTATCAATTTTTTTTATTTTTTATGAAATTAATCTAAAATTATTTTTTACAGTGTAGATTAATCAAAAAAAATTATTTTATCTTTAAATATTTTTTACAGTGTAGGTTTATCAAATTTTTTTTATTTTTTATTAAATAAAATAATTCTAAAATTATTTTTTACAGTGTAGATTTTTCAATTTTTTATTATTTTTTACTAAATAAAATAATTCTAAAATTATTTTTTCCAGTGTAGATTTCAAAAAAAATTATTTTGTCTATAAGAATTTTTTATAGTGTAGATAATCAAAAATATTCATTTTTGTTTAAAAATGATGCTTAAATTATTTTTTACAGTGTAGATTTCTCAAAAAAATTTATTTTTGTTATAACAAAATTAATCTAAAATTATTTTTTACAGTTTGGGTTAATCAAAAAAATTTATTTTATCTTCAAATATTTTTTACAGTGTAGATTTATCAAATTTTTAGTATTTTTTATTAGATAAAATAATTCTAAAATTATTTTTTACAGTGTAGATTTTTTTTAAAAAAATTATTTTTAGTGAAATAAAATCAATTAAGATTATTTTTTACAGTGTAGATTTATCAATTTTTTTTATTTTTTATGAAATTAATCTAAAATTATTTTTTACAGTGTAGGTTAATCCAATTTTTTTTATCTTTAACTATTTTTAACAGTGTAGATTTTTCAATTTTTTTTATTTTTTACTAAATAAAATAATTTTAAAATTATTTTTTACACTGTAGATTTTTTAAAAAAAAAAATAAATTTTAGTAAAATAAAATCAATCTAAGATTATTTTTTACAGTGTACATTTATCAAAAAAAAATATTTTTTATAATAAAATAAAATGAATCTAAAATTATTTTTTGCAGTGTAGATTTATCAAAAAAAAATTATAATAAAATTAAATGAATTTGAAATTATTTTTTGCAGTGTAGATTTATCAAAAAAATTGTATTTTTTATAAAATAAAATGAATTTAAAATTGTTTTTTACAGTGTAGTTTGGTCAAAAAAATTTTTTTTTTAAATAAAATAAATATGAATTTTTTTAGTGTAGATTTATTAAAAAATTTTATTTCATCTAAAAGTACTTTTTACAGTGTAGATGTCAAAAAAAAAATATTTTTTATAAAATAAAATGAACCTAAAATTTCTTTTAACAGTGTAGTTTTCTCAAAAAAAATTTTTTTTTATAAAATAAAATGAATGAATTTTTTTACAATGTAGATTTATTAAAAATTTTTATTTCATCCAAAAGAATTTTTTACAGTGTAGATTTATCAAATTTTTTTTTATTTTTTATTAAATAAAATAATTCTAAAATTATTTTTTACAGTGTAGATTTCTTAAAAAAAATAATTTTAAGTAAAATAAAATCAATCTAAAATTATTTTTTACAGTGTAGATTAATCAATTTTTTTTATTTTTTATGAAATTAATCTAAAATTATTTTTTACAGTGTAGGTTAATCCAATTTTTTTTTATCTTTAACTATTTTTAACAGTGTATATTTATCAATTTTTTTTAATTTTTTACAGTGTAGATTTTTTAAAAAAAAAAATAAATTTTAGTAAAATAAAATCAATCTAAGATTATTTTTTACAGTGTAGATTTATCAAAAAAATTTTAATATACATAAAATAAAATGCATTTAAAATTTTTTACAGTGTAGATTTATCAATTTTTTTATTTTTTATAAAATTAATCTAAAATTATTTTTTACAGTGTAGGTTAATCCAAAATTTTTTTATCTTTAACTATTTTTAACAGTGTATATTTATCAATTTTTTTTAATTTTTTACCAAATAAAATAATTCTAAAATTATTTTTTACAGTGTAGATTTTTTTTAAAAAAAAATAAATTTTAGTAAAATAAAATCAATCTAAGATTATTTTTTACAGTGTAGATTTATCAAAAAAATTTTAATACTCATAAAATAAAATGCATTTAAAATTTTTTACAGTGTAGATTTATCAATTTTTTTATTTTTTATAAAATTAATCTAAAATTATTTTTTACAGTGTAGGTTAATCCAAAATTTTTTTATCTTTAACTATTTTTAACAGTGTATATTTATCAATTTTTTTAAATTTTTTACCAAATAAAATAATTCTAAAATTATTTTTTACAGTGTAGATTTTTTTTAAAAAAAAATAAATTTTAGTAAAATAAAATCAATCTAAGATTATTTTTTACAGTGTAGATTTATCAAAAAAATTTTAATACTCATAAAATAAAATGCATTTAAAATTTTTTACAGTGTAGATTTATCAATTTTTTTATTTTTTATAAAATTAATCTAAAATTATTTTTTACAGTGTAGGTTAATCCAAAATTTTTTTTATCTTTAACTATTTTTAACAGTGTAGATTTTTCAAATTTTTTTTATTTTTTATGAAATTAATCTATTATTTTTTACAGTGTGGATTTATTAAAAAAAATTTTTTTGTTTAGAATAAAACAAAATTAATATAAAATTATTTTTTACAGTGTAGACTTTTCAAAAAATTTTATTTTTGATAAAATTATTTTTTGCAGTGTAGATTTTTCAAAAAATGTAAGTTTATCTAAAAGTATTTTTTATTTTGGTTAAAACAAAATTAATCCAAAATTATTTTTTACAGTGTAGGTTATTCAAAAAAATTTATTTATTTTTAAATATTTTTTACAGTGTAGATTTGTCAATTTTTTTTTATTTTTTATTAAACAAAATGATTCTAAAATTATTTTTTACAGTGTAGATTTAAAAAAATATATTTTTTGTAAAATAAAATGAATCTAAATTTATTTTTTACAGTGTAGATTTATCAAAAAATTTCATTTTTTGTAAAATAAAATGAATATAAAATTATTTTTTACAGTGTAGATAAATTAAAAAAATTTCTATTTTAAATAAAATAAAATTAATTTAAAAAAATATTTTTTACAATGTAGATTACTTAAAAAAAAAATAAATTTTGAAAAATGAACTGAATTTAAAACTATTTTTTTGCAGTGTAGAATTATCAAAAAATAAATTTATTTTTCATAAAATAAAATTAATCTAAAATTATTTTTTACAGTGTAGATTAATCCAAAAAAATTTATTTATAATAAAATAAAATGAATTAGAAATTATTTTTTGCAGTGTAGATTTATCCAAAAAATTTATTCTATCGAAAAGTATTTTTTACAGTGTAGATTTAAAAAATAATTGTATTTTTTATAAAATAAAATGAATTTAAAATAATTTTTTCAGTGTAGATTTATCAAAAAAAATTTATTTTTAATAAAATTAAATGAATTTGAAATAATTTTTTACAGTGTAGATATATCAAAAAATTTTATTTTTTATTAAACGAAATAAATCTAAAATTATTTTTTCCAGTGTAGCTTAATCAAAAAATTTTAATTTCCATAAAATAAAATTAATCTAAAATTATTTTTTACAGTGTAGATTTATCAAAAAATTTTATTTTTTATAAAATAAAATGAATATAAAATTATTTTTTACAGTGTAGATTTACCAAAAATTTTTATTTTTTATACAATAAAATGAATCTAAAATTATTTTTTACAGTGTAGATTTATCAAAAAATTTTATTTTTTATAAAATAAAATGAATATAAAATTATTTTTTACAGTGTAGATTTACCAAAAATTTTTATTTTTTATACAATAAAATGAATCTTAAAGTATTTTTTACAGTGTCGATTAAAGAAAAATTTATGTCCTATAAAATTAAATGATTCTAAAATTATTTTTTACAGTGTATATTTATCAATGTTTTTTTTTATTTAAGCACTGTTAAAAAGTGACCACCCTGTATATAAATTTTTATTTTTTTCAATTTTCAACTTTTATTTCAAAAAAAAAATTATGCATTATAACAAAAGAATTATTTTAATAATCCCTAAAATAATGCAATATATTTAAAATTAGATAATTATTTACACTCCAAAATTCAACGTCACTGATCAATTTTTTCATTTTTAACTAAAATTTTATCCCTCAAAATTGGATTATTAAATAATTAATTTAAAAATGTGGATTTCTCTAAAAAAAAAAAAAAAATATAATAAAAAAAAAAAAAAACAAGTTAATAACCGCCATTTTTTCTTCTTCTTTTCCTTCCGGTGAAATCACAATCTTAATCACACAGAAAGTTTCGCAACACAATAATCATCATTAATTTTTATTACATTAAACCATTAATCGCTATTATTAATATATATATACCCTATTTATATAAAAAACCATAGGCGTACGCAATAATTTTTTTTTAAATTTTTTACAGGGTTCAAGTATCTTCGTAGCGGTAGCCCTAGGCTTAACGTCAGCCGGCTACGCCGGCAATCACCAAGACCTAGGGGGCGGCCATGAAACCAGTGGCGGCGGACACGACTTCGGAGGCGGCCATGACCTCGGAGGCGGCGGCGGAGGCAACGATTACGGTAACAGCCAAAGTAACGACTACGGTAACGGTCATCAAGAACAAAACGGCGGATACGATATAGGAGGCGGCGGACATGACATCAGCGGCGGCGGCGGTGGGCACGATAATGGAGGCGGCGGTGGTTTTGATGGCGGTCATGGAGGGTGGCAACCGACTGTTGATGAACATCATCAACATATACCTACTAAAACAATTGAACATACGCAAGCTGTGGCGGTTCCGGTTGTCAAAAAAATTGGTGTACCAGTGCCACACCCTGTAGGGGTTCCTGTACCACAGGTAAATTAAAATTTATAATTTTTTTATTATTAAATATTTTACAGTAAAAATAGTCAATCAAAACATAATTTTTTTTAATATTTATTTATAGAGTAAGAATAACCATAGGACCACCCTGTATATTATTTTTTTATACCGTAAAACATTCCATATATTATATTTTATAATTACACAATTAGAAATTTTTTTGGTAACAAATAATGTTAATACATTAATTACATTAGGACCACCCTGTATATTATTAGGACCACCCTGTATATTATTTCTATACGTCATAAAACATTCAGTATATTATCTTTTATGATTTTACACATTAGGAAATTTTTCTGTAAAAAATAAAGTTTATAAACTAACATTTGAACTAGGACCACCCTGTATATTTGTTTTATTTAACATTTACACAAGAATCGCCCTGTATATATATATTTATTTCATCCAGCAAATTATAATTTTATAAATTATTATTTTTTTCTGGTACCAATACAATTAATAAAGTAATATTTACTTTATGACCACCCTGTATATTATTTTTAGGTAACATTTAGACTAGAATCACCCTGTATATTTTTTTTATACATTCAGTATATTACATTTCATAATTACAAACTTTTTTTTGGTTACAAAGTTAATAGAGTAAAATTTATATTAGGACCACCCTGTATATTATTTTCATATACCGTTTAACATACAGTATATTATATTTTATTATTTCACAATTTGGAATTTTTTTTTTGGTAACAAATAATGTTAATAGAGTAACATATACATTAGGACCACCCTGTATATTATTAGGACCATTCTGTATAATAATTTTATACATCGTAAAACATTCAGTATATAAAAATTATTAAATTTTTTTGCTGACAAATAAAATTTATAAACCAACATTTAGACCATGACCACCCTGTATATTACTTTTAGGTAACATTTAGACTAGAATCACCCTGTATATTTTTTTTATACATTCAGTATATTACATTTCATAATTACAAACTTTTTTTTGGTTACAAAGTTAATAGAGTAAAATTTATATTAGGACCACCCTGTATATTATTTTCATATACCGTTTAACATACAGTATATTATATTTTATTATTTCACAATTTGGAATTTTTTTTTTGGTAACAAATAATGTTAATAGAGTAACATATACATTAGGACCACCCTGTATATTATTAGGACCATTCTGTATAATAATTTTATACATCGTAAAACATTCAGTATATAAAAATTATTAAATTTTTTTGCTGACAAATAAAATTTATAAACCAACATTTAGACCATGACCACCCTGTATATTACTTTTATAAAAGATTTACGTTAGGACCACCCTGTATATTTTTTAATTCATTCAATATTTCATAATTTTACAAATTATTATTTTTTTATGTAAAAAAGTTTATAAACTAATATTTATACTAGGACCACCCTGTATATTATTTTTATATATCATTTACACTGGAATCACCCTGTATATCTTTTTAATACATTCAGTAAATTATATTTTTTAATTAAAAAAATTATTATTTATTTTTTTAGTACCAATAACGTTAATAGAGTAACGTTTTTACATTAGGACCACCCTGTATAATATTTTTATATACCGTAAAATATTCAGTATATTATATTTTATAATTTTAGAAATTAGTAAATTTTTTTGCTTACGAATAAAGTTTATAAATTAACATTTTACCGATGACCACCCTGTATATTGTTCTAATATAACATTTACACTAGTACCACCCTGTATATTTTTTTAATGCATTCAGTATAAAATATTTTATAATTTTTCAATTATTGTTTTTTGGTACCAATAAAGTTAATGTAACATTTACTTTTTGACCACCCTGTATATCATTTCTAGGTAACACTTACACTAGAATCACCCTGTATATTTTTTAATACATTCAGTATATTACATTTCATAATTACAATTTTTTTTTGTTAGAAAGTTTTTTTTTTGGTTAGAAAATTAATAGAGTAAAATTTACATTAGGACCACCCTGTATATTATTATGTAAAACATTCTGTATATAAAATTTTATAATTTTACAAATTAGTAAATTTTTTTGCTAACAAATAAAGTGTATAAATTAACATTTCAAATATGACCACCCTGTATATTATTTTTCTATCACATTTACACAAGGACCACCCTGTATATTTTTTGAAACAATCAGTATATTATATTTTATAATTTTACAAATTATTTTATTTTATTTTGGTACGAATAAAATTAATAATGTAACATTTACCACCCTGTATATTATTTTTAGGTAACATTTAAACTAGAATCACCCTGTATATTTTTTTAATACAATCAGTACATTACATTTCATAATTACCAATTTTTTTTTGGTTACAAAGTTATTAGAGTAAAATTTACATTAGGACCACCCTGTATATAATTTTTATATAACATTTACACAATGACCACCCTGTACATTCAATATATAATATTGTATAATTTTAAATAATGGAAAATCCTTTTTTAATCAATAAAATGTATAAAGTTACATTTAAAGTACGACCACCCTGTATATTACTTTTAGTTTTAATAAAAATTAAAGTACCACTACCACCCTGTATACAATTTTCTTTTTAATAAAATTAAAGTACCAGTACCACCCTGTATATTACTTTTCTTTTTAAGATAATTAAAGTACCAACACCACCCTGTATACCACTTTATTTTTAATAAAATTATAGTACCAGTATCACCCTGTATATTTCTTTTTTACAAGATGATTAAAGTATCAGTACCACCCTGTATACTATTTTCTGTTAAATAAAATTAAAGTACCAGTACCACCCTGTACACTTCTTTTCTTTTTAAGATAATTAAAGTACCAATACCGCCCTGTATATTTCTTTCTTTTTTAAGACACTTAAAGTACCAGTATTACCCTGTATACTATTTTCTTTTTAATAAAAGTCAAGTACCAGTACGACCCTGTATACTATTTTTTTAAATAATTGAAGTACCAGTACCACCCTGTATATTAACCCTTTTTTTATACTTAAGTACCAGTACCACCCTGTATACCATTTTCTTTTTAATAAAACTAAAATACCAGTACCACCCTGTATATTACTTTTCATTTTAAGTTAATTAAAGTACCAGTACCACCCTGTATATTATTTTTTTAAGGTAATTGAAGTAACACCCAGTATATTATTTTTCTTTTTAAGATCATTAAAGTACTAGTACCACCCTGTATAATATTTCTCTTTTAAAGCTCATTAAAGTACAAGTACCATCCTGTATATTATTTTTCTTTCTAAGATAATTAAGGTACTAATACCACCCTGTATATTTTGCAGTTTTAAGCACATTAAAATACCAGTACCACCCTGTGTCTTTATTTATGATAATTGAAGTACCACTACCACCCTGTATATTAAGTTTTTTAATATAATTAAAGTACCAGTACAACCCTGTATATTGCCTTTCTTTTTAAGATAATTAAAGTACCATTATCACCCTGTATATTACTTCGGTTTTTAAGATTATTAATGTACCAGTACCACCCTGTATACTAGTTTCTTTTTAAGATAATTAAAATATCAGTACCACCCTGTGTATAGTTTTTGATTTTAAAATAATTAAAGTAGTGGTACCACCCTGTATGCTATTTTCTTTTTAATAAAATTAAAGTACCAGTACCACCCTGTATCATATTTTCTTTTTGAGATAATAAAAGTACTAGTACCACCCAGTATATTATTCTTCTTTTTAATATAGTTAAAGTACCAGTACCACCCAGTATATTATTTTTCTTTTTTAGATTATTAAAGTACCAATACCACCCTGTATATTATATATTTTTTAAGGTAATTAAAGTACCAGTACCACCCTGTATACTACTTTCTGTTAAATAAAATGAAAATACTAGTACTGGTACCACCCTGTATGCCATTTTCTTTTTAATAAAATTAAAGTACCAGTACCGCCCTGTATATTATTTTTTTTTGATCTTTAAAGTACCAGTACCACCCTGTATAAATATTTTTCTTTTTTTAGATCATTAAAAGTACCAGTACCACCCTGTTTATTATTTTTCTTTTTGAGTTTATTAAAGTACTAGTACCACCCTGTATATTATTTTTTTTAGATCATTAAATTACCAGTACCACCCTGTATAATTATTTTTCTTTTTAATAACATGAAAGTACCAGTACCACCCTGTTTATTTTTTTACTTTTTAACAACATGAAAGTACCAGTACCACCCTGTTTATTATTTTTCTTTTTGAGTTTATTAAAGTACTAGTACCACCCTGTATATTATTTTTTTTAGATCATTAAAGTACCAGTACCACCCTGTATATTATTTTTCTTTTTAATAACATGAAAGTACCAGTACCACCCTGTTTATTTTTTTACTTTTTAACAACATGAAAGTACCAGTACCACCCTGTTTATTATTTTTCTTTTTGAGTTTATTAAAGTACTAGTACCACCCTGTATATTTTTTTTTTTTAGATCATTAAAGTACCAGTACCACCCTGTATATCATTTTTCTTTTTAATAACATGATAGTACCAGTACCACCCTGTTTATTTTTTTACTTTTTAACAACATGAAAGTACCAGTACCACCCTGTTTATTATTTTTCTTTTTGAGTTTATTAAAGTACTAGTACCACCCTGTATATTTTTTTTTTTTAGATCATTAAAGTACCAGTACCACCCTGTATATCATTTTTCTTTTTAATAACATGATAGTACCAGTACCACCCTGTTTATTTTTTTACTTTTTAACAACATGAAAGTACCAGTACCACCCTGTTTATTATTTTTCTTTTTGAGTTTATTAAAGTACTAGTACCACCCTGTATATTTTTTTTTTTTAGATCATTAAAGTACCAGTACCACCCTGTATATCATTTTTCTTTTTAATAACATGATAGTACCAGTACCACCCTGTTTATTTTTTTACTTTTTAACAACATGAAAGTACCAGTACCACCCTGTTTATTATTTTTCTTTTTGAGTTTATTAAAGTACTAGTACCACCCTGTATATTATTTTTTTTTAGATCATTAAAGTACCAGTACCACCCTGTATATTATTTTTCTTTTTAATAACATGAAAGTACCAGTACCAACCTGAATATTATTTTTCTTTTTGAGTTCATGAAAGTACCAGTACCACCCTGTATAATTATTTTTGTTTTTTTTTAGATCATTAAAGTACCAGTACCTCAGCCTTACGCAGTCCACGTGCCAGTACCACAACCGATCGCCGTACCCATTTACAAGTTGGTACCACAAGAAATCGAAAAAAAAGTACCGATCACCGTAGAAAAATTAGTTCCAGTGTACGTGGACAAACCGTACAAAATCGAAATCGAAAAGCATCACCCTGTATACGTAAACCAGCCCTATCCTGTACATATTCCTGTGTATAAACATGTTTTGCACACGAAAGGACACGGAGGCGGCGGTGGGGGTGGAGGCGGACACGGATGGTCTCATTAATTAAGAACTGATTTTGTTTTGTTTTGTTTTGTTTTCTTCTTCTGTTTTTTTTTTTTAACTTATCTTTTTCTTTTTTTTTTTGCTACAGACTGTATTATTTTGTTAAGTTTTGTTTTATTGTTAATAAAAATATTTTTTTTTTAATATTATTACGTTTTTATGAAAAAGTTAATGCGCAATAATTTTAGTGTTGCGCAAAAATTTCTAAATTTGCGCAATAAATTTGCAATCGGAAAAAATCGGAAAAAAATCGGAATAAGTCGGAAAAAATCGGAAAAAAATCGGAATAAGTCGGAAAAAATCGGAAAAAATCGGTAAAAATCGGAAAAAATCTTAAAAAATCGAAAATGATCGGAAAAAATCGGAAAAATCGGAAAAAATCGGAAAAAATCGGAAAAAATCGGAAAAAATCGGAAAAAATCGGAAAAAATCGGAAAAAATCGGAAAAAATCGGAAAAAATCGGAAAAAATCGGAAAAAATAGGAAAAAATCGTGAAACATCGAAAAAAATCAGAAAAAATCCGAAAAAATTGGAATAAACTGGAAAAAATCGGAACAAACTGGAAAAAATCGGAGAAAACCGGAACAAAACCGGAAAATAGCGGAAAAAATTGGAAAAAATCGGGAAACATCGAAAAAAATCTGAAAAAATCCGAAAAAATTGGAAAAAATTGGAAAAAATCGGAATAAACTGGAAAAAGTCGGAATAAACTGGAAAAAATCGAAAAAACCGGAATAAACTGGAAAAAATTGAAAAAACCGGAACAAAACCGGAAAAAATCGGAAAAAATTGGAAAAAAACGGGAAACATCGAAAAAAATCAAGAAAAATCCGAAAAACCTGGAAAAAATTGGAAAAAATCGGAATAAACTGGAAAAAGTCGGAATAAACTGGAAAAAATCGGAGAAAACCGGAACAAAACCGGAAAATAGCGGAAAAAATTGGAAAAAATCGGGAAACATCGAAAAAAATCTGAAAAAATCCGAAAAAATTGGAAAAAATTGGAAAAAATCGGAATAAACTGGAAAAAGTCGGAATAAACTGGAAAAAATCGAAAAAACCGGAATAAACTGGAAAAAATTGAAAAAACCGGAACAAAACCGGAAAAAATCGGAAAAAATTGGAAAAAAACGGGAAACATCGAAAAAAATCAAGAAAAATCCGAAAAACCTGGAAAAAATTGGAAAAAATCGGAATAAACTGCAAAAAATTGGTAAATATCGGAAAAATCGGAAAAAATCGGAAAAACCGGAATGAACTGCAAAAAATCGGAAAAAATCGACAAAATCGGAAAAAATCGGAAAAAAAATCGGAAAAAACCGGAAACAATCAGAAATAATCGGAAAAACCCGGAATAAATCGGAAAAAACCGAAAAAAATCGGGAAA
Organism: Neocrepidodera transversa; assembly: GCA_963243735.1. Classification (NCBI taxonomy): domain Eukaryota; kingdom Metazoa; phylum Arthropoda; class Insecta; order Coleoptera; family Chrysomelidae; genus Neocrepidodera; species Neocrepidodera transversa. The sequence goes on from OY725356.1 coordinate 11,116,548, forward strand.
TATCGAAAAAAATCTGAAAAAAACGAAAAAAATTTGAATAAATCGCAATAAACTGGAAAAAATCGGAAAAAAACGAAAAAATCGGAAAAAAAAAACGGTAAAAGATCGGAAAAGTCGGAGAAAGTCTGAACAAAATCGGAAAAGTCGGAAAAAGTCCGAAAAATTAAAAAAAAAATCAAGAAAATCGAATAAATTTGGAAGCAATGAAACAAAATTAAAAAAATGAAAAAAAATGGGAAAAATTGAGTAAACATCAAAATCGGAAAAAATCGGTAAACAATCGAAAAGAAAAACCGAAAAAAATCGGAAAAATTGGAAAAAATTGGAGAAAATCGGAAAAAAATCGGAAAAATTGGAAAACCGTAAAAAATCAGAAAAAACCGAAAAAACCGAAATATCAAGAAAATCGAAAAAACTTGAAAACAAAATTTAATCAAAAATCTGGATTGAGTATCACAAAAATCAGAAAAATCGGGAAAATCGAAAAAAAAAAACGGAAAAAAATCGTTAAAAATCGGAAAAAATTGGAAAAAAATCGGTAAAACCAGAAAAAATCGAAGGAAGTCGGAAAAAATCAGATAAAAGTGGAAGAAATCGGAAAAAATCAAAAAAATACAAAATCGACTAATACGAAAATCCATTAAAAAATCAAAAATCCAGAAAAATCGAGAAAAACGGGAAAATAACCGACAAAACCGGAAAAAAACCGGAAAAACCGGAATGAATCGGAAAAATCAGAAGAAATCAGAAAAAAACAGAAAAAACCGGAAAAAAGCGGAAGAAATAAAAAAATACAAGCGCGGAAATATTAAAAAATCAAAAACCGGAAAAAATCGGAAAAAATCGGAAAAAATTGGAAAGAAATCGGAATAAATTGCACAAAATCGGAACAAGTCGGAAAAAATCGGGAAATATCGAAAAAAATCTGAAAAAATCGGAAAAAATTGGAATAAACTGCAAAAAAATCGGAAAAAACCGGAAAAACCGGAAAGAATCGGAAAAATCGGAAGAAATCAGAAAAAAACAGAAAAAAACGGAAAAAAGCGGAAGAAATAAAAAAATACAAGCGCGGAAATATTAAAAAATCAAAAAAACCGGAAAAAATCGGAAAAAATCGGAAAGAAATCGGAAAAAAACCGGAAAAAATCGGAAAAATCGGGAAAAATCGGAAAACATCGGAAAAACCGGAAATGACCGAAAGAAATCGGAAAAAATCAAAAACATTAAAAAAAAAATACAAAATGGAAAATATCGACAAATACGACAATTGATTAAAAAATCAAAAAACCGGAAAACCCGAGAAAAACGGGAAAAAATCGAAAATTATTGAAAAACCAAAGAAAATCAAAAAGACCTGAAAACAAAATAAAAAAAAATTTAGTTTTTCTACATTTTTCAGGCTCAAATTTAAAAGAAAATCAAGAATACATTTTGTCACACCCGATTTTTTTTTTTAAAAATTGATTTTTCCTCACTGAAAAATTTAATGCTTTAGCTGCTCAAGAGTTTAAAAAAAAAAACATTATTTAAATTTTTTTACTTAACGAATTACAAAAAAAATAAAAAATATAAATATGAACTGATTTTTTTTAACCACCCTATATATATATACTTTAATTTAAAATAAAATCCATTTCGGTAAATAATTCTTGTAACGGTTGACAATCTAGTTAACAAAAAAAAAAAAAGAAAAAAAAAACCACGTTGACCCTTTTAACCTCTCCGGCTATAAATCCGGTCCTGGAACGAGTTTTCGTGGTGGAAAAGCGCTCCGGAGAGTTTTCCCCAGCGACCCGTGATTTATCGCTTCGGATAGATTTCATCCCTTTAGTAAAAGAAAATTCCAAACACTGTAATTTATTTTAAGTAAAAAAAAAAAAAATAAAATAGAAAAAAAAATTAGTGCAATTTGCCGTAACTTAAATCTAGTTTGCTATGATAATAATAAATGCGTTATTCAACTTTCTTTCGACTTTTACTTTCTCTATGATCCATGGATTACTAGATTTACAATTCGGTCCAGCTATAATTAACGGCCGTTAAATTATTGCGGGTAAAATTAAACTGCACTTATTTAAGTTAAAATTAATCTTTAATTTAATTATTTGGTAAATATAATTAAAGGGTTAAATAATTGGAAAATTTTTTTTTAAAATGTTAATAAATTTTCTTGTTTTTTTTTTAACATTGAAAAATGCATTCTTGTTCTTTTTTTTTTTAATTGAGTGAAAAAATGCACTTTTTTTTTTTTACAAATTTTTTGCTTATTTTTTGTAAATTTTTTTGCTGATTTTTTGCTAATTATTTGTTGATTTTTTCTGATTCATCGCTGATTTTTTGCTAATATTTTTCTATTTTTTTACTAATTTTTTGCAAATTTTTTGCCAATTTTTTTGCTGATTTTTGCTAATTTTTGGTTAATTTTTTTGCTGATTTTTTTGCCAATTTTTTGCAAATTTTCAGTTTTTTTTTGGTGATTTTTTGCTAATTTTTTTCTAATTTTTTGCTACTTTTTTGCAAATGTTTTGCAAATTTTTTTCAGATTTTTTTCTAATTTTTTTCTTATTTTTTACTAATTTTTTGCTTATTTTTTGTTGAATTTTTGCTAATAATATGTAAATTTTTTTGCTGATTTTTTTCTGATTCATCGCTGATTTTTTGCTAATATTTTTCTAATTTTTTCCTAATTTTTTTCTAATTTTTTTCTAATTTTTTTCTAATTTTTTTCTAATTTTTTTCTAATTTTTTTCTAATTTTTTTCTAATTTTTTTCTAATTTTCATCTAATTTTTTTCTAATTTTTTTCTAATTTTTTTCTAATTTTTTTCTAATTTTTTTCTAATTTTTTTCTAATTTTTTTCTAATTTTTTTCTAATTTTTTTCTAATTTTTTTCTAATTTTTTTCTAATTTGTTTCTAATTTTTTTCTAATTTTTTTGCTAATTTTTTGCAAATTTTTTTCATTTTTTGTTCTAATTTTTTTCTAATTTTTTTCTAATTTTTTTCTAATTTTTTTCTAATTTTTTTCTAATTTTTTTCTAATTTTTTCCTAATTTTTTTCTAATTTTCTTCTAATTTTTTTCTAATTTTTTTCTAATTTTTTTCTAATTTTTTTCTAATTTTTTTGCTAATTTTTTGCAAATTTTTTTCATTTTTTGTTCTAATTTTTTTCTAATTATTTGTCTAATTTTTTTCTAATTTTTTTTCTAATTTTTTTCTAATTTTTTTCTAATTTTTTTCTAATTTTTTTCTAATTTTTTTCTATTTTTTTTCTAATTTTTTTCTAATTTTTTTCTAATTTTTTTCTAATTTTTTTTCTAATTTTTTTCTAATTTTTTTCTAATTTTTTTCTAATTTTTTTCTAATTTTTTTCTAATTTTTTTCTAATATTTTTCTAATTTTTTTCTAATTTTTTTCTAATTTTTTTCTAATATTTTTCTAATTTTTTTCTAATTTTTTTCTAATTTTTTTCTAATTTTTTTCTAATTTTTTTCTAATTTTTTTCTAATTTTTTTCTATTTTTTTTCTAATTTTTTTCTAATTTTTTTCTAATTTTTTTCTAATTTTTTTTCTAATTTTTTTCTAATTTTTTTCTAATTTTTTTCTAATTTTTTTCTAATTTTTTTCTAATTTTTTTCTAATTTTTTTCTAATTTTTTTCTAATTTTTTTCTAATTTTTTTCTAATTTTTTTCTAATTTTTTTCTAATTTTTTTCTAATTTTTTTCTAATTTTTTTCTAATTTTTTTCTAATTTTTTTCTAATATTTTTCTAATTTTTTTCTAATTTGTTTCTAATTTTTTTCTAATTTTTTTGCTAATTTTTTGCAAATTTTTTTCATTTTTTGTTCTAATTTTTTTCTAATTTTTTTCTAATTTTTTTCTAATTTTTTTCTAATTTTTTTCTAATTTTTTTCTAATTTTTTTCTAATTTTTTTCTAATTTTTTTCTAATTTTTTTCTAATTTTCTTCTAATTTTTTTCTAATTTTTTTCTAATTTTTTTCTAATTTTTTTCTAATTTTTTTGCAAATTATTTGCAAATTTTTTTCATTTTTTGTTCTAATTTTTTTCTAATTTTTTTCTAATTTTTTTCTAATATTTTTCTAATTTTTTTTCTAATTTTTTTCTAATTTTTTTCTAATTTTTTTCTAATTTTTTTTCTAATTTTTTTCTGATTTTTTTCTAATATTTTTCTAATTTTTTTCTAATTTTTTTCTAATTTTTTTCTAATATTTTTCTAATTTTTTTCTAATTTTTTTCTAATTTTTTTCTAATTTTTTTCTAATTTTTTTCTAATTTTTTTCTAATTTTTTTTCTAATTTTTTTCTAATTTTTTTCTAATTTTTTTCTAATTTTTTTCTAATTTTTTTCTGATTTTTTTCTAATTTTTTTCTAATTTTTTTCTAATTTTTTTCTAATTTTTTACTGCGTTTTTTTAGTTTTTGCAAATTTTTTTCTAATTTTTTGTTAATTTTTTGCAAATTTTTTTGCTAATTTGTCGCTGATTTTTCACTAATTTTTTACCAATTTTTTTTCAATTTTTTGCTGATTTTTTTGCAATTTGTTTGCTGATTTTTTGCTACTTTTTTGCCAATTTTTTTCCAATCTTTGTTGATTTTTTCTAATTTTTTGATGATTTTTTGCTAATTATTTGTTGATTTTTTTCTGATTCTTCGCCGATTTTTTGCTTATATTTTTCTATTTTTTTACTAAATTTTTTGCAATTTTTTTTCCATTTTTTTTGCTGATTTTTGATAATTTTTTGGTAATTTTTGGTTAACTTTTTTGCTGTTTTTTTTGCTAATTTTTTGCAAATTTTTAATTTTTTTTGCTGATTTTTTGCTAATTTTTTTTTAATTTTTTGTGGATTTTTTTTAATTTTTTGTGGATTTTTTTCTAATTTTTTTCTAATTTTTTTCTAATTTTTTTGCTAATTTTTTGCAAATTTTTTTCATTTTTTTTGCTAATTTGTCGCTGATTTTTCACTAATTTTTTACCAATTTTTTTTCAATTTTTTGCTAATTTTTTTGCTATTTGATTGCTCATTTTTTGCTACTTTCTTGCCAATTTTTTTCCAATCTTTGTTGATTTTTTCTAATTTTTTGCTGATTTTTTGCCAATAATTTGCTGATTTTTTTCTGATTCTTCGCTGTTTTTTTGCTAATATTTTTCTATTTTTTTACTGATTTTTTGCAAATTTTTTTGCTGATTTGTGCTAATTTTTTTGCTAATTTTGGTTAATTTTGCTGATTTTTTGCTAATTTTTTGCAAATTTTTAGTTTTTTTGCTGATTTTTTGCTAATTATTTGCTGATTTTTTCTGATTCTTCGCTGTTTTTTTGCTAATATTTTTCTATTTTTTTACTAATTTTTTGCAAATTCTTTGTCAATTTTTTTGCTGATTTTTGCTAATTTTTGGTTAATTTTTTGCTGAATTTTTGCTACTTTTTTATTAATTTTTTTTCTAAATTTTTGTTGATTTTTGCTAAAAAATTTTTATTGTTTTACTAATTTTTTTCTGATTTTTTCAATTTTTTTTTTTAATTTTTTACTGCTTTTTTTTTAGTTTTTGCAAATTTTTTTCTAATTTTTTGCTAATTTTCTGTTAATTTTGTGTTGAATTTTTTCTCATTTTTTTTCTAATTTTTTGCAAATATTTTTCAAATTTCTTGCAAATTTTTTTAATTTTTTTTTTTGCTTATTTTGTTTGGTAATTTTTTTGTTAATTTTTTGTTAATTTTTTGATGATTTTTCACTTTTCGTTAATTTTTTTTAAATTTTTTTTTGATTTTTGCTAATTTTTTAGCTAATTTTTTTGCTGAATTTAGTTTTTTTTTGGTTGACTTTTTGTTATTTTTTGCAATTTTTTTTTAATTTTATTCTAATTTTTGACAATTTTTTTGCAATTTTTTGATAATTTTCTAATTTTTTGATAATTTTTTGAATATTTTTTGTAAATTTTTTTTACAAATTTTTCCTGATTTTTTTTGCTTATTTTTTGTTGAATTTTTGCAAATTTTTTGTTAATTTTTTTTCTCATTTCTTGCCAATTTTTTGCTAATTTTTTTCTAATTTTTTACCATTTTTTTTTTCAAAAGTTTTACCAATTTTTTTGCAAATTTTTGCTGATTTTTTTTGCTACTTTTTCGTTAAATTTTTTAGGCAAAAATGCATTTTTCATGCACGAATTTAAAAAAAAAAGCAAAAGTGCATTTTTTCACTCTCGATTTTAAAAAAATGCATTCTTGCTTCTTCTTTTTTAAAGAGAGTGAAGAAATGCATTTTTGCTTTTTTTTACATCGAGTGTGGAAAAATGCATTCTTACTTTTTTTTTAATATTGAGGGGGGGGGAAAAATGCATTCTTGCTTTATTTTAATATTGAGTGGGGGAAAAATGCATCTTTGCTTGTTTTTTTTTTTTTAATTTTGAGAGAGGGAAAAATGCATTTTTGGTTCTTTTTATTAAATCGAGAGTGAAAAAATGCATTTTTGCTTTTTTTTTACATCGAGTGTGGAAAAATGCATTCTTACTTTTTTTTTAATATTGAGTGGGGGAAAAATGCATTCTTGCTTTATTTTAATATTGAGTGGGGGAAAAATGCATCTTTGCTTGTTTTTTTTTTTTTAATTTTGAGAGAGGGAAAAATGCATTTTTGGTTCTTTTTATTAAATTGAGAGTGAAAAAACTGCATTTTTGCTTTTTTTAATATTGAGTGGGGGAAAAATGCATTTTTGCTTTATTTTAATATTGAGTGGGGGGAAAATGCATTCTTGCTTTTTTTTAACATTAAGTAGGAAAAATGCATTCTTACTTCTTGTTTTTTAATATTCAGTCGGGATTTTTTTTTTTTTTTTTTTTTTTTTTTTTTTTTTTTTTTTTTATTATTATTATTATTCATTGCTATTAACTGTAGAAATATCCAATTTTGGAAAAATTTATTCTGGCTTCTTTTTTTTCTTCCTTTTAAACATATTTTATAAATCAAGAAAACAAATTATACACCAAGAAAAAAATACTTACCACTAATTAATTTTTCCATATATTTTTTAATTTTTTTTGCAAAAAAAACTTACAATTTTTTTTACAAATTTAGATATTTCCTATAATGTTTCACCCTATTTAATTTTGTCAATCGACACAGAGAGATAAATTTCTCTAATTTATTTATTGGGCCAATAAAACAATAAACGAAAAAAAACGAAGAACCCGATAACGATTTTTTATGAGCGTCAGATAAATTTAGAAAAATTATCTAAAAAGGTGCGTGTAAGTGTTACAATTTTTTTTTTTTAGGTTATTAATACTGGGTGTTAATTTTTAAAGGTGAGTTAAATTATTTAATTAATAATAAAAATTTATACTGATTTACTACGAATTGGAATTAGTGCGGTTGACGTGTTAAATGTTGTAAATTTTTTGAGGTTATGATCGATTAAAAATTATTGATGAGTTGATAATTCGTATTATTTGGGTGTGGCTAAATATATTTTTTCTTCTTTTTTTTTCTAATGTTGAGTGGGGAAAAGGTATTTTTGTTCGAAAAAAAATTGTAAAAATTGGAAAAAAATACCAAAAATCAGCAAAAAATTAACAAAAAAAAAATTAACAAAAAAATTAGCAAAAAATTAGAAAAAAAATTATAAAAACTGAAAAAAATTAGCACAAAATTAGCAAAAAATTTGTAAAAAATTAGAAAAAAATTAACAAAAACTGGAAAAAAATAGCAAAAAAATGGGAAAAATTAGCAAAAATTCAGCAAAAAAAATAACAAAAAATTGGTCAAAATTTTGCAAAAAATCAGCAAAAACTGAAAAAAAATTATCAAAAATCAGCAAAAAATTAGTAAAAACTGGAAAAAAATTAGCGAAGCATTTGCAAAAAATTCATAAAAAATTAGAAAAAAATTAGTAAAAAATTAGAAAAAATTCAACAAAAAATTAGAAAAAATTAATAAAAATTTAGAAAAAAATTAACAAAAGAGTAGCAAAAAAAACTAACAAAAAAATAGCAAAAAATTAACAAAAATCTACAAAAATGTAACAAAAACCAAGAAAAAATTGGCAAAAAATTAGCAAAAAATTTACAAAAAAATTACCAAAAAATTGATCAAAAGTTTTCAAAAATATCAGCAAAAAAAATTAACAAAAAATTAGCTAAAAAAACTGGAACAAAACTACCAAAAAATTTCCAAAAAACTAGAAAAAATTAGCAAAAAATTTGAAAATATTGGTAAAAAATTAGAAAAAAAATTGGTAAAAATCTAGAAAAAATTAGAAAAAAATTAACAAAAAAAGTGCAAAAAATTAGCAAGAAATTTGAAAAAAAATTAAAAAAAATTAGCAAAAACTTTGAAAAAATCAGCAAAAAATTGAAAAAAAATTAGTAAAAAATCAGAAAAAATTAGCAAAAAATTAGCATAAAAATTGAAAAACAGAAAAAAATTAGCAAAAACGGGAAAAAAATTAGCAAAAAAACTGAAAAAAATATAGCAAAAAATTTGCAAAACGTTTGCAAAAAATTAGTGAATGAATATAAAAAAAATTAATAAAAAAATAGGTAAAAAATTACCAAAAAATTAACAAAAATTTGGAAAAAAATCAAAAAAAAATTAACAAAAAAGTAGTAAACAAATAGCAAAAAAATTGCAAAAAATTAGGAAAATATTACCAAAAATCAGCAAAAAATTGCAACAAAAATCAGCAAGAAATTACCAAAAAATTAGCAAAAATTTGGCAAAAAATCAGCAATAAATCAGAAAAACTTCAACACAAAATTAACAGAAAATTAGCAAAAAAATTGCAAAAAATTGGTAAAAAGTTAGTAAAAAAATTAGCAAAAAATTTTTAAAATATTGCAAAAAATTTGCGAAAAATAAGCAAAAAAAAACTTAAAATTAACAAAAATTTGCAAAATATCAGCAAAAAATTAGAAAAAAATTTACAAAAAATCAGCAAAAAATTAACAAAAATCCACCAGAATTTAGAAAAATAAATAAAAAAAATTAGCAAAAAATCAGCTAAATATAATCAAAAAATCTGCAAAAAATTTAAACAAAAATGCAGAAAATCAGCAAAAAAATTAACAAAACATTTGCGAAAAATTAGTAAAAAATTAGCAAACAAATATCAAGAAATAAGCAAAATATTGGCGTAATAATGAAAAAAAATTGTTAAAAAACAAAATTGTCAAAAAGTTGGGAAGAAGATTGCAGAAATAAACAAAAAATTAGAAAAAAAAGGGCAAAAAATACTGCAAAAAATTAGCAAAAAATTTGGCGAAAAATTTTCAAAAAATGGCAAAACATTTGAAAAAATTATTAGAAAAATAACCAAAAATTAACGAAAAATTTCTAAAAAAGTTATCAAAAAAAATTGAAAAAAATAAAAAGTAGCATAAACTAGAAAAAAATTAGCAAAAAATCAGCAAAAAAGTAACAAAAAGATGGAAAAAATCAGCAAAAATTTAGCAAAAAATTTGCAAAAAATTAGCAAAAAATCAGCCAGAAAAAAATTAGAAAAAAAATTGCAAAAAATTAGCAAGCAATTAGAAAAAAATTAGAAAAAAATTAGCAAAAACGAGAAAAAAAATAGCAAAAACGAGAAAAAAAATAGCAAAAAATTAGAAAGAAATTAGTAAATTAACAAAAAATTACCAAAAAAAATTAACAAAAATTGGCAAAACATTTTCAAAAAATAGGTAAAAAAATTATAAAAAATCAGCAAAAAATCATCATAAAATAAGCAAAAATCAGCAAAAAAATTAACAAAAAATTACCAAAAAAAATTAACAAAAATTGGCAAAACATTTTCAAAAAATAGGTAAAAAAATTATAAAAAATCAGCAAAAAATCATCATAAAATAAGCAAAAATCAGCAAAAAAATTAACAAAAAATTACCAAAAAAAATTAACAAAAATTGGCAAAACATTTTCAAAAAATAGGTAAAAAAATTATAAAAAATCAGCAAAAAATCATCATAAAATAAGCAAAAATCAGCAAAAAAATTAACAAAAAATTACCAAAAAAAATTAACAAAAATTGGCAAAACATTTTCAAAAAATAGGTAAAAAAATTATAAAAAATCAGCAAAAAATCATCATAAAATAAGCAAAAATCAGCAAAAAAATTAACAAAAAATTACCAAAAAAAATTAACAAAAATTGGCAAAACATTTTCAAAAAATAGGTAAAAAAATTATAAAAAATCAGCAAAAAATCATCATAAAATAAGCAAAAATCAGCAAAAAAATTAACAAAAAATTAGCGAAAATTAAGAAAAATTTCGAAAAAAACTAACAAAAAGTAGAAATCAGCAAAAAACCAGCAAAAAATTGAAAACAAAATTTGCTAAAAACTGTCAAAAAATTAGAACAAGGTTAGCAAAAAATTGATAAAAAATTAGAAAAAAAGGCAAAAAACTGCAAAAAATTAGCAAAAAAATTAGCAAAAAATTTCCAAAAAATTAACAAAAAATTTGAAAATCATTTAAAAAAAATATCAAAAAATTAGCAATAGATTATAAAAAATTTTAATCAAAAATTTATAACAGTCATGAGCGTCCGCAATTTTTATTCAAAAATGGAAAAAATGTTCATGTACATGACAGAGTGGAGTGGGTTGGGGTAGGGAGGAGGTGAATAAAAACAAAACAAAATAATTTTTTTTTATAAAAATTTAATTAAAAATATTCTTTACAAGCTGCAACAACATTCGGACAAAATTTCTTAGCTAAATATAAATAAGGCACTTCGACATCTTTTATAGGAATTTTCTTATTTTTACTTAATTTATTCCACATGTGAATCCCATAACTGTTATTCGTCATTTTTAAAATCATATTTAAATCTCGTTTATCGAAATACATTTCCCAAGCCGAATAAAAAACCGGGAAAAAACTATCCGTAGGTAAAACAGAATAACCTTGACAATCCTTACTAACGAAATTTGACGAGTTCAGGTGGCAAATGTTACGTATAAGCCTAGAAAAAAAAAAAAAAAAAAAAAAAAAAAAAAAAAAAAAAAAAAAAAAAAAAAAAAAATTATTTTTTTATAAAAATAATTTTTTTCTGGATTGATAATTTTTTTTTACCTTGAAATGACTCCGACACTGCTATCGGACCAAGCGTTGGAATCGTATCGATTTTTTAAATCGTTTAAACACGTTTCGGCCCATTTGTGACCGTCACCATCAGGATGGAAACTCAATACTGCCGAGGCAATCTCTTGACCGGATTCTATGGTGGCGAAATTTAGAGTTAAATTTTCTAAAGATTTTAAAACTAACATATCTAAATCTAGATAGATGCCGCCGTATTTCCATAATGTGAGAAATCTGGAAAAAAAAAAAAAAAAAAAAAAAAAAAAAAAAAAAAAAAAAAAAAAAAAAAAAAAAATCTGCGAAAAATCAATATTAAATCAGCAAAAAAATATATACAAAAAGCAGCATTAAATCAACGAAAAGTATGAAAAAATGAGCCAAAAATGAATCAAGAAATTATTAAAAAATCAGCAAAAAATTAGCTAAAAGTCAGCAAAAAAAACCTGCACCATTTATCAAATCAGCAAAAAAAATTATCAAAAAATGGTCAAAAAATCATCAAAAAATTAACTAAAAAAACATTGAAAAATCAGAAAAAAACAAAGAAAACTACCAAAAAATCAGCTTTAAATCAGTCAAATATTTTTCACTTATTAGAAAATCAGCAAAAAAAAAACAGCGAAAATTATCAAATCGGAAAATTAAATAATCAGAAAATGATCAAAAAATCAGCAAAAATTCTACAAAAAATCAGCAAAAAAAAATTATCAAAAATTAAAAATAGCGAAAACTAAAAAAAAACAGCTATAAATCAGCCAAAAAATTTTCAGTTTCTTAAAAACTCAGCAAAAACAGTTAAAAATTAGCAAAAATTAACTTAAAAATGTATCAATAAATCAGCAAAAAATAAATCAAATTTTTATTAAATAATCAGCCATAATTCATCAAAAAATCAACAAAAAAGAACAAGAAAAAAGTATAAAAAATCAGCAGTATATCAGCAAAAATATAATCATGTAAATATTAAAAAAACATCAAAAATCAACAAAAATTCAACAAAAAACTAGCGAAAAAATAACTAAAGTAGTATCAAAAAATCAGCAAAAACTTTATCAATTTTTATTCTTAAAAAAATCATCAAAAAATCAACAACCAGGAAAAAATTAACTTAAAAAGAATCAAAAAAAATTGATCAATTTTTTTTTTCAAAAAATCAGCAATAAATCGGCAATAAAATAGCAAAAAAATGTAAAAAATCAGCAGCAAATTAATAAAGAAATCATTAAAAAGTCAATAAAAAATCAGCAATAAAATATAAAAGAATCAGCAAAAAACAATAAAATTATTAAAAAATGATCAAAAAATCAGCAAAAAATCAGCAAAAGAATTAACAAAAAATCAACAACAAATCAGATAAAAATTAAGTAAAGTATCACAAAATCAGCAAAAAATGAATCAATTTTTTTTCAATCAGCACTAAATCAGCAAAAAATCAGCAAAGATCAACAAAAATAAAACAGTAAAAAAGAAATAAAAACAGCATAAAAACAGCCACAAATTAAAGAAAATCAGCAAAGATCAGCAAAAAAAAAGTAGAAATACAGCATAAAATTATAAAAAAATCAGCAATAAATTTGCAAAATTAAGAAATTAACAACAGATAATTAGCAACAAATTAGCAAAAAATTAACAAGAGATTGCAAAAAAACAGCAAAAAATCAGCAAAACAACAAAAAATATCAAAAAATCAGCAAAGGAAATAGCAAAACAACAGTATAAAATTATTAAAAAATATGCCATAAACTTGCCAAATTAAGAAAAAAACAGCGAAGAATCAGCAACAGATTATCAAAAAATCAATAAAAAATCAGCAAAACAAAAAAATAACAAAAAATCATCAAAAAAACAGTAAAAAATCAGCGACAAAAAACAATATAAAATGTTCAAAAATAAGCAATAAACTTTCCAAATTAAGAAAAAAACAGCAGAAAATTGGCAGCAAATTATCAGAAAATCAGTAAAAAAATCAGCAAAAAATCAAAAAATAATCAAAACAACAACAAAAATAAAAATCAGCCAAAAAATAAATTATTCAAAAATAAGCAATAAATAAGCCAAATTAAGAAAAAAACCGCAGAGAATTAGCAACAGATTATCAAAAAATCAGTAAAAAATACCAAAAAATCAGCAAGAAATCAGAAAAACAACAAAAAAATAATAAAAAAAATCAGCAAAAAATCAGTAAAATATCAGCGAAAAAAAAACAATAAAATATATTCAAAAATAAGCAATAAAATTGTCAATTTAAGAAAAAAAGAGCAGAAAATCAGCAACAATTTATCAGAAAATCAGTAAAAAATCACTAAAAAATCAGCAAAAAATGACCTAAAAATGACCAAAAATATCAAAAAGTGACCAAAAACGACCATAAATGACCAAAAATGTCCAAAATGACCAAAAATAATAAAAAATGACTAAAAATTACCAAAAATGACCTAAAATGATCAAAAACATCAAAAAAATGACCAAAAATAACCATTAATGACCGAAAATTACCAAAAATGACCAGAAATGTCCAAACTCACCGAAACCATCAAAAAAAGACCAAAAGTGAGAAAAAACATCAACATATTACCAAAAATGACCAAAAACGTCCAAAATGACCTAAAACGTCAAAAAATGACCAAAAATTACCGGAAATGTCCAAAACGACCAAAAACATTAAAAAATGACCAAAAATTACCAAAAATGACGAAAAATAACCAAAAATTTCCAAAATGACGAAAAACAAAAAATGACCTAAAATAACCATTAATGACCAAAAACAACCAAAAATGACCAGAAATGTCCAAAATGACCAAAACCATCAAAAAATGACCAAAAATGACCAAAAAAGAGAAGAAACATCAAAATATTACCAAAAATGACCTAAAACGTCCAAAATGACCTAAAACGTCAAAAAATGAGCAAAAACGACCAAAAATTACCGGAAAATGTCCAAAACGACCAAAAACAATAAAAAATGACCAAAAATTACCAAAAATGACGAAAAATGACCAAAAATGTCCAAAATGACGAAAAACATAAAAAAATTACCAAAAATAACCATTAATGACCAAAAATAACCAAAAATGACCAGAAATGACCAAAACCATCAAAAAAACGTCAAAAAATGACCAAAAATGACCTAAAATGGCCAAAAATGGCAAAATGACCAAAAATGACCAACAATTACCAAAAATTACCGGAAAATTATAAAATTTCGAACTTACCTAATAATATCGCTGGCATGTTCAATGGCGTACGGACTTTTGTCGATTTTCGCAGATTTATATAATTCTTCGACCGGAGTATTTTTCGTATATTTCTCATAATCCACGTGCATAATTTTGACGTTTTCGTAATAATTCAAAGCGGCCAAAAACAAATCCGATTCGTCGCATTCGAATTTTATTATACCGGGCGACGAATAAAGTAGATACACGTCGAAATTCGGATTTAATAAAGCGGCGCTTTCTACGGCGCACGCTTGACGCGCACTCGTATAAATTTTCCCCAAGGAAAATGATCTACAGGATGTTTCGTGAAAGAAAATCGATTTTCCTTTTCTCGGTTCTATATCCGAAATATCTTTTAACGATTCCAATTTTTTTTTATCGTGAAAACATTTTATCGAAGTATCGTTGAAAATAATTTGTTTTTCTTGGAAATTTTCTAAGGTCATTTGTTTACATTTTTTTTGTAAATCGTAACTTGTTCGAATCGAGTGTAAAGTCGGTAGAGTTTGAAATGCGATTAGAATTATAACGCATAAAATTATTATTAAGAAAATTTGTTTTTTAACTGAGATACTATTCATTATGGTAATCTGAAACAAAAAAAAACACTAAAATTAGTCGATTTGGATTAGAGGGACAAGAATAGGACCTTGAGGTAGGTTAAACTTTTGCTAGTGTATAAAGGGATACTAAGGGAGGGATAGGGACAGTAAATTTGAAAAATTTGAAAAATTTGAAAAATTTGAAAAATTTGAAAAATTTGAATAATTTGAAAAATTTGAAAAATTTGAAAAATTTGAAAAATTTGAAAAATTTGAAAAATTTGAAAAATTTGAAAAATTTGAAAAATTTGAAAAATTTGAAAAATTTGAAAAATTTGAAAAATTTGAAAAATTTGAAAAATTTGAAAAATTTGAAAAATTTGAAAAATTTGAAAAATTTGAAAAATTTGAAAAATTTGAAAAATTTGAAAAATTTGAAAAATTTGAAAAATTTGAAAAATTTGAAAAATTTGAAAAATTTGAAAAATTTGAAAAATTTGAAAAATTTGAAAAATTTGAAAAATTTGAAAAATTTGAAAAATTTGAAAAATTTGAAAAATTTGAAAAATTTGAAAAATTTGAAAAATTTGAAAAATTTGAAAAATTTGAAAAATTTGAAAAATTTGAAAAATTTGAAAAATTTGAAAAATTTGAAAAATTTGAAAAATTTGAAAAATTTGAAAAATTTGAAAAATTTGAAAAATTTGAAAAATTTGAAAAATTTGAAAAATTTGAAAAATTTGAAAAATTTGAAAAATTTGAAAAATTTGAAAAATTTGAAAAATTTGAAAAATTTGAAAAATTTGAAAAATTTGAAAAATTTGAAAAATTTGAAAAATTTGAAAAATTTGAAAAATTTGAAAAATTTGAAAAATTTGAAAAATTTGAAAAATTTGAAAAATTTGAAAAATTTGAAAAATTTGAAAAATTTGAAAAATTTGAAAAATTTGAAAAATTTGAAAAATTTGAAAAATTTGAAAAATTTGAAAAATTTGAAAAATTTGAAAAATTTGAAAAATTTGAAAAATTTGAAAAATTTGAAAAATTTGAAAAATTTGAAAAATTTGAAAAATTTGAAAAATTTGAAAAATTTGAAAAATTTGAAAAATTTGAAAAATTTGAAAAATTTGAAAAATTTGAAAAATTTGAAAAATTTGAAAAATTTGAAAAATTTGAAAAATTTGAAAAATTTGAAAAATTTGAAAAATTTGAAAAATTTGAAAAATTTGAAAAATTTGAAAAATTTGAAAAATTTGAAAAATTTGAAAAATTTGAAAAATTTGAAAAATTTGAAAAATTTGAAAAATTTGAAAAATTTGAAAATTTAGCAAAATTGGCATAATTATAATTAGCCTAATTAGCATAATTAGCATAATTAGTATAATTAACATAACTAGCTTAATTAACTTAATTAGAGTAATTAGGATAATTAGCATTATTAGCATAATTAGCAATAATAGCATAATTAGCAAAAATAGCATAATTAGCTATAATAGCATAATTAGTATAATTAGCATTATTAGCATAATTAGTAAGAATAGCATAATTATCACAATTCTCGTAACGAGCATAATTAGCATAATTAGCATAATTATTATAATTTGCATTGTAAGAATAATTAACATAATTAGCTTAACCAAGTATATTAGCGTAATTAGGATAATTAGCATTATTAACATAATTAGCATTATTAATATAATTTGCATAATTAGTATAATTTGAATTGTAAGTATAATTAGGATAATTATCTTAATTAGCATTATTAGCATAATTAGCAAAATTAGCATAATTAGCAATAATAGCATAATTAGCAATAATAGCATAATTAGTATAATTAGCAATAATAGCATAATTAGTATAATTAGCAATAATAGCATAATTAGTATAATTAGCAATAATAGCATAATTAGTATAATTAGCAATAAAAGCATAATTAGTATAATTAGCATTATTAGCATAATTAGTAAGAATAGCATAATTAGCGTAATTATCACAATTGGCGTAACCAGCATAATTAGCTAATTAGCATAATTATTATAATTTGCATTGTAAGTATAATTAACATAATTAGCTCAAATAATTTAATTAGCGTAATTAGGATAATTAGCATTATTAGCATAATTAGCAAGTTTTTTTTATAGCAAAAAAATTAGCAGAAAATTAGCAAAAAAAATAACAAAAAAATTTGCAAAAAATCAAAAAATTATCAAAAAATTAGCAAAAAATTATCAGAAAAATAGCAAAAAATTATCAGAAAAATAGCAAAAAATTAGCAAAAAATTAGCAAAAAATTAGCAAAAAAATTAGCAAAAAATTTGCAAAAAATTATCAAAAAATTAGCAAAAAATTATCAGAAAAATAGCAAAAAATTAGCAAAAAATTAGCAAAAAATTATTTTAAAAAAACCAGCAAAATTATCAAATTTAACAAAACCAAAATTATATATTTTTTTTTTATCAAGTTTTTTTGTTGGCAAAAAAAATTAGCAGAAAATTAGTAAAAAATTAGCAAAAAATTATCAAAAAATTAGCAAAAAATTATCAAAAAATTAGCAAAAAAATAGCAAAAAAATAGCAAAAAAATTAGCAAAAAATTATCAAAAAATTATCAAAAAATTATCAAAAAATTATCAAAAAATTATCAAAAAATTATCAAAAATTTATCAAAAAATTAGCAAAAAAATAGCAAAAATTTATCAGAAAAATAGCAAAAAATTATCAAAAAATTAGAAAAAAATTATGAAAAAAATTGCAAAAATAGCAAAATTAACAAAATAACTAAAATTATATATTTTTTTACCAATTTTTATTTTTTGATATTTGATAAAAAAATAAATTGGTAAAAAATATATAATTTTGGTTATTTTGTTAATTTTGCTGGTTTTGCTAATTTTTTGCTAATTTTTTTTACTATTTTTCTGATAATTTTTCATATTTTTCATAAGTACTTTTTTAATAATTTTTTGCTAATTTTTTGCAATTTTTTTTTTAATTTTTTGGTAATTTTTTTACTAATTTTTTGCAAATATTTTGCTAATATTTTGCTAATTTTTTGATAATTTTTTATTAGCAAAAAATTTTCAAAAAATTAGAAATTTTTTTGTAAAATTAACAAAATAATCAAAATTATAAATTTTTTTACCAATTTATTTTTTGAAATTTCTGATAGAAAAAAAATTTGCAAAAAAATTATAAAAAAAATCAGAAAAAAAATTGTCAAAAAATTATCAAAAAAAAATATAAAAAATTATCAAAAAATTCACAAAAAAATTAACAAAAAAATTAGCAAATATAATCAAAAATAATCAAAATTAAAAAAACAACCAAAAATTATAATTTTTTTAACAATTAATATTTTTCATAATTACTAAAATGCAATTATCGATAATTATTTTTACTAATTAATTTTTATAAATTTTCATAAAATATAGAAAAAAAATATATATCTTACCATAATTTTATTAAACCACAAAAATATTTCAAATTATAAATTACAAAAATTCCAGACTAACATTCTTTACAACAAAAAAAAAAAAATTATAATAAATAATTAATTTAAATAATAAAATACGTCTTTAAGCTCTTGATAAGATTTTTATCAGCGACTTAAAAATCCTTTTTTAAATATTTAATAATTCTATTATTAATTTTATGTTTATTATTTAGTTTTTTTTTTTATTTATATTTGTCTACTTTTTTTATTTATTTAAATATTAAAAATATTTTCCATGCATTAAATTAAATTTGTTCAAATATTATGGATTATAATAAATAACTCGAGTGCAATTATGGGTAAATATATTTTGAAAAAAAAAAACAAACCATAAACGTTCAAATAAAATAATCAATAATTTTTCAAGTAAAAGAATCGATAAACGTACAAACGTTCAAACGTTCAAATCCAATTATCGATAAACGTTCAAATAAAATAGTCTATAAACGTTCAAATAAAATAATTAATAATTTTTCAAGTAGAAGAATCGATAAACGTACAAACGTTCAAACGTTCAAATAAAATAGTCGATAAACGTTCAAATAAAATAGTCGATAATTTTTCAAGTACAAGAATCGATAAACGTACAAACGTTCAAACGTTCAAATCCAATTATCGATAAACGTTCAAATAAAATAGTCTATAAACGTTCAAATAAAATAATTAATAATTTTTCAAGTAGAAGAATCGATAAACGTACAAACGTTCAAACGTTCAAATAAAATAGTCGATAAACGTTCAAATAAAATAGTCGATAATTTTTCAAGTACAAGAATCGATAAACGTACAAACGTTCAAACGTTCAAATCCAATTATCGATAAACGTTCAAATAAAATAGTCGATAAACGTTCAAATAAAATAGTCTATAAACGTTCAAATAAAATAATTAATAATTTTTCAAGTAGAAGAATCGATAAACGTACAAACGTTCAAACGTTCAAATAAAATAGTCGATAAACGTTCAAATAAAATAGTCGATAATTTTTCAAGTACAAGAATCGATAAACGTACAAACGTTCAAAACGTTCAAACACAATTTTCGATAAACGTTCAAATAAAATAGTCGATAAACGTTCGTGTGCAATGATCGATAAACGATAAATTGCACCCAATCAAGAAAAATTGCACTCGAGCTAGAAAAAATTGCACACGAGTTTTTTACAAACGAGAGAAAAAATTACACCGAGCTAGAAAAATTGCACCCGAGCAAAAGAAATTGCACCCGAGCAAGAAAATTGCACTCGAGCATGAAAAATTGCACCCGAGCAAAAAAAATTGCACCTGAGCAAGAAAAATTGCACTCCAGCAAGATAAATTGTAATCGAGCAAGAAAAATTGCACTCGATCACGAAAAATTGCACTCGAGCTAGAAAAATTGCACCGGAGCAAAAAAAATTGCACCCGAGCAAGAAAATTGCACTCGAGCTAGAAAAAATTGCACACGAGTTTTTTACAAACGAGAGAAAAAATTACACCGAGCTAGAAAAATTGCACCCGAGCAAAAGAAATTGCACCCGAGCAAGAAAATTGCACTCGAGCATGAAAAATTGCACCCGAGCAAAAAAAAATTGCACCTGAGCAAGAAAAATTGCACTCCAGCAAGATAAATTGTAATCGAGCAAGAAAAATTGCACTCGATCACGAAAAATTGCACTCGAGCTAGAAAAATTGCACCCGAGCAAGAAAATTGCACTCGAGCATGAAAAATTGCACCCGAGCAAAAAAAATTGCACCTGAGCAAGAAAAATTGCACTCCAGCAAGATAAATTGTAATCGAGCAAGAAAAATTGCACTCGATCACGAAAAATTGCACTCGAGCTAGAAAAATTGCACCGGAGCAAAAAAAATTGCACCCGAGCAAGAAAATTGCACTCGAGCTAGAAAAAATTGCACACGAGTTTTTTACAAACGAGAGAAAAAATTACACCGAGCTAGAAAAATTGCACCCGAGCAAAAGAAATTGCACCCGAGCAAGAAAATTGCACTCGAGCATGAAAAATTGCACCCGAGCAAAAAAAAATTGCACCTGAGCAAGAAAAATTGCACTCCAGCAAGATAAATTGTAATCGAGCAAGAAAAATTGCACTCGATCACGAAAAATTGCACTCGAGCTAGAAAAATTGCACCCGAGCAAGAAAATTGCACTCGAGCATGAAAAATTGCACCCGAGCAAAAAAAAAATGCACCTGAGCAAGAAAAATTGCACTCCAGCAAGATAAATTGTAATCGAGCAAGAAAAATTGCACTCGATCACGAAAAATTGCACTCGAGCTAGAAAAATTGCACCCGAGCAAGAAAATTGCACCCGAGCATGAAAAATTGCACCCGAGCAAAAAAAAAATGCACCTGAGCAAGAAAAATTGCACTCCAGCAAGATAAATTGTAATCGAGCAAGAAAAATTGCACTCGATCACGAAAAATTGCACTCGAGCTAGAAAAATTGCACCCGAGCAAGAAAATTGCACCCGAGCATGAAAAATTGCACCCGAGCAAAAAAAAATTGCACCTGAGCAAGAAAAATTGCACTTCAGCAAGATAAATTGTAATCGAGCAAGAAAAATTGCACTCGATCACGAAAAATTGCACTCGAGCTAGAAAAATTGCACCCGAGCAAGAAAATTGCACTCGAGCATGAAAAATTGCACCCGAGCAAAAAAAAATTGCACCTGAGCAAGAAAAATTGCACTCCAGCATGAAAAATTGCACCCGAGCAAAAAAAAATTGCACCTGAGCAAGAAAAATTGCACTCCAGCAAGATAAATTGTAATCGAGCAAGAAAAATTGCACTCGATCACGAAAAATTGCACTCGAGCTAGAAAAATTGCACCCGAGCAAGAAAATTGCACCCGAGCATGAAAAATTGCACCCGAGCAAAAAAAAATTGCACCTGAGCAAGAAAAATTGCACTCCAGCAAGATAAATTGTAATCGAGCAAGAAAAATTGCACTCGATCACGAAAAATTGCACTCGAGCTAGAAAAATTGCACCCGAGCAAGAAAATTGCACTCGAGCATGAAAAATTGCACCCGAGCAAAAAAAAATTGCACCTGAGCAAGAAAAATTGCACTCCAGCAAGATAAATTGTAATCGAGCAAGAAAAATTGCACTCGATCACGAAAAATTGCACTCAAGCTAGAAAAATTGCACTCGAGCAAGAAAAATTGCACTGGAGCTTTTTACAAACGCGAAAAAAATTGCACTCGAGCTTTTTGCAAACGGGAGAAAAATTGCACTCGAGCTTTTTACAAACGCGAAAAAAATTGCACTCGAGCTTTTTGCAAACGGGAGAAAAATTGCACTCGAGCTTTTTGCAAACGAGTGAAAAAATTTCACTCGAGCTTTTTACAACGAAGAGAAAAATTGCACTCGAGATTTTACAAACGCGAAAAAAATTGCACTCGAGCTTTTTACAAAGCAGAAAAAATTTGCACTCGAGCTTTTTACAACGGGGGGAAAAATTGCACTCGAGCTTTATATAAACGAGAGAAAAATTGCACTCGAGCTTTTTACAACGGGGGGAAAAATTGCACTCGAGCTTTATATAAACGAGAGAAAAATTGCACTCGAGCTTTTTTACAACGTAGGAAAAAATTGCACTCGAGCTTTTTACACACGCAGGAAAAATGACACTCGAGCTTTTTATAAATGCACGAAAAATTGCACTCGAGCTTTTTATAAACGCACGAAAAATTGCACTCGAGCTTTTTGCAAAAAATAGAAAATTTGCATCCGAGCTTTTTACAACGGGGGGAAAAATTGCACTCGAGCTTTTTACACACGCAGGAAAAATGACACTCGAGCTTTTTATAAACTCACGAAAAATTGCACTCGAGCTTTTTATAAACGCACGAAAAATTGCACCCGAGCTTTTTGCAAAAAATAGAAAATTTGCACCCGAGCTTTTTACAACGGGGGGAAAAATTGCACTCGAGCTTTTTACACACGCAGGAAAAATGACACTCGAGCTTTTTATAAACGCACGAAAAATTGCTCTCGAGCTTTTTATAAACGCACTAAAAATTGCACTCGAGCTTTTTGCAAAAAAATAGAAAATTTGCACCCGAGCTTTTTACAACGGGGGGAAAAATTGCACACGAGCTTTTTATAAACGAGAGAAAAATTGCACTCGAGCTTTTTACAACGGGGGGAAAAATTGCACTCGAGCTTTATATAAACGAGAGAAAAATTGCACTCGAGCTTTTTTACAACGTAGGAAAAAATTGCACTCGAGCTTTTTATAAACGCACTAAAAATTGCACTCGAGCTTTTTGCAAAAAAATAGAAAATTTGCACCCGAGCTTTTTACAACGGGGGGAAAAATTGCACACGAGCTTTTTATAAACGAGAGAAAAATTGCACTCGAGCTTTTTACAACGGGGGGAAAAATTGCACTCGAGCTTTATATAAACGAGAGAAAAATTGCACTCGAGCTTTTTTACAACGTAGGAAAAAATTGCACTCGAGCTTTTTACACACGCAGGAAAAATGACACTCGAGCTTTTTATAAACGCACGAAAAATTGCACTCGAGCTTTTTGCAAAAAAATAGAAAATTTTCACCCGAGCTTTTTACAACGGGGGGAAAAATTGCACACGAGCTTTTTATAAACGAGAGAAAAATTGCACTCGAGCTTTTTACAACGGGGGGAAAAATTGCACTCGAGCTTTATATAAACGAGAGAAAAATTGCACTCGAGCTTTTTTACAACGTAGGAAAAAATTGCACTCGAGCTTTTTACACACGCAGGAAAAATGACACTCGAGCTTTTTATAAACGCACGAAAAATTGCACTCGAGCTTTTTGCAAAAAAATAGAAAATTTTCACCCGAGCTTTTTACAACGGGGGGAAAAATTGCACACGAGCTTTTTATAAACGAGAGAAAAATTGCACTCGAGCTTTTTACAACGGGGGGAAAAATTGCACTCGAGCTTTATATAAACGAGAGAAAAATTGCACTCGAGCTTTTTTACAACGTAGGAAAAAATTGCACTCGAGCTTTTTACACACGCAGGAAAAATGACACTCGAGCTTTTTATAAACGCACGAAAAATTGCACTCGAGCTTTTTGCAAAAAATAGAAAATTTGCACCCGAGCTTTTTACAACGGGGGGAAAAATTGCACTCGAGCTTTTTACAAAGCAGAAAAAATTTGCACTCGAGCTTTTTATAAACGCACGAAAAATTGCACTCGATCTTTTTACAACGGCGGGAAAAATTGCACTCGAGCGAGAAAAATTTCACTCGAGCTTTTAACTATCGCTTTAATATTTTTTTCCCAATAATTTAAAATTTTTCGATCGTTATTTCAAAATTAATTACAAACACATTGTATATTAACATAAGAAAAATAAACAAACGAAAACTCGCGCGCACTTTGTTGCAGTTCCGTATAATGCACATAACAAACATTATCCATAGTTCTTTCAACAAAAGACGTCGTAAAGAGAGAGAGAAAAAAAAAAAAAAAGAAAACTGGCCGTTACGTTATTTAATTCCGCCAAAATATAAATAAACCCGCGAGAGATATCGTGACATTTTAAAATATACTGTGAACAGATATGCGTTGGGTTGATGGTATACGAAGAAAAAAAAAAAAAAAAAAAAACCAGAAATTTCAAAAATGTTTTCAATTATTTTATCTCTAATAATATTAAGTTACCCTTTTTTCTGCGGCTATGGAGAAAACGGCAAATAAATTTTAAATGAAGAAAATATAAGAAAATATTAAGAACGGCGGCAAAAAAAAATAACAGTAGCGGCAAAAAAATTAATAATGGCGGCAAAAAAAATTAACAGTAGCGGCAAAAAAATTAACAATAGCGGAAAAATGTATCACCAACAGCGGTGTAAAATATAAAGAGTCAGCGGAAAAAAATATTAAAAACAGCGACATAAATTAACGAAAACAGCGGAAAATATATCAAGAACAGCGGCAAAAAATGTCAAGCGGGAAAAATGTCAATAGCAGCGAAAAAAAATAAGAGCAGCGGCAAGAAAATCAAGAGCAGCGGTAAAAAAATCAAGAGCAACAGCAAAAAAAATAAAGAGTAACGGCAAAAAATAACAAGCTTTGCGTAAAAATGCCAAAAACAGCGAAAAAATACATCATGAAGAGCGGCAAAAAAATTTAAGAGCAGTTGCAAAAAATTCAAGAGCAGCGGCAAAAAATATCTAGTTCAGCGACAAAAAAAAATGAAAATATGAAGCTCGGAGAAAAATGTCAAGAGCAGCGAAAAAATATATCATCAGGGAGGCAAACAAGTGAAGATCAGCGGAAAAAATCAATTGCAGCGGCAAAAAATATGAAGCCCAGCGGAAAAATGTCAAGAGCAGCGAAAAAATGCATCATGAGTGAGACGAAAAAATTAAAAGCAGCGGACAAAATTATCAAGCTCAGCGGAAAAATGTCAAGAGCAGCGAAAAAATACAGCATCACGGTGCAAAAAACAGCATGAGGGGACAAAAAATATTAAAAACAGCGGAAAAAACTGTCAACAGCGGGAAAATATATCAAGAACAGCGGAAAAATGTCAATAACAGCGGAAAAAATATCAAGAACGGTGGAAAAAATATCAGCGGAAAAATTGATCAAGAACAGCGGAAAAAGATATATCAAGAACAATGGAAAAATATATCAAAAACAGCGGAAAAATGTCAAGAACAGCGGAAAAATATCAAGAAGAGTGGAAAAAATAACAGCGGAAAAATTGATTAAGAACAGTGGAAAAAAATATCAAGAACAGCGAAAAAAATGTCAAGAACAGCGGAAAAAATATCAAAGGAAAAATTGATCAAGAACAGCGGGAAAATTGATCAAGAACATTGGAAAAATATATTAAGAATAGCGGAAAAAATATCAAGAACAGCGAAAAAATATATCAAAAACAGCGGAAAAAAATCTCATGGAAATCGGAAAAAAATATCAAAAGCGAAAAAACTGTCAGCAGTGGAAAAATATATCAAGAAAAGCGAAAAACTCTAAACAGCGGAAAAAATATCAAGAACAGCGGAAAAATTTATCAAGAACAGCGGAAAAATATGTCAAAAACAACCTCAAAATATATCAAAACCATCAGAAAAAATGTCACGGAAATCGGCAAAAAATATCAAAAACAGCGGAAAAAGCTGTCAACAGCGGAAACATATATCAAGAACAGCGAAAAAACTGCCAGCAGCGGAAAAATATAACAAAAATAGCGAAAAAAATGTAAACAGCGGAAAAATTGATCAAGAACAGCGGAAAAAAATGTCATGGAAATCGGCAAAAAATATCAAAAACAGCGGAAAAAACTGTCAACAGCGGAAAAAATATCAAGAACAGCGGAAAATTGATCAGAAACAGCGGAAATATATGTCAAAAGCATTCTCAAAAAATATCAAAATCATCAGAAAAAAATGTCACGGAAATCGGCCAAAAATATCAAAAACAGCGGAAAAAACTGTCAACAGCGGAAAAATATCAAGAACAGCGAAAAAACTGTCAGCAGCGGAAAAATATATTAAAAATAGCGAAAAACTCTAAACAGCGGAAAAAATATCAAGAACAGCGGAAAAAGTGATCAAGAACAGCGGAAAAATGTCAAAACAACATCAAAAAATATCAAAACCATGAGAAAAAAATGTCATGGAAATCGGCAAAAAATATCAAAAACAGCGGAAAAAGCTGTCAACAGCGGAAAAAATATCAAAAACAGCGGAAAAATTTATCAAAAGTGCCAGAAAAAAATATAAAAACTTTCCTGACCAGTCGAAAAATTGATCAAGAACAGCGAACAAAAATTTCAAAAAACAGCGAAAAAATATATCAAGAGCAGCGAAAAAATATATCATGAAGAGGCAAAAAAATTCAAGATCGGCGGCAAAAAATATCAATACCTGCGGCAAATAAAAGATAAATAGCAATTACTACAAATCTTAATTTTATTAATACAAAAATTACAATTGTATAAAACGCAGCGGCAAATTACTCGAGTGTGGCGGCAAATAAATCTAGTGCACTTATATTAATGGTTATTAAAACCAAAAGTGCTTTTTCTCACTAAAAAAATTATAAATTGATTGTATAAAAAAAACAGTTTCGGTACCACTGGCGACGCCACAATGGGACGCCTCTAAGACGCTCAACAAATACAAATCGACGCCGTACGAGACGCCCGCTGAGATGAACGCGTGCATCGTGTTAAACTTCGCCTGATGGTTTTTACTACGTTTATTTGTTCGACCGGGCTAAAGGTAGTTTACTTTTCAACGAGCATCGAATAATAAATCGTTTGCTACTTCATTTATTATGACGTAACATTATATTTAGGACGAGAGAAAATGGCACTTTAAAATGATTTATTAAAATGCACATGTTTCACTAATAAAGTTGTACCGATATTATAATACAAAATTGTAGAAAAAAAAGTGCTAAAAAAATTAGTAAAGTACGATTTTTTTATTGAGAATGGCGGCAAATAAAATTTCAGAAGCGGCAAATTAAAATATCAGAGGCGGCAAAAAAATTATATATAATAAAATTATACTTTAATTAATTAACACTAAAAATGTAGAATTATAATTATTTTATTGAAATAATATAGCGGCAAATAAACTATCAAAAGAGGCGGCAAAAAAAAATAAATTATAAAACTTAAAACTTATATATTAACTCAAAAATATACAATTATAATTATTTTATTGAAATAATATAGCGGCAAATAAAATTTCAAAAGAGGCGGCAAAGAAAAAAAAATTATAAAAAAATAAAACTTATATATTAACTCAAAAATGTACAATTATAATTATATTATTGAAATAATATAGCGGCAAATAAAATATCAAAAGAGGCGGCAAAAAAAAAATAAATTATAAAAAAATAAAACTTATATATTAACTCAAAAATGTACAATTATAATTATTTTATTGAAATAATATAGCGGCAAATAAAATTTCAAAAGAGGCGGCAAAGAAAAAAAAATTATAAAAAAATAAAACTTATATATTAACTCAAAAATGTACAATTATAATTATATTATTGAAATAATATAGCGGCAAATAAAATATCAAAAGAGGCGGCAAAAAAAAATAAATTATAAAAAAATAAAACTTATATATTAACTCAAAAATGTACAATTATAATTATTTTATTGAAATAATATAGCGGCAAATAAAATATCAAAAAAGGCGGCAAAAAAAAATAAATTATAAAAAAATAAAACATATATTAACTCAAAAATGTACAATTATAATTATTTTATTGAAATAATATAGCGGCAAATAAAATATCAAAAGAGGCGGCAAAAAAAAATATATTATAAAAAAATAAAACTTATTATATTAACTCAATAATGTACAATTATAATTATTTTATTGAAATAATATGGCGGCAAATAAAATATCAAAAGAGGCGGCAAAAAAAAATAAATTATAAAAAAATAAAACTTATATATTAACTCTAAAAATGTACAATTATAATTATTTTATTGAAATAATATAGCGGCAAATAAAATTTCAAAAGAGGCGGCAAAAAAAAATATATTATAAAAAAATAAAACTTATTATATTAACTCAATAATGTACAATTATAATTATTTTATTGAAATAATATGGCGGCAAATAAAATATCAAAAGAGGCGGCAAAAAAAAATAAATTATAAAAAAATAAAACTTATATATTAACTCTAAAAATGTACAATTATAATTATTTTATTGAAATAATATAGCGGCAAATAAAATTTCAAAAGAGGCGGCAAAAAAAAATATATTATAAAAAAATAAAACTTATTATATTAACTCAATAATGTACAATTATAATTATTTTATTGAAATAATATAGCGGCAAATAAAATATCAAAAGAGGCGGCAAAAAAAAATAAATTATAAAAAAATAAAACTTATATATTAACTCTAAAAATGTACAATTATAATTATTTTATTGAAATAATATAGCGGCAAATAAAATTTCAAAAGAGGCGGCAAAAAAAAATATATTATAAAAAAATAAAACTTATTATATTAACTCAATAATGTACAATTATAATTATTTTATTGAAATAATATGGCGGCAAATAAAATATCAAAAGAGGCGGCAAAAAAAAATAAATTATAAAAAAATAAAACTTATTTATTAACTCAAAAATGTACAATTATAATTATTTTATTGAAATAATATAGCGGCAAATAAAATATCAAAAGAGGCGGCAAAAAAAAATAAATTATAAAAAAATAAAACTTATATATTAACTCAAAAATGTACAATTATAATTATTTTATTGAAATAATATAGCGGCAAATAAAATATCAAAAAAGGCGGCAAAAAAAAATAAATTATAAAAAAATAAAACATATATTAACTCAAAAATGTACAATTATAATTATTTTATTGAAATAATATAGCGGCAAATAAAATATCAAAAGAGGCGGCAAAAAAAAATATATTATAAAAAAATAAAACTTATTATATTAACTCAATAATGTACAATTATAATTATTTTATTGAAATAATATAGCGGCAAATAAAATATCAAAAGAGGCGGCAAAAAAAAATAAATTATAAAAAAATAAAACTTATATATTAACTCAAAAATATACAATTATAATTATTTTATTGAAATAATATAGCGGCAAATAAAATATCAAAAGAGGCGGCAAAAAAAAATAAATTATAAAAAAATAAAACTTATATATTAACTCAAAAATGTACAATTATAATTATTTTATTGAAATAATATAGCGGCAAATAAAATTTTAAAAGAGGCGGCAAAAAAAATAAATTATAAAAAAAATAAAACTTATATATTAACTCAAAAATATACAATTATAATTATTTTATTGAAATAATATGGCGGCAAATAAAATATCAAAAAAAGCGGCAAAAAAAAATTAATTATAAAAAAAATTAAACATATATTAACTCAAAAATGTACAATTATAATTATTTTATTGAAATAATATAGCGGCAAATAAAATATCAAAAGAGGCGGCAAAAAAAATAAATTATAAAAAAAATAAAACTTATTTATTAACTCAAAAATATACAATTATAATTATTTTATTGAAAGAATATAGCGGCAAATAAAATTTTAAAAGAGGCGGCAAAAAAAAATAAATTATAAAAAAAATAAAACTTATTTATTAACTCAAAAATATACAATTATAATTATTTTATTGAAAGAATATAGCGGCAAATAAAATTTTAAAAGAGGCGGCAAAAAAAATAAATTATAAAAAAATAAAACTTATTTATTAACTCAAAAATATACAATTATAATTATTTTATTGAAAGAATATAGCGGCAAATAAAATTTTAAAAGAGGCGGCAAAAAAAAATAAATTATAAAAAAAATAAAACTTATTTATTAACTCAAAAATATACAATTATAATTATTTTATTGAAAGAATATAGCGGCAAATAAAATTTCAAAAGAGGCGGCAAAAAAAATAAATTATAAAAAAATAAAACTTATTTATTAACTCAAAAATATACAATTATAATTATTTTATTGAAAGAATATAGCGGCAAATAAAATTTTAAAAGAGGCGGCAAAAAAAAATAAATTATAAAAAAAATAAAACTTATTTATTAACTCAAAAATATACAATTATAATTATTTTATTGAAAGAATATAGCGGCAAATAAAATATCAAAAGAGGCGGCAAAAAAAAATAAATTATAAAAAAATAAAACTTATTTATTAACTCAAAAATGTACAATTATAATTATTTTATTGAAATAATATAGCGGCAAATAAAATATCAAAAGAGGCGGCAAAAAAAAATAAATTATAAAAAAAATAAAACTTATTTATTAACTCAAAAATATACAATTATAATTATTTTATTGAAAGAATATAGCGGCAAATAAAATTTCAAAAGAGGCGGCAAAAAAAATAAATTATAAAAAAATAAAACTTATTTATTAACTCAAAAATATACAATTATAATTATTTTATTGAAAGAATATAGCGGCAAATAAAATTTTAAAAGAGGCGGCAAAAAAAAATAAATTATAAAAAAAATAAAACTTATTTATTAACTCAAAAATATACAATTATAATTATTTTATTGAAAGAATATAGCGGCAAATAAAATTTTAAAAGAGGCGGCAAAAAAAAATAAATTATAAAAAAAATAAAACTTATTTATTAACTCAAAAATATACAATTATAATTATTTTATTGAAAGAATATAGCGGCAAATAAAATTTCAAAAGAGGCGGCAAAAAAAATAAATTATAAAAAAATAAAACTTATATATTAACTCAAAAATATACAATTATAATTATTTTATTGAAATAATATAGCGGCAAATAAAATATCAAAAGAGGCGGCAAAAAAAAATAAATTATAAAAAAATAAAACTTATATATTAACTCAAAAATGTACATTTATAATTATTTTATTGAAATAATATAGCGGCAAATAAAATATCAAAAAAGGCGACAAAAAAAAATAAATTATAAAAAAATAAAACATATATTAACTCAAAAATGTACAATTATAATTATTTTATTGAAATAATATAGCGGCAAATAAAATATCAAAAGAGGCGGCAAAAAAAAATAAATTATAAAAAAATAAAACTTATATATTAACTCAAAAATATACAATTATAATTATTTTATTGAAATAATATAGCGGCAAATAAAATATCAAAAGAGGCGGCAAAAAAAAATAAATTATAAAAAAATAAAACTTATATATTAACTCAAAAATGTACAATTATAATTATTTTATTGAAATAATATAGCGGCAAATAAAATTTTAAAAGAGGCGGCAAAAAAAATAAATTATAAAAAAAATAAAACTTATATATTAACTCAAAAATATACAATTATAATTATTTTATTGAAATAATATGGCGGCAAATAAAATATCAAAAAAAGCGGCAAAAAAAAATTAATTATAAAAAAATTAAACATATATTAACTCAAAAATGTACAATTATAATTATTTTATTGAAATAATATAGCGGCAAATAAAATATCAAAAGAGGCGGCAAAAAAAATAAATTATAAAAAAAATAAAACTTATTTATTAACTCAAAAATATACAATTATAATTATTTTATTGAAAGAATATAGCGGCAAATAAAATTTTAAAAGAGGCGGCAAAAAAAAATAAATTATAAAAAAAATAAAACTTATTTATTAACTCAAAAATATACAATTATAATTATTTTATTGAAAGAATATAGCGGCAAATAAAATTTCAAAAGAGGCGGCAAAAAAAATAAATTATAAAAAAATAAAACTTATATATTAACTCAAAAATATACAATTATAATTATTTTATTGAAATAATATAGCGGCAAATAAAATATCAAAAGAGGCGGCAAAAAAAATTTATAATAAAATATCAAAAGTGGTGGCAAAAAAATAAATTATAATAATATATCAAGGTGCGGCAAAAAAATCTGCATTTATCTTAGATGGGAAAAGTCAGAGTGCAATTTTTTCATTAGATAAATAGTGCAATTTTCCCATTGGAAAAAAACTGTAAAACACATTTCTTTGATTTGGAAAAAGTTTGTATGTAATTTTCCCATTGGAGAAACTTTAAAAGTGCAAAAACATCATTAGAGTGTAATTTTTTCATTGGATAAATAGTTCAAGTGCAATTTTCCTATTGGAAAAAAACTTCTAATATATTTCTTCCATTTGGAAAATGTTTGTAGATAATTTTGCCATTGGAAAAACTTTTACGGTGCAAAAACATTATTGGAGTGCAATTTTTTTATTGGATAAAAATTTGTGTAATTTTTCCATTAGATAAAAAGATAAAGTGCAATTTTCCCATTAAATGAAAATATCGGGTGCAATTTATTTATTGAGTAAAAAACTCCAGTGCAATTTTTCCGCTGAGTAAAAATTAGTGTAACTTCTTCATTAGATAAAAAGCTTAAGTGCGATTTTCCCACTAGATAAAAACCTCAGTGCAATTTTCCCATTAGATAAAAAGCTCAAGTGAATTTTTTTTAGATAAAAAGACTTAAGTGCAATTTTGCCTTTGAATAAAAGCTTAAGTGCAATTTTTCCATTAGAAAAAATATCAAGTGCAATTTTCCCATTAGATAAAAAGATCTGGTGCAATTTATTTATTGCAAATCCAGTGCAATTTTTCCGTTGAGTAAAAATTAGTGTAAATTCTTCATTAGATAAAAAGCTTAAGTGAAATTTTTCCATTAGATAAAAAGGTCAAATACAATTTTTCAATAAGGTAAAAAGACTGAAGTGCAATTTTTCTATTAGATAAAAAGATCAAGTGAAATTTTTCCATTGGATAAAAAGTTCAAGTGCAATTTTTCCGCGAAGTAAAAATTGGTGCAATTTTTTCATTAGATAAAAAGACTCAAGTGCGATTTTTCCTTTAGGTTAAAGGACTCAAGTGCGATTTTCCCAATAGATAAAAACATCAAGTGCAATTTTCCCATTAGATAAAAAGCTCAAGTGAATTTTTTTTAGATAAAAAACTAAAGTGCAATTTTGCCATTGGATAAAAGCTTATGTGCAATTTTCCATTTGATAAAAAGATCAAGTGCAATTTTTCCATTAGATAAAATATCAAAAGAGGCGGCAAAAAAAAAATTATAATAAAATATCAAAAGGGGTGGCAAAAAAAGTGCATTTATCTTGGGAAAAGTGCAATTTTCCCATTGGAAAAAACCCATCAAATACATTTCTTCCATTTGGAAAAAGTTTGTAAGTAATTTTCCCATTAGAAAAACTTTCACATTGCAAAAATATTATTAGAGTGTAATTTTCCCATTGGAAAAAAAGTTACAATACATTTCTTCCATTTAGAAAAAGTTTGTATATAATTTTCCCGTTAGAAAAACATTCACAATGCAAAAATATTATTAGAGTGTAATTTTCCCATTGGAAAAACATTTCTTCCATTTGGAATATATTTGTATGTAATATTCCCACTGGACAAAATTGTGCAAAAATATTATTAGAGTGTAATTTTTTCATTGGATAAATAATTCAAGTGCAATTTTCCCATTGGAAAAAAACTGTCAAATTCATTTCTTCCATTTGGAAAAAGTTTGTAAGTAATTTTCCCATTGGAAAAATTTTTACAGTGTAAAAACATTATTAGAGTAATTTTTTCATTGGATAAATAGTTCAAATGCAATTTTACCATTGGAAAAAAAGTTCTAATATATTTCATTAATTTGAAAAAAGTTTGTATGTAATTTTCCCATTGGAAAAATTTATAGTGCAGAAGAATTATTGGGCTGTAATTTTTTCATTGGATAAATAGTTCAAGTGCAATTTTACCATTGGAAAAATTTTCTAGTTAATTTTTTCATTGAATAAAAGCCAAAGTGCCATTTTTTATTCAAGTAAAAAGATTTAGTGTAATTTTTTCATTAGATAAAAAGCTTAAGTGAAATTTTTCCATTAGATAAAAAGCCCTAGTTCAATTTTTTGGTTGACTGAAAATTAATGTAATTTTTTTATTTGATATAAAGCTGAAGTGAAATTTTTCCATTAGATAAAAAGATCAAGTGCAATTTTCCCACTAGATAAAAAGATCTAGAACAATTGATTTATAGAGTAAAAAGCTCAAGTACAATTTTTCCGTTGAGTAAAAATTAATGAAATTTTTCCATTAGATAAAAAGAACAAGTGGAATTTTCCCATTAGATAAAAACATCTAGTGCAATTTATTTATTGAGTAAAAAGCTCAAGTGCAATTTTTGCTTTGAGTAAAAATTAATGAAATTTTTCCATTAGATAAAAAGATTAAGTGCAATTTTCCCATTAGATAAAAACATCTTGTGCAATTTATTTATAGAGTAAAAAGCTCCAGTGCAATTTTTCCGTTGAGGAAAAATTAGTGTAATTTTTCCATTAGATAAAAAGATCAAGTGCAATTTTTCCATTAGATAAAAAGATCAAGTGCAAATTTTCCATTGGTTAAAAAGAGTCGAGTGTAAATTTTCCATTAGATAAAAAGTTCAAGTGCAATTTTTCCATTGGTTAAAAAGACTAGTGTAATTTTTCCATTAGATAAAAAGATCAAGTGCAATTTTTCCGATGTGTAAAAATTAGTGTAATATTTTCATTAGATAAAAAGCCCAAGTGCAATTTTTCCATTGGATAAAAAGATCAAGTGCAATTTTTCCATTAGATAAAAAGCCCAAGTGCAATTTTTTCATTAGATAAAAAAATCAAGTGAAATTTTCGCATGAGATAAAAACATCCAGTGCAATTTATTTATTGAGTAAAAGTCTCAAGTGCAATTTTTCCGTTGAGTAAAAATTAGTGAAATTTTTCCATTAGATAAAAAAATCAAGTGCAATTTTCCTCTTAGATAAAAAGCTCAAGTGCAATTTTTCAGTTAAGTAAAAATTAACGAAATTTTTCCATTAGATAAAAAGAACAATTGCAATTTTCCCATTAGATAAAAACATCTAGTGCAATTTATTTATTGAGTAAAATGCTCCAGTGCAATTTTTCCTTTGAGTAAAAATTAGTGTAGTTTTTCCATTAGATAAAAAGATCAAGTGCTATTTTCCCATTAGATAAAAAGATCCGGTGCAATTGATTTATTGAGTACAAAGCTCAAGTGAAATTTTTCCGCTGATTAAAAATTTGTGTAATTTTTCCATTAGAGAAAAAGATCAAGTGCAATTTTCCCATTAGATAAAAAGATCTGGTGAAATTGGTTTATTGAGTAAAAATCTCCAGTGCAATTTTTCCGTTGAGTAAAAATTAGTGTAATTTTTCCATTAGATAAAAAGATCAGTGCGATTTTCCCATTAGATAAAAACATCTGGTGTCATTTATTTATTGAGTAAAAAATCCACTGCAATTTTCCGTCGAATTGGTGTAATTTTCCCATTAGAAAAAAAGATCGCAATTTTCCCATTAGATAAAAACATCCAGTGCAATTTATTTATAGAGGAAAAAGCTCAAGTGCAATTTTTCCGTTGAGTAAAAATTAATTAAATTTTTCCATTAGATAAAAAGAACAAGTACAATTTTCCCATTAGATAAAAACATCTAGTGCAATTTATTTATTGAGCAAAAAGCTCAAGTGCAATTTTTCCGTTGAGTAAAAATTAATGAAATTTTTCCATTAGATAAAAAGATTAAGTGCAATTTTCCCATTAGATAAAAACATCTAGTGCAATTTATTTATTGAGTGAAAAGCTCCAGTGCAATTTTTCCGTTGAGTAAAAATTAGTGAAATTTTTCCATTAGATAAAAAGATCAAGTGCAATTTTTCCATTAGATAAAAAGATCAAGTGCAAATTTTCCATTGGTTAAAAAAAGTCGAGTGTAATTTTTCGGTTGATTAAAAATTGGTGAAATTTTTCCATCAGATAAAAAGATAAAGTGCAATTTTTTCATTAGATAAAAAGATCTGGTGCAATTTATTTATCGACTAAAAAGATAAAGTGCAATTTTCCCGTTAATTATAAAATTAAGAGTGTAATTTTTTCATTGGCTAAATATTTTAAGTGCAATTTAATTTTACCATTGGAGAAAAAGTTCTAATACACATTTTCCACTTGAAAAAAGTTTATACGTAATTTTCCCATTGGAAAAACTTTTACAGTGCAAAAACATTATTAATATTAACGATAAAATGTTCAAGTGCATTTTTCTTAGATAGGAAAAAGTTACGAGTGCAATTTTTTTCATTGGATAAATAGTTCAAATACAATTTTCTCATTTGCATGTAAACTCGAGTACAATTTTCTCATCGACGATAAAACTCTCGAGTCGGTTTTTTTTTCCGAATCCATTTGAGAAATTCTGGTATGCAACGACTCAAACGAAAAAAGAAGAAGAAAGAAGAAGAAAAAAAGAAGAAGAAGAAGAAATCGGACATTTAATTAAGTAAATCATTGTTGGAAATCTCCGAAGCCGTTAGTGTCTACTTATTACGTTTTACATTTTACCTGATACCCCGTCGGAGATTTATCTATACACATGGGCGACTCGTCAAATCAAATTAAATATTTTATTCGATAGATGCAAATAACTTTTTATTTAATGGAAAAATTGCACTAGATGGAAAAATTTCATTTTACTTAATAGAAAAATTGCACTGGATTTTTTGACTTAATGGGAAAAATTGCACTTGAACTATTTATCCAATGAAAAAATTACACTCTAATAATGTTTTTACACTGTAAAAGTTTTTCCAATGGGAAAATTACATACAAACTTTTTTCAAATGGAACGAATATATTAGAACTTTTTTTCCAATAGTAAAATTGCACTTGAATTATTTATCCAATGAAAAAATTACACTCTAATAATGTTTTTGCACTGTAAAAGTTTTTCCAATGGGAAAATTACATATAAACTTTTTTCAAATTGAAGGAATATATTAGAACTTTTTATCCCATGGAAAAATTGCACCAGATTATTTTACTCAATGGAAAAATTGCACTTTACCTTTTTATTCAATGAAAAAATTGCACTACATCTTTTTATCTAATGGAAAAATTACACGGGAATTTTTTATATAACGAAAAACTTGCACGAGATTTTTTTAATCAACGGAAAATTTGCACTTTGGATATTTATTCAATGAAAAAATTGCACTTGATCTTTTTATCCAATGGAAAAATTACACTCGATCTTTTTATTCAACGAAAAACTTGCACTGGATTTTTTTAATCAACGGAAAATTTGCACTTTAGATTTTTATTAAATGAAAAAATTGCACTTGATTTTTTTATCCAATGGAAAAATTACACTCGATCTTTTTATTCAACGAAAAACTTGCACTAGATTTTTTTATCCAACGGAAAATTTGCACTTTGGATTTTTATTCAATGAAAAAATTGCACTTGATCTTTTTATCCAATGGAAAAATTACACTCGATCTTTTTATTCAACGAAAAACTTGCACTGGATTTTTTTAATCAACGGAAAATTTGCACTTTGGATTTTTATTCAATGAAAAAATTGCACTTGATTTTTTTATCCAATTGAAAAATTACACTGGAATTTTTTATTCAACGAAAAACTTGCACTAGATTTTTTTATCCAACGGAAAATTTGCACTTTGGATTTTTATTCAATGAAAAAATTGCACTTGATTTTTTTATCCAATTGAAAAATTACACTTGAATTTTTTATTCAACGAAAAACTTGCACTAGATTTTTTTATCCAACGGAAAATTTGCACTTTGGATTTTTATTCAATGAAAAAATTGCACTTGATTTTTTTATCCAATTGAAAAATTACACTGGAATTTTTTATTTAACGAAAAACTTGCACTAGATTTTTTTATCCAACGGAAAATTTGCACTTTGGATTTTTATTCAATGAAAAAATTGCACTTGATTTTTTTATCCAATTGAAAAATTACACTGGAATTTTTTATTCAACGAAAAACTTGCACTAGATTTTTTTATCCAACGGAAAATTTGCACTTTGGATTTTTATTCAATGAAAAAATTGCACTTGATTTTTTTATCCAATTGAAAAATTACACTGGAATTTTTTATTTAACGAAAAACTTGCACTAGATTTTTTTATCCAACGGAAAATTTGCACTTTGGATTTTTATTCAATGAAAAAATTGCACTTGATTTTTTTATCCAATGGAAAAATTACACTGGAATTTTTTATTCAAGGAAAACTTGCACTGGATTTTTTTAATCAACGGAAAATTTGCACTTTGGATTTTTATTCAATGAAAAAATTGCACTTGATATTTTTATCCAATGGAAAAATTACACTGGAATTTTGTATTCAACGAAAAACATGCACTAGATTTTTTTAACCAACGGAAAATTTGCACTTTGGATTTTTATTCAATGAAAAAATTGCACTTGATTTTTTTATCCAATGGAAAAATTACACTGGAATTTTTTATTCAACGAAAAACTTGCACTGGATTTTTTTAATCAACGGAAAATTTGCACTTTGGATTTTTATTCAATGAAAAAATTGCACTTGATATTTTTATCCAATGGAAAAATTACACTGGAATTTTGTATTCAACGAAAAACATGCACTAGATTTTTTTAACCAACGGAAAATTTGCACTTTGGATTTTTATTCAATGAAAAAATTGCATTTGATTTTTTTATCCAATGGAAAAATTACACTCGATCTTTTTATTCAACGAAAAACTTGCACTGGATTTTTTTATCCAACGGAAAATTTGCACTTTGGATTTTTATTCAATGAAAAAATTGCACTTGATTTTTTTATCCAATGGAAAAATTACACTGGAATTTTTTATTCAACGAAAAACTTGCACTAGATTTTTTTATCCAACGGAAAATTTGCACTTTGGATTTTTATTCAATGAAAAAATTGCACTTGATTTTTTTATCCAATTGAAAAATTACACTGGAATTTTTTATTCAACGAAAAACTTGCACTGGATTTTTTTAATCAACGGAAAATTTGCACTTTGGATTTTTATTCAATGAAAAAATTGCACCTGATTTTTTTATCCAATGGAAAAATTACACTCGATCTTTTTATTCAACGAAAAACTTGCACTGGATTTTTTTAATCAACGGAAAATTTGCACTTTGGATTTTTATTCAATGAAAAAATTGCACCTGATTTTTTTATCCAATGGAAAAATTACACTCGATCTTTTTATTCAACGAAAAACTTGCACTAGATTTTTTTAACCAACGGAAAATTTGCACTTTGG
The DNA here is from genome assembly GCA_963243735.1 of Neocrepidodera transversa. Taxonomy (NCBI): domain Eukaryota; kingdom Metazoa; phylum Arthropoda; class Insecta; order Coleoptera; family Chrysomelidae; genus Neocrepidodera; species Neocrepidodera transversa. The sequence goes on from OY725356.1 coordinate 11,155,525, forward strand.
ATATTTATTCAATGAAAAAATTGCACTTGATCTTTTTATCCAATGGAAAAATTACACTGGAATTTTTTATTCAACGAAAAACTTGGGAAAATTGCACTTGATGTTTTTATCTAGTGGGAAAATCGCACTTGAGTCCTTTAACCTAAAGGAAAAATCGCACTTGAGTCTTTTTATCTAATGAAAAAATTGCACCAATTTTTACTTCGCGGAAAATTTGCACTTGAGCTTTTTATTCAATGAAACAATTGCACTCAATTTTTTTATTTAATGGAAAAATTGCACTAGATCTTTTTACTCAAGGAAAGTTTGCTCTTGAGATTTTTACTCAATGGGAAAATTGCACTAATTTTTTTTTCATGGAAAAATTACTCTTGATCATTTTACTCAATGGAAAAATTGCACTTTGACTTTTTATATAATGGGAAAATTACCCCAATAATTTTATTCTACGAAAAAATTACCCTTGATCCTTTTATTTAACGGAAAAATTGAACTAGATCATTTTACTCAATGGAAAAATTGAACTTTAGCTTTTTATCTAACGGGAAAATTATACAAAAATATTTTTATTCTACGAAAAAATTAATCTTGATCTTTTTATCTTATGCAAAAATCGCACTAGATCTTTTTATCTAATGGGAAAATTGCACTAGATATTTTTATTTAGTGGAAAAGTTGCACTAGATGAGTTTACTTCATGAAAAAATTGCACTTTGGCTTTTTATCTAATGGGAAAATTACACGAAATCTTTTTATTCTACGAAAAAATTAATCTTGATGTTTTCATCTAATGCAAAACTCGCACTAGATCTTTTTATCTAATGGGAAAATTGCACTAGATTTCTTTTACTCAATGAGAAAATTGCAATTAATTTTTTTATTCAATGGAAAAATTTCACTGGATCTTTTTATCCAATGTGAAAATTTCACTGGAATATTTTACTCAATCGAAAAATTGTACTAGATTTTTTTATTCAATGAAAAAATTGCACTTGATTTTTTTATTCAACGGGAAAATTGCACTTGATTTTTTTATTCAATGGAAAAAATACACTGGATCTTTTTATCGTATGGGAAAATTGCAATAGAATATTTTATTTAATGGAAAAATTATACTTGAGCTTTTTATCTAATGGAAAAATTGCACTAGATTTTTTTTACTCAATGAGAAAATTGCAATTAATTTTTTTATTCAATGGAAAAATTTCATTGGATCTTTTTATCCAATGGGAAAATTTCACTGGAATATTTTACTCAATGGAAAAATTGCACTAGATTTTTTTTTTCAATAAAAAAATTGCACTTGATTTTTTTATTCAATGGGAAAATTGTACTAGAATATTTTACTTAAGGGAAAAAATGTACTTGAGCTTTTTATCTAATGGAAAAATTGCATTAGATTTTTTTTACTCAATGAGAAAATTGCTATTAATTTTTTTATTCAATAAAAAAATTGCACTTGATGTTTTTATTCAATGGGAAAATTGCACTAGAATATTTTACTTAATGGAAAAATTGTACTTGAGCTTTTTATCTAATAGAAAAATTGCACTTGATTTTTTTATTCAATGGGAAAATTGCACAAGATTTTTTTATTCAATGAAAAAATTGCACTTAATTTTTTTATTCAATGGGAAAATTGCATATGATCTTTTTATTCAATGGAAAAATTTCACTGGATCTTTTTATCTAATGGGAAAATTTCACTGGAATATTTTACTCCATCGAAAAATTGCACTAGATTTTTTCATTCAATGAAAAAATTGCATTTGATTTTTTTATTCAATGGGAAAATTGCATTTGATCTTTTTATTCAATGGAAAAATTACACATCATTTTATTCTACGAAAAAATTAATCTTGATCTTTTTATCTGAAGCAAAAATCGCACTAGATCTCTTTATCTAATGGGAAAATTGCACTAGATCTTTTTATTTGGTGGAAAAATTGCACTGGATCTTTTTCTCTAATGGGAAAATTATACTAAATCTTTTTTTTCTACGAAAAAATTAATTTTGATCTTTTTATCTAATGGGAAAATTGCACTAGATCTTTTTATTTAGTGGGAAAAATTAAACTAGAACATTTTATTCGACAAAAAATTGCACTAAATACTTTTTTATCTAATGGGAAAGTTACACATATTCATTTTATTCTACGAAAAAATTAATCTTGATTTTTTATCTAATGGAAAAGTTGCACTAGATCTTTTTATCTAATGGAAAAATCGCACTAGATCTTTTTATTTAATGTAAAAATTGCATTTTAGCTTTTTATCTAATGGGAAAATTACCCAATTATTTTATTCTACGAAAAAATTCATCTTGATCTTTTTATCCAATGGGAAAATTGCACTGGATCTTTTTATTTAGTGGGAAAAATTAAACTAGAACATTTTATTCGGCGAAAAAATTAATCTTGATTTTTTATCTAATGGAAAAGTTACGCTAGCTGAGTTTACTTCATAGAAAAATTGCACTGTAGCTTTTTATCTAATGGGAAAATTACACATAATTATTTTATTCTACGAAAAAAATACTTTTAATCTTTTTATCCAACGGAAAAATTGCACTTGATCATTTTACTTAAGGAAAAAGTTGCACTTTAGATTTTTATCTAATGGAAAAATTGTACTAGATCATTTTACTCATTGGAAAAATTGAACTATAGCTTTTTATCTAATGGAAAAATTATACTTGAGCTTTTTACTCAATAAAAAAATTGTACTTGAACTTTTTATCTAATGGGAAAATTATTCTAAATCTTTTTATTCTACGAAAAAATTAATCTTGATTTTTTTATCTAATGCAAAAATCGTATTAGATCTTTTTATTGGGTGGAATAATTCAACTTGAACATTTTATTCAACGAAAAAATTGCACTAGATCTTTTTAGCAAATGGGAAAATTACACATAATTATTTTATTCTACGAAAAAAATACTTTTGATCTTTTTATCCAACGGAAAAATTGCACTAGATCATTTTACTTAATGAAAAAGTTGCACTTTAGCTTTTTATCTAATGGAAAAATTTGATTAGAAATTTTTATTCTATGAGAAAATTAAAATTGATTTTTTTATCTAATGGAAAAATTGTACTAGATCGTTTTATTTAATGGAAAAATTGCACTTTAGGTTTTTATCTAATGGGAAAATTATACAAAAATATTTTTATTCTACGAAAAAATTACTCTTGATTTTTTTATCTAATGCAAAAATCGCACTAGATCTTTTTATTTAGTGGAAAAATTGCACTAGATCTTTTTATCTAATGGGAAAATTACACATTAATCATTATTCTACGAAAAAATTCATCTTGATTTTTTATCTAATGGAAAAATCGCACTAGATCTTTTTATTTAATGTAAAAATTGCATTTTAGCTTTTTATCTAATGGGAAAATTACCCCATTATTTTATTCTACGAAAAAATTAATCTCGATCTTTTTATCCAATGGAAAAATTGCGCTGGATCTTTTTATTAAATGGGAAAATTGCACTGGGTCTTTTTATCCCATGGGAAAATTGCAATGGAATATTTTATTTAATGGAAAAATTATACTTGTGCTTTTTATCTAATGCAAAAATCGCACTAGATATTTTTATCCAATGGGAAAATTGCACTGGATCTTTTTATTTAGTGGGAAAAATTAAACCAGAACATTTTATTCAACGAAAAAATTAATCTTGATTTTTTATCTAATGGAAAAATTGCACTTGATCATTTTACTTAAGGAAAAAGTTGCACTTTGGATTTTTATCTAATGGAAAAATTGTACTAGATCATTTTACTCAATGGAAAAATTGAACTATAGCTTTTTATCTAATGGAAAAATTATACTTGAGCTTTTTACTCAATAAAAAAATTGTACTAGAACTTTTTATTCAATGGGAAATTGTACTAGATTTTTTTATCCAATGGGAAAATTGCACTTGAGTTCTTTTCCATTAAAAAAAAAATAAAATCAAATATTTTTGAAAAATTTCCCATTTACTATCCCGAATCAATTTTAATACGCCGCCACTGTATCCGGAACGTACATTTTTCAAGTTTCAAACCGCTCGAGAACATTCTCGCGACTTCTATATTTGAATATCTCGACTATCTCGTCAACTTGCTAGATTTATAGGTTAAGATTTCTTGACGGCTTTAAAAAAAAATCCAATCACATGTTTCCATTTTCATTATATTTTATTTTAATTCGTACACCGGAAAGATTTATCGTCAAAAGTCCGGTTAAAAATTTATTTTTATAAAAAATAAAATATCAATCACGTTGATCGTGAAATAAAAAATTAATAAATTTTTTCCAGTTGTCTTAATATTTTTCTACGTGTCATGGCCTCGATTTAAACGATAACAGCCACATATTGTCGTGAATATTAATTTATTTTTCCGGTTAGAGGAAAAAAAAATTAAGTACGTCACTGAGTTATGGTAAAAATTAGCCGTTCAATTAAGCGAGTGTGTCTGTGATAGATTCGTTCACCTGTCGATCGGGACACGGGATGGCACTTAAGAACCCCCTGTACAACTGATACTACAATCGAACGACAAGTTTTTGTCGTGTTATAACTAGTTCGTTATCGGTTCGGATTAATCACAAGATTTATTAGTGCAATTTATATTCGATTTTTATTAATTTATTATCACTAAAAATGAAAAATTAACGTTTTTTTTTTAGGTCGTCACAAGTCATTTTTTATAGGTCGTCACAATTTTTTAAAATTTTATTAGAATTATTTAACGTACGCATAAATATGTTAAAATTACCGTTATCATTATGTTTTCATTAGGTCGCCACAAGGCATTTTTATAGGTCGTCACAATTTTTTGAAATTTTATTTTATTTTACTCATATGCGTATTAATATATGTAAGAATTTAAGTTATCACTATGATTTCATAAGGTCGCCACAAGGCATTTTTATAGGTCGTCACAATTTTTTCAAAATTTTATTTAATTTTTCTAACATACGTATTAATATATGTAAGAATTTAAGTTATAACTATGATTTTATAAGGTCGTCACAAGGCATTTTTATAGGTCGTCACAATTTTTTAAAATTTTATTATAATTATTTAATCTACGCATAAATATATATAAGAATTTAAGTTATTACTATGATTTTGTAAGGTCGCCACAAGGCATTTTTATAGGTCGTCACAATTTTTTCAAAATTTTATTTAATTTTTCTAACATACGTATTAATATATGTAAGAATTTAAGTTATAACTATGATTTTATAAGGTCGTCACAAGGCATTTTTATAGGTCGTCACAATTTTTTAAAATTTTATTATAATTATTTAATCTACGCATAAATATATATAAGAATTTAAGTTATTACTATGATTTTGTAAGGTCGCCACAAGGCATTTTTATAGGTCGTCACAATTTTTTCAAAATTTTATTTAATTTTTCTAACATACGTATTAATATATGTAAGAATTTAAGTTATAACTATGATTTTATAAGGTCGCCACAAGGCATTTTTATAGGTCGTCACAATTTTTTAAAATTTTATTATAATTATTTAATCTACGCATAAATATATATAAGAATTTAAGTTATTACTATGATTTTGTAAGGTCGCCACAAGGCATTTTTATAGGTCGTCACAATTTTTTCAAAATTTTATTTAATTTTTCTAACATACGTATTAATATATGTAAGAATTTAAGTTATAACTATGATTTTATAAGGTCGCCACAAGGCATTTTTATAGTTCGTTACAATTTTTTCAAAATTTTATTTAATTTTTCTAACATACGTATTAATATATGTAAGAATTTAAGTTATAACTATGATTTTATAAGGTCGCCACAAGACATTTTTATAGGTCGTCACAATTTTTTAAAATTTTATTAGAATTATTTTACCTACGCATAAATATGTTAAAATTACCGTTATCATTATGATTTCATTAGGTCGCCACAAGACATTTTTATAGGTCGTCACAATTTTTCCAAAATTTTATTATAATTATTTAACCTACGCATAAATATGTTAAAATTAACGTTATCACTATGATTTCATTAGGTCGCCACAAGACATTTTTATAGGTCGTCACAATTTTTTAAAATTTTATTAGAATTATTTAACCGACGCATAAATATGTTAAAATTACCGTTATCATTATGATTTCATTAGGTCGCCACAAGGCATTTTTATAGGTCGTCACAATTTTTCCAAAATTTTATTATAATTATTTAACCTACGCATAAATATGTTAAAATTACCGTTATCATTATGATTTCATTAGGTCGCCACAAGGTATTTTTATAGGTCGTCACAATTTTTTTAAATTTTATTAGAATTATTTAACCTACGCATAAATATGTTAAAATTACTGTTATCATTATGATTTCATTAGGCCGCCACAAGGCATTTTTATAGGTCGTCACAATTTTTTAAAATTTTATTATATTTATTTAACCTACGCGTAAATATATATAAGAATTTACGTTATCACTATGATTTCATTAGGTCGCCACAAGGCATTTTTATAGGTCGTCACAATTTTTTAAAATTTTATTAGAATTATTTAACCTACGCATAAATATGTTAAAATTACTGTTATCATTATGATTTCATTAGGCCGCCACAAGGCATTTTTATAGGTCGTCACAATTTTTTTAAATTTTATTAGAATTATTTTACCTACGCATAAATATGTTAAAATTACTGTTATCATTATGATTTCATTAGGCCGCCACAAGGCATTTTTATAGGTCGTCACAATTTTTTAAAATTTTATTATATTTATTTAACCTACGCGTAAATATATATAAGAATTTACGTTATCACTATGATTTCATTAGGTCGCCACAAGGCATTTTTATAGGTCGTCACAATTTTTTAAAATTTTATTAGAATTATTTAACCTACGCATAAATATGTTAAAATTATCGTTATCATTATGATTTCATTAGGTCGCCACAAGGCATTTTTATAGGTCGTCACAATTTTTTAAAATTTTATTAGAATTATCTAACCTACGCATAAATATGTTAAAATTATCGTTATCATTATGATTTCATTAGGTCGCCACAAGGCATTTTTATAGGTCGTCACAATTTTTTAAAATTTTATTATAATTATTTAATCTACGCATAAATATATATAAGAATTTACGTTATTACTATGATTTTATAAGGTCGCCACAAGGCATTTTTTATAGGTCGTCACAATTTTTTTAAATTTTATTATAATTATTTAATCTACGTATTAATATATGTAAGAATTTAAGTTATAACTATGATTTTATAAGGTCGCCACAAGGCATTTTTATAGTTCGTTACAATTTTTTCAAAATTTTATTTAATTTTTCTAACATACGTATTAATATATGTAAGAATTTAAGTTATAACTATGATTTTATAAGGTCGCCACAAGACATTTTTATAGGTCGTCACAATTTTTTAAAATTTTATTAGAATTATTTTACCTACGCATAAATATGTTAAAATTACCGTTATCATTATGATTTCATTAGGTCGCCACAAGACATTTTTATAGGTCGTCACAATTTTTTAAAATTTTATTAGAATTATTTAACCTACGCATAAATATGTTAAAATTATCGTTATCATTATGATTTCATTAGGTCGCCACAAGGCATTTTTTATAGGTCGTCACAATTTTTTTAAATTTTATTATAATTATTTAATCTACGCATAAATATATATAAGAATTTACGTTATCACTATGATTTTATAAGGTCGCCACAAGGCATTTTTTATAGGTCGTCACAATTTTCTAAGGACGCCACAAGTAATTTTACTGACTTGTGACTATTTTAACATTACCAATAATTGCATTTATAAAATTAATTATCATAGTACACTGGCGTTAAAAAAATTTAAAAAAAAGTATAAATTTATTCTAAACTTGAAGATGATTTTTAAAAAACCGAAACTAGTTGTCATAATTTATATTTACACCCTGTATATATATATATTTAAGATAAAAGAATAAAAATAACTAGAATTATTCCTAAGACGTTTTGTCGTGGAAATAATCCAATTTATTTTTTGTTACTTTTTAGTAAGACGAACCTCGTTTCCGAAAATCTGTCCCTCGGGATATAGCACGTAAGCTAAAACGAGGTCATACATCATCTGCATCGCGATAGCGAAATGCACACATACACACATATTCGTAAGAAAAGTGGAAAAATTTTCGAGTCGAAGCACGTTTTTGTTTCTTATTAAAATATCTTAGATATGAGAAATGAGAATTGTGAAATTTTTTGATGACGTCATGTGATCGTTAACAAATGAAAAAACAAATTGTAAAATATGGAATAATTTGAAAAATTTGTAAAAATTGGAAATATAACTTGTGTAAACATGAAAAATCTGGAAACACATGCAATATCTAGAAATATCAAAATTTGGAAACACATGCAAAATCTGGAAATATCAAAATTTGGAAATACATGCAAAATCTGGAAATATCAAAATTTGGAAACACATGCAAAATATGGAAGCATAAAATCTGGAAACAAATGCAATATTTAGAAATATCAAAATTTGGAAATACGTGCAAAATCTGGAAATATCAAAATTTGGACACACATGCAAAATTTGGAAATTTTAAAATTTAGAAACACATGTAAAATCTGGAAACATGAAATTCTGGAAACACATGCAATATCTAGAAATATCAAAATTTGGAAACACATGCAAAATCTGGAAATATCAAAATTTAGAAACACATGCAAAATATGGAAGCATAAAATCTGGAAACACATGCAATATCTAGAAATATCAAAATTTGGAAATACATGCAAAATCTGGAAATATCAAAATTTGGAAACACATGCAAAATATGGAAGCATAAAATCTGGAAACAAATGCAATATTTAGAAATATCAAAATTTGGAAACACATGCAAAATCTGGAAATATCAAAATTTGGAAATACATGCAAAATCTGGAAATATCAAAATTTGGAAACACATGCAAAATATGGAAGCATAAAATCTGGAAACAAATGCAATATTTAGAAATATCAAAATTTGGAAATACGTGCAAAATCTGGAAATATCAAAATTTGGAAACACATGCAAAATCTGGAAATATCAAAATTTGGAAATACATGCAAAATCTGGAAATATCAAAATTTGGAAACACATGCAAAATATGGAAGCATAAAATCTGGAAACAAATGCAATATTTAGAAATATCAAAATTTGGAAATACGTGCAAAATCTGGAAATATCAAAATTTGGAAACACATGCAAAATCTGGAAATATCAAAATTTGGAAACACATGCAAAATATGGAAGCATAAAATCTGGAAACAAATGCAATATTTAGAAATATCAAAATTTGGAAACACATGCAAAATCTGGAAATATCAAAATTTGGAAATACATGCAAAATCTGGAAATATCAAAATTTGGAAACACATGCAAAATATGGAAGCATAAAATCTGGAAACAAATGCAATATTTAGAAATATCAAAATTTGGAAATACGTGCAAAATCTGGAAATATCAAAATTTGGACACACATGCAAAATTTGGAAATTTTAAAATTTAGAAACACATGTAAAATCTGGAAACATGAAATTCTGGAAACACATGCAATATCTAGAAATATCAAAATTTGGAAACACATGCAAAATCTGGAAATATCAAAATTTAGAAACACATGCAAAATATGGAAGCATAAAATCTGGAAACACATGCAATATCTAGAAATATCAAAATTTGGAAATACATGCAAAATCTGGAAATATCAAAATTTGGAAACACATGCAAAATATGGAAGCATAAAATCTGGAAACAAATGCAATATTTAGAAATATCAAAATTTGGAAACACATGCAAAATCTGGAAATATCAAAATTTGGAAATACATGCAAAATCTGGAAATATCAAAATTTGGAAACACATGCAAAATATGGAAGCATAAAATCTGGAAACAAATGCAATATTTAGAAATATCAAAATTTGGAAATACGTGCAAAATCTGGAAATATCAAAATTTGGAAACACATGCAAAATCTGGAAATATCAAAATTTGGAAATACATGCAAAATCTGGAAATATCAAAATTTGGAAACACATGCAAAATATGGAAGCATAAAATCTGGAAACAAATGCAATATTTAGAAATATCAAAATTTGGAAATACGTGCAAAATCTGGAAATATCAAAATTTGGAAACACATGCAAAATCTGGAAATATCAAAATTTGGAAATACATGCAAAATCTGGAAATATCAAAATTTGGAAACACATGCAAAATATGGAAGCATAAAATCTGGAAACAAATGCAATATTTAGAAATATCAAAATTTGGAAATACGTGCAAAATCTGGAAATATCAAAATTTGGACACACATGCAAAATTTGGAAATTTTAAAATTTAGAAACACATGTAAAATCTGGAAACATGAAATTCTGGAAACACATGCAATATCTAGAAATATCAAAATTTGGAAACACATGCAAAATCTGGAAATATCAAAATTTAGAAACACATGCAAAATATGGAAGCATAAAATCTGGAAACACATGCAATATCTAGAAATATCAAAATTTGGAAATACATGCAAAATCTGGAAATATCAAAATTTGGAAACACATGCAAAATATGGAAGCATAAAATCTGGAAACAAATGCAATATTTAGAAATATCAAAATTTGGAAACACATGCAAAATCTGGAAATATCAAAATTTGGAAACACATGCAAAATTTGGAAATTTTAAAATTTAGAAACACATGCAAAATCTGTAAACATAAAATCTGGAAACACATGCAATATCTAGAAATATCAAAATTTGGAAACACATGCAAAATCTGGAAATATCAAAATTTAGAAACACATGCAAAATTTGGAAATTTTAAAATTTAGAAACACATGCAAAATCTGTAAACATAAAATCTGGAAACACATGCAATATCTAGAAATATCAAAATTTGGAAACACATGCAAAATCTGGAAATATCAAAATTTAGAAACACATGCAAAATTTGGAAATTTTAAAATTTAGAAACACATGCAAAATCTGTAAACATAAAATTTGGAAACACATGCAATATCTAGAAATATCAAAATTTGGAAACACATGCAAAATCTGGAAATATCAAAATTTGGAAATACATGCAAAATTTGGAAATTTTAAAATTTAGAAACACATGCAAAATCTGTAAACATAAAATCTGGAAACACATGCAATATCTAGAAATATCAAAATTTGGAAACACATGCAAAATCTGGAAATATCAAAATTTGGAAACACATGCAAAATTTGGAAATTTTAAAATTTAGAAACACATGCAAAATCTGTAAACATAAAATCTGGAAACACATGCAATATCTAGAAATATCAAAATTTGGAAACACATGCAAAATCTGTAAACATAAAATCTGGAAACACATGCAATATCTAGAAATATCAAAATTTGGAAACACATGCAAAATCTGGAAATATCAAAATTTGGAAACACATGCAAAATTTGGAAATTTTAAAATTTAGAAACACATGCCTAATCTGGAAACAAAATCTAGAAACACATGCAATATCTAGAAATATCAAAATTTGGAAATACTTGCAAAATCTGGAAATATCAAAATTTGGAAACACATGCAAAATTTGGAAATTTTAAAATTTAGAAACACATGCAAAATCTGTAAACATAAAATCTGGAAACACATGCTATATCTAGAAATATCAAAATTTGGAAACACATGCAAAATCTGGAAATATCAAAATTTGGAAACACATGCAAAATTTGGAAATTTTAAAATTTAGAAACACATGCAAAATCTGTAAACATAAAATCTGGAAACACATGCAATATCTAGAAATATCAAAATTTGGAAACACATGCAAAATCTGGAAATATCAAAATTTGGAAACACATGCAAAATTTGGAAATTTTAAAATTTAGAAACACATGCAAAATCTGTAAACATAAAATCTGGAAACACATGCAATATCTAGAAATATCAAAATTTGGAAACACATGCAAAATCTGTAAACATAAAATCTGGAAACACATGCAATATCTAGAAATATCAAAATTTGGAAACACATGCAAAATCTGTAAACATAAAATCTGGAAACACATGCAATATCTAGAAATATCAAAATCTGGAAACACATGCAATATCTAGAAATATCAAAATTTAGAAACACATGCAAAATCTGTAAACATAAAATCTGGAAACACATGCAATATCTAGAAATATCAAAATTTGGAAACACATGCAAAATCTGGAAATATCAAAATTTGGAAACACATGCAAAATTTGGAAATTTTAAAATTTAGAAACACATGCCTAATCTGGAAACAAAATCTAGAAACACATGCAATATCTAGAAATATCAAAATTTGGAAATACTTGCAAAATCTGGAAATATCAAAATTTGGAAACACATGCAAAATTTGGAAATTTTAAAATTTAGAAACACATGCAAAATCTGTAAACATAAAATCTGGAAACACATGCTATATCTAGAAATATCAAAATTTGGAAACACATGCAAAATCTGGAAATATCAAAATTTGGAAACACATGCAAAATTTGGAAATTTTAAAATTTAGAAACACATGCAAAATCTGTAAACATAAAATCTGGAAACACATGCAATATCTAGAAATATCAAAATTTGGAAACACATGCAAAATCTGGAAATATCAAAATTTAGAAACACATGCAAAATTTGGAAATTTTAAAATTTAGAAACACATGCAAAATCTGTAAACATAAAATCTGGAAACACATGCAATATCTAGAAATATCAAAATTTGGAAACACATGCAAAATCTGGAAATATCAAAATTTGGAAACACATGCAAAATTTGGAAATTTTAAAATTTAGAAACACATGCAAAATCTGTAAACATAAAATCTGGAAACACATGCAATATCTAGAAATATCAAAATTTGGAAACACATGCAAAATCTGGAAATATCAAAATTTAGAAACACATGCAAAATTTGGAAATTTTAAAATTTAGAAACACATGCAAAATCTGTAAACATAAAATCTGGAAACACATGCAATATCTAGAAATATCAAAATTTGGAAACACATGCAAAATCTGGAAATATCAAAATTTGGAAACACATGCAAAATCTGGAAATTTTGAAATTTAGAAACACATGAAAAATCTACACATATTAAAATTTGGAAACATGCAAAATCTGGAAATTTTGAAATTTAGAAACACATGCAAAATCTGGAAACATAAAATTTGGAAACACATGCAAAATCTGGAAATTTCGAAATTTAGAAACACATGCAAAATCTGGAAACATAAAATTTGGAAACACATGCAAAATCTGGAAATTTTCAAATTTAGAAACACATGCAAAATCTTGAAACATAAAATTTGAAAACACATGCAAAATCTGGAAATTTTGAAATTTAGAAACACATGAAAAATCTACACATATTAAAATTTGGAAACATGCAAAATCTGGAAATTTTGAAATTTAGAAACACATGCAAAATCTGGAAACATAAAATTTGGAAACACATGCAAAATCTGGAAATTTTGAAATTTAGAAACACATGCAAAATCTACACATATTAAAATTTGGAAACATGCAAAATCTGGAAATTTTGAAATTTAGAAACACATGCAAAATCTGGAAACATAAAATTTGGAAACACATGCAAAATCTGGAAATTTTGAAATTTAGAAACACATGCAAAATCTGGAAACATAAAATTTGGAAACACATGCAAAATCTGGAAACATAAAATTTGGAAACACATGCAAAATCTGGAAATTTTGAAATTTAGAAACACATGCAAAATCTGGAAACATAAAATTTGGAAACACATGCAAAATCAGGAAATTTTGAAATTTAGAAACACATGCAAAATCTGGAAACATAAAATTTAGAAACACATGCAAAATCTGGAAACATAAAATTTGGAAACACATGCAAAATCTGGAAATTTTGAAATTTAGAAACACATGCAAAATCTGGAAACATAAAATTTGGAAACACATGCAAAATCAGGAAATTTTGAAATTTAGAAACACATGCAAAATCTTGAAACATAAAATTTGAAAACACATGCAAAATCTGGAAATTTTGAAATTTAGAAACACATGAAAAATCTGGACATATCAAAATTTGGAAACACATGCAAAATCTGGAAATTTTGAAATTTAGAAACACATGCAAAATCTACACATATTAAAATTTGGAAACATGCAAAATCTGGAAATTTTGAAATTTAGAAACACATGCAAAATCTGGAAACATAAAATTTGGAAACACATGCAAAATCTGGAAATTTTGAAATTTAGAAACACATGCAAAATCTGGAAACATAAAATTTGGAAACACATGCAAAATCTGGAAATTTTGAAATTTAGAAACACATGCAAAATCTTGAAACATAAAATTTGAAAACACATGCAAAATCTGGAAATTTTGAAATTTAGAAACACATGAAAAATCTGGAAACATAAAATCTGGAAACACATGTAAAATCTAGAAACATAAAATCTGGAAACACATGTAAAATTTAGAAACATTAAAATTTAGAAACACATGCAAAATCTACACATATTAAAATTTGGAAACATGCAAAATCTGGAAATTTTGAAATTTAGAAACACGTGCAAAATCTGGAAACATAAAATTTGGAAACACATGCAAAATCTGGAAATATCAAAATTTGGAAACACATGCAAAATCTGGAAATTTTGAAATTTAGAAACTCATGCAAAATCTGGAAACATAAAATTTGGAAACACATGCAAAATCTGGAAATTTTAAAATTTAGAAACACATGCAAATCTGGAAACATAAAATTTGGAAACACATGCAAAATCTGGAAATATCAAAATTTGGAAACACATGCAAAATCTGGAAATTTTGAAATTTAGAAACTCATGCAAAATCTGGAAACATAAAATTTGGAAACACATGCAAAATCTGGAAATTTTAAAATTTAGAAACACATGCAAATCTGGAAACATAAAATTTGGAAACACATGCAAAATCTGGAAATTTTGAAATTTAGAAACACATGCAAAATCTGGAAACATAAAATTTGGAAACACATGCAAAATCTGGAAATTTTGAAATTTAGAAACACATGCAAAATCTTGAAACATAAAATTTGAAAACACATGCAAAATCTGGAAATTTTGAAATTTAGAAACACATGAAAAATCTGGAAACATAAAATCTAGAAATATCAAAATTTGGAAACACATGTAAAATGTAGAAAAATAGACAGAAAAACTAGCAAAATTTCTAGAACAATTATCGCTTATTGCACTTGAGCAATATCGATTATTGCAATCGATTCTTTATTAATTATTCCAACTGATAAATTATCGATTGTTACAATTAAAAAATTATCGATTATTGCACTCCAGGAATTATCGATTATTACAATCGATTCTTTATTAATTATACCAACTGAAAAATTATCGATTGTTACAATTAAAAAATTATCGATTATTGCACTCCAGGAATTATCGATTATTACAATCGATTCTTTATTAATTATTCCAACTGAAAAATTATCGATTGTTACAATTAAAAAATTATCGATTATTGCATTCCAGGAATTATCGATTATTGCAATCGATTCTTTATTAATTATTCCAACTGAAAAATAATCGATTTATACACTTGAAAAATTATCGATTATTACACTTCAGGATTAATCGATTATTATACTTCAAGAATAATCTATAATTGCACTTGAATAATAATCGATTATTGCAATCGATTCTTTAATAATTATTACAACTGAAAAATAATCGATTGTTACAATTAAAAAATTATCGATTATTGCATTCCAGGAATTATCGATTATTGCAATCGATTCTTTATTAATTATTCCAACTGAAAAATAATCGATTTATACACTTGAAAAATTATCGATTATTACACTTCAGGATTAATCGATTATTATACTTCAAGAATTATCGATAATTGCACTTGAATAATAATCGATTGTTGCAATCGATTCTTTAATAATTATCACAACTGAAAAATAATCGATTGTTACAATTAAAAAATTATCGATTATTACACTCCAGGATTTATCGATTATTATACTTCAAGAATAATCGATAATTGCACTTGAATAATAATCGATTATTGCAATCGATTCTTTAATAATTATCACAATTGAAAAATAATCGATTAATACACTTGAAAAATTATCGATTATTACACTCCAGGATTTATCGATTATTATACTTCAAGAATAATCGATAATTGCACTTGAATAGTAATCGATTATTGCAATCGATTCTTTAATAATTATTACAACTGAAAAATAATCGATTAATACACTTGAAAAATTATCGATTATTACACTTCAGGATTAATCGATTATTACAATCGATTCTTTATTAATTATTCCAACAGAAAAATTATCGATTGTTACAATTAAAAAATTATCGATTATTGCACTCCAGGAATTATCGATTATTACAATCGATTCTTTATTAATTATTCCAACTGAAAAATTATCGATTGTTACAATTAAAAAATTATCGATTATTGCATTCCAGGAATTATCGATTATTACAATCGATTCTTTATTAATTATTCCAACTGAAAAATTATCGATTGTTACAATTAAAAAATTATCGATTATTGCATTCCATGAATTATCGATTATTGCAATCGATTCTTTATTAATTATACCAACTGGAAAATTATCGATTGTTACAATTAAAAAATTATCGATTATTGCATTCCATGAATTATCGATTATTGCAATCGATTCTTTATTAATTATTCCAACTCAAAAATTATCGATTGTTACAATTAAAAAATTATCGATTATTGCATTCCATGAATTATCGATTATTGCAATCGATTCTTTATTAGTTATTCCAACTGAAAAATTATCGATTGTTACAATTAAAAAATTATCGATTATTGCATTCCATGAATTATCGATTATTGCAATCGATTCTTTATTAATTATACCAACTGAAAAATTATCGATTGTTACAATTAAAAAATTATCGATTATTGCATTCCATGAATTATCGATTATTGCAATCGATTCTTTATTAATTATTCCAACTGAAAAATTATCGATTGTTACAATTAAAAAATTATCGATTATTGCATTCCATGAATTATCGATTATTACAATCGATTCTTTATTAATTACTCCAACTGAAAAATTATCGATTGTTACAATTAAAAAATTATCGATTATTGCATTCCATGAATTATCGATTATTGCAATCGATTCTTTATTAATTATTCCAACTGAAAAATTATCGATTGTTACAATTAAAAAATTATCGATTATTGCACTCCAGGAATTATCGATTATTACAATCGATTCTTTATTAATTATTCCAACTGAAAAATTATCGATTGTTACAATTAAAAAATTATCGATTATTGCATTCCAGGAATTATCGATTATTACAATCGATTCTTTATTAATTATTCCAACTGAAAAATTATCGATTGTTACAATTAAAAAATTATCGATTATTGCATTCCAGGATTTATCGATAATTATACTTCAAGAATAATCGATAATTGCACTTGAATAATTATCGATTATTGCAATCGATTCTTTATTAATTATTCCAGCTGAAAAATTATCGATTGTTGCAATTAAAAAATTATCGATTATTGCATACCAGGAATTATCGATTATTGCAATCGATTCTTTATTAATTATTCCAGCTGAAAAATTATCGATTGTTGCAATTAAAAAATTATCGATTATCGCATTCCATGAATTATCGATTATTGCAATCGATTCTTTATTAATTATACCAACTGAAAAATTATCGATTGTTACAATTAAAAAATTATCGATTATTGCATTCCATGAATTATCGATTATTG
Source organism: Neocrepidodera transversa (assembly GCA_963243735.1). Classification (NCBI taxonomy): domain Eukaryota; kingdom Metazoa; phylum Arthropoda; class Insecta; order Coleoptera; family Chrysomelidae; genus Neocrepidodera; species Neocrepidodera transversa. The sequence continues at coordinate 11,173,364 of OY725356.1, forward strand.
CAATCGATTCTTTATTAATTATACCAACTGAAAAATTATCGATTGTTACAATTAAAAAATTATCGATTATTGCATTCCATGAATTATCGATTATTGCAATCGATTCTTTATTAATTATACCAACTGAAAAATTATCGATTGTTACAATTAAAAAATTATCGATTATTGCATTCCATGAATTATCGATTATTGCAATCGATTCTTTATTAATTATTCCAACTCAAAAATTATCGATTGTTACAATTAAAAAATTATCGATTATTGCATTCCATGAATTATCGATTATTGCAATCGATTCTTTATTAGTTATTCCAACTGAAAAATTATCGATTGTTACAATTAAAAAATTATCGATTATTGCATTCCATGAATTATCGATTATTGCAATCGATTCTTTATTAATTATACCAACTGAAAAATTATCGATTGTTACAATTAAAAAATTATCGATTATTGCATTCCATGAATTATCGATTATTGCAATCGATTCTTTATTAGTTATTCCAACTGAAAAATTATCGATTGTTACAATTAAAAAATTATCGATTATTGCATTCCATGAATTATCGATTATTGCAATCGATTCTTTATTAATTATACCAACTGAAAAATTATCGATTGTTACAATTAAAAAATTATCGATTATTGCATACCATGAATTATCGATTATTACAATCGATTCTTTATTAATTATTCCAACTGAAAAATTATCGATTATTGCATTCCATGAAATATCGATTATTGCAATCGATTCTTTATAAATTATTCCAATTGAAAAATTATCGATTGTTACAATTAAAAAATTATCGATTATTACACTGCAGGAATTATCGATTATTGCAATCGATTCTTTATTAATTATTCCAACTGAAAAATTATCGATTATTGCATTCCATGAAATATCGATTATTGCAATCGATTCTTTATTAATTATTCCAACTGAAAAATTATCGATTGTTACAATTAAAAAATTATCGATTATTGCATTCCATGAAATATCGATTATTGCAATCGATTCTTTATTAATTATTCCAATTGAAAAATTATCGATTGTTACAATTAAAAAATTATCGATTATTACACTGCAGGAATTATCGATTATTGCAATCGATTCTTTATTAATTATTCCAACTGAAAAATTATCGATTATTGCATTCCATAAAATATCGATTATTGCAATCGATTCTTTATTAATTATTCCAACTGAAAAATTATCGATTGTTACAATTAAAAAATTATCGATTATTGCATTCCATGAAATATCGATTATTGCAATCGATTCTTTATTAATTATTCCAATTGAAAAATTATCGATTGTTACAATTAAAAAATTATCGATTATTACACTGCAGGAATTATCGATTATTGCAATCGATTCTTTATTAATTATTCCAATTGAAAAATTATCGATTATTGCATTCCAGGAATTATCGATTATTGCAATCGATTCTTTATTAATTATTCCAACTGAAAAATTATCGATTATTGCATTCCACTAATTATCGATTATTGCATTCCGGGAATTATCGATTATTGCAATCGATTCTTTATTAATTATTCCAATTGAAAAATTATCGATTGTTACAATTAAAAAATTATCGATTATTGCATTCCAGGATTTATCGATTATTATACTTCAAGAATAATCGATAATTGCACTTGAATAATTATCGATTATTGCAAATCGATTCTTTAATAATTATCACCACTGAAAAATAATCGATTAATACACTTGAGAAATTATCGATTATTACACTCCAGGATTAATCGATTATTATACTTCAAGAATAATCGATAATTGCACTTGAATAATTACCGATTATTGCAATCGATTCTTTATTAATTATTCCAACTGAAAAATTATCGATTGTTACAATTAAAAAATTATCGATTATTGCATTCCAGGATTTATCGATTATTATACTTCAAGAATAATCGATAATTGCACTTGAATAATTATCGATTATTGCAAATCGATTCTTTAATAATTATCACCACTGAAAAATAATCGATTAATACACTTGAGAAATTATCGATTATTACACTCCAGGATTAATCGATTATTATACTTCAAGAATAATCGATAATTGCACTTGAATAATTACCGATTATTGCAATCGATTCTTTATTAATTATTCCAACTGAAAAATTATCGATTGTTACAATTAAAAAATTATCGATTATTGCATCCCAGGAATTATCGATTATTGCATTCCAGGAATTATCGATTATTGCAATCGATTCTTTATTAATTATTCCAACTGAAAAATTATCGATTGTTACAATTAAAAAATTATCGATTATTGCACTCCAGGAATTATCGATTATTACAATCGATTCTTTATTAATTATTCCAACTGAAAAATTATCGATTGTTACAATTAAAAAATTATCGATTATTGCATACCAGGAATTATCGATTATTGCAATCGATTCTTTATTAATTATACCAACTGAAAAATTATCGATTGTTACAATTAAAAAATTATCGATTATTGCACTCCAGGAATTATCGATTATTACAATCGATTCTTTATTAATTATTCCAACTGAAAAATTATCGATTGTTACAATTAAAAAATTATCGATTATTGCATTCCAGGAATTATCGATTATTACAATCGATTCTTTATTAATTATTCCAACTGGAAAATTATCGATTGTTGCAATTAAAAAATTATCGATTATTGCATTCCAGGAATTATCGATTATTACAATCGATTCTTTATTAATTATTCCAACTGGAAAATTATCGATTGTTACAATTAAAAAATTATCGATTATTACACTGCAGGAATTATCGATTATTACAATCGATTCTTTATTAATTATTCCAACTGAAAAATTATCGATTGTTGCAATTAAAAAATTATCGATTATTGCACTCCAGGAATTATCGATTATTACAATCGATTCTTTATTAATTATTCCAACTGAAAAATTATCGATTGTTGCAATTAAAAAATTATCGATTATTGCATTCCAGGAATTATCGATTATTACAATCGATTCTTTATTAATTATTCCAACTGAAAAATTATCGATTGTTACAATTAAAAAATTATCGATTATTGCATTCCAGGAATTATCGATTATTGCAATCGATTCTTTATTAATTATTCCAACTGAAAAATTATCGATTGTTACAATTAAAAAATTATCGATTATTGCATACCAGGAATTATCGATTATTGCAATCGATTCTTTATTAATTATTCCAACTGAAAAATTATCGATTGTTACAATTAAAAAATTATCGATTATTGCATTCCATGATTTATCGATTATTGCAATCGATTCTTTATTAATTATACCAACTGATAAATTATCGATTGTTACAATTAAAAAATTATCGATTATTGCACTCCAGGAATTATCGATTATTACAATCGATTCTTTATTAATTATTCCAACTGAAAAATTATCGATTGTTACAATTAAAAAATTATCGATTATTGCATACCAGGAATTATCGATTATTGCATTCCAGGAATTATCGATTTTTGCAATCGATTCTTTATTAATTATTCCAACTGAAAAATTATCGATTGTTACAATTAAAAAATTATCGATTATTGCATACCAGGAATTATCGATTATTGCATTCCAGGAATTATCGATTTTTGCAATCGATTCTTTATTAATTATTCCAACTGAAAAATTATCGATTGTTACAATTAAAAAATTATCGATTATTGCACTTGAAAAATTATCGATTGTTGCATTTAAACAACTATCGATTATTGAAATCGATCAATTATCGATTCCCACTATCCAATTAACTGTTAATATTTTTTGTTAATTTTTTCAAACGATAAAATCCATATTTATAATTTTAATAAAAATTGAATTTTAAATTTTTTAAATTACATGAAATAAACATGAAAAAAATTTAACTTTTAAAATTTTATTAATTTGATATTTAAAAAAAAATAATTTTTTCTATTTTTAAATATTTAACTAAATTTTTACATAGATAGTCAAATTATTGTTTTAAAATGTAATAAATATAAAATTAAAATTTTTTTTACATGAAATTTAAATTTCAAAATTAAAATTAAAAAAAAAACCGTAACGGATTTTATCCTTAGAAAAAATCCCCGAGTGACGGTTATAAAAAAAAGAATCGAAAAGTGCATCTCGAGACGGTGGTTAGAAAGAGACAGAACTATACAACCATTATACAGCGTGTTTATTTGTCGTAAATAATAACGAATAGTGTTTGTGTGGTTTAAATTATGGTACGATACGACGTTTCGTCCTTTTTTATTTTTTCTTTTTTTTTTCGACTTGAAATTTTCATAACAATGAGTCGAAGTTGTTGGACGTTTCGGATTTCGAGTTTGTTAAGTTGGAATTGTTAGTTGGCTACTGATTTTTATTTATTTTTTTTTTTATTTATTTTTTTTTTTATTTTATTTTTTTTTTTTTTTAGGATAAGGTTACTGACGTTGGTAATTTTTGGTAAATGCTCGAATGCAATTATCGATTATTACTCAAGTGAAATAATCGATAAATCCTAAAAAGTACATTTATCGAAAAATGCTCGAGTGCAAATTTTATCGACAAAAAGTGCATGTACATTTATCGAAAAATGCTCGAGTGCAAATTTTATCGACAAAAAGTGCATGTGCATTTATCGAAAAATGCTCGAGTGCAAATTTTATCGACAAGAATTTCAAGTGCATTTATCGAAAAATGCTCGAGTGCAAATTTTATCGACAAGAATTTCAAGTGCATTTATTGAAAAATGCTCGTGTTCAAATTTTATCCACAAAAAGTGCATGTGCATTTATCGAAAAATGCTCGTGTGCAAATTTTATCGACAAAAAGAGCATGTGCATTTATCGAAAAATGCTCGAGTGCAAATTTTATCGACAAGAATTTCAAGTGCATTTATCGAAAAATGCTCGAGTGCAAATTTTATCCACAAAAAGTGCATGTGCATTTATCGAAAAATGCTCGAGTGCAAATTTTATCGACAAGAATTTCAAGTGCATTTATCGAAAAATGCTCGAGTGCAAATTTTATCCACAAAAAGTGCATGTGCATTTATCGAAAAATGCTCGTGTGCAAATTTTATCGACAAAAAGAGCATGTGCATTTATCGAAAAATGCTCGAGTGCAAATTTTATCGACAAGAATTTCAAGTGCATTTATCGAAAAATGCTCGAGTGCAAATTTTATCCACAAAAAGTGCATGTGCATTTATCGAAAAATGCTCGAGTGCAAATTTTATCGACAAGAATTTCAAGTGCATTTATCGAAAAATGCTCGAGTGCAAATTTTATCCACAAAAAGTGCATGTGCATTTATCGAAAAATGCTCGAGTGCAAATTTTATCCACAAAAAGTGCATGTGCATTTATCGAAAAATGCTCGAGTGCAAATTTTATCCACAAAAAGTGCATGTGCATTTATCGAAAAATGCTCGAGTGCAAATTTTATCGACAAGAATTTCAAGTGCATTTATTGAAAAATGCTCGTGTTCAAATTTTATCCACAAAAAGTGCATGTGCATTTATCGAAAAATGCTCGTGTGCAAATTTTATCGACAAAAAGTGCATGTGCATTTATCTAAAAATGCTCGAGTGCAAATTTTATCGACAAAAAGTGCATGTGCATTTATCGAAAAATGCTCGGGTGCAAATTTTATCGACAAGAATTTCAAGTGCATTTATTGAAAAATGCTCGAGTGCAAATTTTATCGACAAAAAGTGCATGTGCATTTATCGAAAAATGCTCGAGTGCAAATTTTATCGACAAGAATTTCAAGTGCATTTATTGAAAAATGCTCGAGTGCAAATTTTATCGACAAAAAGTGCATGTACATTTATCGAAAAATGCTCGAGTGCAAATTTTATCGACAAAAAGTGCATGTGCATTTATCGAAAAATGCTCGAGTGCAAATTTTATCGACAAGAATTTCAAGTGCATTTATCGAAAAATGCTCGAGTGCAAATTTTATCGACAAGAATTTCAAGTGCATTTATTGAAAAATGCTCGTGTTCAAATTTTATCCACAAAAAGTGCATGTGCATTTATCGAAAAATGCTCGTGTGCAAATTTTATCGACAAAAAGTGCATGTGCATTTATCGAAAAATGCTCGAGTGCAAATTTTATCGACAAGAATTTCAAGTGCATTTATCGAAAAATGCTCGAGTGCAAATTTTATCCACAAAAAGTGCATGTGCATTTATCGAAAAATGCTCGTGTGCAAATTTTATCGACAAAAAGTGCATGTGCATTTATCTAAAAATGCTCGAGTGCAAATTTTATCCACAAAAAGTGCATGTGCATTTATCTAAAAATGCTCGAGTGCAAATTTTATCGACAAAAAGTGCATGTGCATTTATCTAAAAATGCTCGAGTGCAAATTTTATCGACAAAAAGTGCATGTGCATTTATCGAAAAATGCTCGAGTGCAAATTTTATCGACAAAAAGTGCATGTGCATTTATCGAAAAATGCTCGAGTGCAAATTTTATCGACAAGAATTTCAAGTGCATTTATTGAAAAATGCTCGAGTGCAAATTTTATCGACAAAAAGTGCATGTACATTTATCGAAAAATGCTCGAGTGCAAATTTTATCGACAAAAAGTGCATGTGCATTTATCTAAAAATGCTCGAGTGCAAATTTTATCGACAAAAAGTGCATGTGCATTTATCGAAAAATGCTCGAGTGCAAATTTTATCGACAAGAATTTCAAGTGCATTTATTGAAAAATGCTCGAGTGCAAATTTTATCGACAAAAAGTGCATGTACATTTATCGAAAAATGCTCGAGTGCAAATTTTATCGACAAAAAGTGCATGTGCATTTATCGAAAAATGCTCGAGTGCAAATTTTATCGACAAGAATTTCAAGTGCATTTATCGAAAAATGCTCGAGTGCAAATTTTATCCACAAAAAGTGCATGTGCATTTATCGAAAAATGCTCGAGTGCAAATTTTATCGACAAGAATTTCAAGTGCATTTATTGAAAAATGCTCGTGTTCAAATTTTATCCACAAAAAGTGCATGTGCATTTATCGAAAAATGCTCGTGTGCAAATTTTATCAACAAAAAGTGCATGTGCATTTATCTAAAAATGCTCGAGTGCAAATTTTATCGACAAAAAGTGCATGTGCATTTATCGAAAAATGCTCGGGTGCAAATTTTATCGACAAAAAGTGCATGTGCATTTATCTAAAAATGCTCGAGTGCAAATTTTATCGACAAAAAGTGCATGTGCATTTATCGAAAAATGCTCGAGTGCAAATTTTATCGACAAGAATTTCAAGTGCATTTATCGAAAAATGCTCGAGTGCAAATTTTATCCACAAAAAGTGCATGTGCATTTATCGAAAAATGCTCGAGTGCAAATTTTATCGACAAGAATTTCAAGTGCATTTATCGAAAAATGCTCGTGTGCAAATTTTATCGACAAAAAGTGCATGTGCATTTATCGAAAAATGCTCGTGTGCAAATTTTATCCACAAAAAGTGCATGTGCATTTATCGAAAAATGCTCGAGTGCAAATTTTATCGACAAGAATTTCAAGTGCATTTATCGAAAAATGCTCGAGTGCAAATTTTATCGACAAAAAGTGCATGTGCATTTATCGAAAAATGCTCGTGTGCAAATTTTATCGACAAAAAGTGCATGTGCATTTATCGAAAAATGCTCGTGTGCAAATTTTATCGACAAAAAGTGCATGTGCATTTATCGAAAAATGCTCGAGTGCAAATTTTATCGACAAAAAGTGCATGTGCATTTATCGAAAAATGCTCGTGTGCAAATTTTATCGACAAAAAGTGCATGTGCATTTATCGAAAAATGCTCGTGTGCAAATTTTATCGACAAAAAGTGCATGTGCATTTATCGAAAAATGCTCGTGTGCAAATTTTATCGACAAAAAGTGCATGTGCATTTATCGAAAAATGCTCGAGTGCAAATTTTATCGACAAGAATTTCAAGTGCATTTATCGAAAAATGCTCGAGTGCAAATTTTATCCACAAAAAGTGCATGTGCATTTATCGAAAAATGCTCGAGTGCAAATTTTATCGACAAGAATTTCAAGTGCATTTATCGAAAAATGCTCGTGTGCAAATTTTATCGACAAAAAGTGCATGTGCATTTATCGAAAAATGCTCGTGTGCAAATTTTATCCACAAAAAGTGCATGTGCATTTATCGAAAAATGCTCGTGTGCAAATTTTATCCACAAAAAGTGCATGTGCATTTATCGAAAAATGCTCGTGTGCAAATTTTATCGACAAGAATTTCAAGTGCATTTATCGAAAAATGCTCGAGTGCAAATTTTATCCACAAAAAGTGCATGTGCATTTATCGAAAAATGCTCGAGTGCAAATTTTATCGACAAAAAGCACAAGTGCATTTATCGATAATTACTCGAGTGAAATTATTTATAATTGTTAGAATAAATTTATCGATAAATTGCTTTAGCAATGAACGTGTTAAAGAAACAGTAAATTTTACGTATAAAATAGCAACAATATCGAATTTCAAATTCAAGTTGCGCATTTACATACCGAGAGTTCTCTTAATGGCCGTCATAAAATCGGGCTGATAATGATCTTGCCGTAGCGTGACACCCCGTAGAAGAGTTCACCAGAGAGAGAGTGAAATATTTATTCTCCGTAATAGTCGCTGTCTTCTTCTTTTTTTTTCTTCTTTTTTAATTATTTGCGAATTTCGAGGGACGAACGCGACATTTTTACTTGCTTGAATTGATGAATTGAAGGTGGAAAGTTAATTTCATAGAAACGTTTAAATAGTAAAAATTATAATTTTACGGTCATTTTATCAAATTACAAAAATCGAAATTGTCAAAATATCAACTGACATTGTTGTCAATTGTCACGTGATACAAACATCAAAAATTGTCAATTGTCACGTGATACAAACGTTAAAAATTGTCAATTGTCACTTGATACAAACATAAAAAATTGTCAATTTTCACGTGATACAAACATCAAAAATTGTCAATTGTCACGTGATACAAACATCAAAAATTGTCAATTGTCACGTGATACAAACGTTAAAAATTGTCAATTGTCACTTGATACAAACATAAAAAATTGTCAATTTTCACGTGATACAAACGTCAAAAATTGTCAATTGTCACGTGATACAAACGGCAAAAAATGTCAATTGTCACATGATACAAAAGTCAAAAATTGTCAACTGTCACATGATACAAACGTTAAAAATTGTCAATTGTCACGTGATACAAAAGTCAAAAATTGTCAACTGTCACATGATACAAACGGCAAAAATTGTCAATTGTCACGTGATACAAAAGTCAAAAATTGTCAATTGTCACGTGATACAAACGGCAAAAATTGTCAATTGTCACGTGATACAAAAGTCAAAAATTGTCAACTGTCACATGATACAAACGTTAAAAATTGTCAATTGTCACTTGATACAAACATAAAAAATTGTCAATTTTCACGTGATACAAACGTCAAAAATTGTCAATTGTCACGTGATACAAACGGCAAAAATTGTCAATTGTCACATGATACAAAAGTCAAAAATTGTCAACTGTCACATGATACAAACGGCAAAAATTGTCAATTGTCACGTGATACAAAAGTCAAAAATTGTCAATTGTCACGTGATACAAACGGCAAAAATTGTCAATTGTCACGTGATACAAAAGTCAAAAATTGTCAATTGTCACGTGATACAAAAGTCAAAAATTGTCAATAGTCACGTGATACAAACATAAAAAATTGTCAATTGTCACGTGATACAAACGGCAAAAATTGTCAATTGTCACGTGATACAAACATCAAAAATTGTCAACTGTCATGTGGATACAAACGGCAAAAATTGTCAATTGTCACGTGATACAAAAGTCAAAAATTGTCAACTGTCACATGATACAAACGGCAAAAATTGCCAATTGTCACGTGATACAAAAGTAAAAAATTGTCAATTGTCACGTGATACAAAAGTCAAAAATTGTCAATAGTCACGTGATACAAACGTTAAAAATTGTCAATTGTCACGTGATACAAACGGCAAAAATTGTCAATTGTCACGTGATACAAAAGTCAAAAATTGTCAATTGTCACGTGATACAAAAGTCAAAAATTGTCAATTGTCACGTGATACAAAAGTCAAAAATTGTCAATAGTCACGTGATACAAACATAAAAAATTGTCAATTGTCACGTGATACAAACGGCAAAAATGGTCAATTGTCAACTGTCACATGATACAAACGTCAAAAATTGTCAATTGTCACGTGATACAAAAATCAAAAATTGTCAACTGTCACGTGGATACAAACGTCAAAAATTGTCAATTGTCACGTGATACAAAAATCAAAAATTGTCAACTGTCACGTGGATACAAACGGCAAAAATTGTCAATTGTCACGAGACACAAAAGTCAAAACTTGTCAACTGTCACATGATACAAACGTCAAAAATTGTCAATTGTCACGTGATACAAACATCAAAAATTGTCAACTGTCACGTGATACAAACATAAAAAATTGTCAATTGTCACGTGATACAAACATCAAAAATTGTCAATTGTCACATGATATAAACATCAAAAATTGTCAATTGTCACGTGATACAAACATCAAAAATTGTCAATTGTCACGTGATACAAACATCAAAAATTGTCAATTGTCACATGATATAAACATCAAAAATTGTCAATTGTCACGTGATACAAACATAAAAAATTGTCAATTGTCACGTGATACAAACATCAAAAATTGTCAATTGTCACATGATACAAACATCAAAAATTGTCAACTGTCACGTGATACAAACATAAAAAATTGTCCATTGTCACGTGATACAAAAGTCAAAAATTGTCAATAGTCACGTGATACAAACGTTAAAAATTGTCAATTGTCACTTGATACAAACATAAAAAATTGTCAATTGTCACGTGATACAAACATCAAAAATTTTCAATTGTCACGTGATACAAAAGTCAAAAATTCTCAACTGTCACGTGATACAAATGTCAAAAATTTTCAACTGTCACGTGATACGAAAGTCAAAAATTGTCAATTGTCACGTGATACAAAAGTTAAAACTTGTCAACTGTCACATGATACAAACGTCAAAAATTGTCAATTGTCACGTGATACAAACATCAAAAATTGTCAATTGTCACGTGATACAAAAGTCAAAAATTGTCAATTGTCACGTGATACAAATGTCAAAAATTTTCAACTGTCACGTGATACAAAAGTCAAAAATTGTCAATTGTCACGTGATACAAAAATCAAAAATTGTCAACTGTCACGTGGATACAAACGTCAAAAATTGTCAATTGTCACGTGATACAAAAATCAAAAATTGTCAACTGTCACGTGGATACAAACGGCAAAAATTGTCAATTGTCACGTGACACAAAAGTCAAAACTTGTCAACTGTCACATGATACAAACGTCAAAAATTGTCAATTGTCACGTGATACAAACATCAAAAATTGTCAATTGTCACGTGATACAAACGTCAAAAATTGTCAATTGTCACGTGATACAAACGCCAAAAATTGTCAACTGTCACGTGATACAAACGTCAAAAATTTTCAACTGTCACGTGATACAAACGTCAAAAATTGTCAACTGTCACGTGATACAAACGTCAAAAATTGTCAACTGTCACGTGATACAAACGTCAAAAATTGTCAACTATCACGTGATAGAAACGTCAAAAATTGTCAACTGTCACGTGATACAAACGTCAAAAATTGTCAACTGCCACGTGATACAAAGGTCAGAAATTGTCAATTGTCACGTGATACAAACGTCAAAAATTGTCAACTGTCACGTGATACAAATGTCAAAAATTGTCAACTGTCACGTGATACAAATATCAAAAATTGTCAATTGACTTTATTGTCAACTGTCAAGTGATACAAAAGTCAAAAATTGTCGACTGTCAAATGATCCAACCTTCAAAAACTGTCAACTGTCAAGTGATACAAACGTAAAAATTGTCAATTGAATTTGTCATCAACTTTCAAGTAATACAAACGTTAAAAATGTCAAATTTGTAACACTGGTTTTAAAAAATGTCAATTGTCAAGTGACACAAAATTGATAATTATGACGTTTATGACTTAGTAGTTGACAATTTTTAACATTTGTATCACGTGACAGTTGACAATTTTTGACATTTGTATCACGTGACAGTTGACAATTATTGACGTTTGTATCACTTGACAGTTGACAATTTTTGAAGTTTGTATCACTTGACAGTTGACAATTATTGACGTTTGTATCACTTGACAGTTGACAATTTTTGACGTTTGTATCACGTGACAGTTGACAATTTGTGAAGTTTGTATCACTTGACAGTTGACAATTATTGACGTTTGTATCACTTGACAGTTGACAATTTTTGATGTTTGTATCACGTGACAGTTGACAATTTTTGACGTTTGTATCACGTGTCAGTTGACAATTTGTGAAGTTTGTATCACTTGACAGTTGACAATTATTGACGTTTGTATCACTTGACAGTTGACAATTTTTGACGTTTGTATCACGTGACAGTTGACAATTTTTGAAGTTTGTATCACGTGACAGTTGACAATTTTTGACGTTTGTATCACGTGTCAGTTGACAATTTGTGAAGTTTGTATCACTTGACAGTTGACAATTATTGACGTTTGTATCACTTGACAGTTGACAATTTTTGATGTTTGTATCACGTGACAGTTGACAATTTTTGACGTTTGTATCACTTGACAGTTGATAATTTTTGATGTTTGTATCACGTGACAGTTGACAATTTTTGACGTTTGTATCACGTGTCAGTTGACAATTTGTGAAGTTTGTATCACTTGACAGTTGACAATTATTGACGTTTGTATCACTTGACAGTTGACAATTTTTGACGTTTGTATCACGTGTCAGTTGACAATTTTTACGTTTGTATTACTTGACAGTTGACAACAAAGTCAGTTGACAATTTTTACGTTTCTATCACGTGACAGTTGACAATTTTTTGAACTTTGTATCACTTGACAGTTGACAATTATTGACGTTTGTATCACTTGAAAATTGACAAAATACTTCACAACGTTTCTGTATCTTGACAGATGATAAAAATTGTCAAATTTGACGTTTATGCCTCGACAGTTGGCATTCATATAAGAAAATTTGACAATTGCTATCAGTTGACGTTTAAAAATAATCAATTTTTTTTCACTTGACAGTTGACATTAAAATCAGTAATTTAACGATTTTATTTGACTTGACGAAATCTGTCAAGTCGTAAATGACAAAATTGTCAATTTTTTTATATTCTTTCTTGCTAATCTTTTACTAATTTTTTACTAATTATTTCTAATTATTTGAATTTAGTTTTCTAATTTTGTTTCAATTTGACTAATCTGGCCTACTAATTATAACTGATTATACTAATTATGCTAATTACTCTAATTAGACTTATTTCGCTAATTATACTAATTTGGCTAATTTTGTTAATGTCACTAATTTTGTTAACACTGTTTGTTATGTTAACAATGCTAATTAATCTAATTATACTAATTATGCAAAATATTTCAATTTCGATAATTTTCCCAATTATGCTAATTATGCGAATTCTATTAATATTCTACTAATTCTACTAATTCTATTAAATATGCTAATTACTCTAATTATGATAAATATGCCAATTATGCTAATTATACTAACTACGTTAATTTCGATAATTTTACCAATTATGTTAATTATGCTAATTATGCGAATTCTACTAATTATGATAATCTTGTGAATTCTACTAATTATACTAATTCCACTAATTTTACTAATTATGGTAAATTGCTAATAAAGCTAATTATGCTAATTATACTAACTACTAATTTCGCTAATTTTGCCAATTATGCTAATTGTACTAATTCGACTAATTATGATAATGCTAATTAAGTGAATTCTACTAATTACACTAATTCTACTGATTATGATGAATACGCTAATTATGCTATTGTACTGTTTATGCTAATTATGCTATTGTACTGTTTATGCTAATTATGCCAATTATGCTAATTATGATAATTATGATAATTATGCGAACTATGCTAATTAAGCTAATTAAGCTAATTATGCTAATTATGCTAACTATGCTAATTATGCTAACTATGCTAATTAAGCTAATTAAGCTAATTATGCTAATTATGCTAATTGTGCTAATTGTGCTAATTATGCAAATTAAGCTAATTTTTCAAATTTTTCAAATTTTTCAAATTTTTCAAATTTTTCAAATTTTTCAAATTTTTCAAATTTTTCAAATTTTTCAAATTTTTCAAATTTTTCAAATTTTTCAAATTTTTCAAATTTTTCAAATTTTTCAAATTTTTCAAATTTTTCAAATTTTTCAAATTTTTCAAATTTTTCAAATTTTTCAAATTTTTCAAATTTTTCAAATTTTTCAAATTTTTCAAATTTTTCAAATTTTTCAAATTTTTCAAATTTTTCAAATTTTTCAAATTTTTCAAATTTTTCAAATTTTTCAAATTTTTCAAATTTTTCAAATTTTTCAAATTTTTCAAATTTTTCAAATTTTTCAAATTTTTCAAATATTTCAAATTTTTCAAATTTTTCAAATTTTTCAAATTTTTCAAATTTTTCAAGATTTTCAAATTTTTCAAATTTTTCAAATTTTTCAAATTTTTCAAATTTTTCAAATTTTTCAAATTTTTCAAATTTTTCAAATTTTTCAAATTTTTCAAATTTTTCAAATTTTTCAAATTTTTCAAATTTTTCAAATTTTTCAAATTTTTCAAATTTTTCAAATTTTTCAAATTTTTCAAATTTTTCAAATTTTTCAAATTTTTCAAATTTTTCAAATTTTTCAAATTTTTCAATTTTTTCAAATTTTTCAAATTTTTCAAATTTTTCAAATTTTTCAAATTTTTCAAATTTTTCAAATTTTTCAAATTTTCCAAATTTTTCAAATTTTTCAATTTTTTCAAATTTTTCAAATTTTTCAAATTTTTCAAATTTTTCAAATTTTTCAAATTTTTCAAATTTTTCAAATTTTCCAAATTTTCAAATTTTTCAAGATTTTCAAATTTTTCAAATTTTTCAAATTTTTCAAATTTTTCAAATTTTTCAAATTTTTCAAATTTTTCAAATTTTTCAAATTTTTCAAATTTTTCAAATTTTTCAAATTTTTCAAATTTTTCAAATTTTTCAAATTTTTCAAATTTTTCAAATTTTTCAAATTTTTCAAATTTTTCAAATTTTTCAAATTTTTCAAATTTTTCAAATTTTTCAAATTTTTCAAATTTTTCAAATTTTTCAAATTTTTCAAATTTTTCAAATTTTTCAAATTTTTCAAATTTTTCAAATTTTTCAAATTTTTCAAATTTTTCAAATTTTTCAAATTTTTCAAATTTTTCAAATTTTTCAAATTTTTCAAATTTTTCAAATTTTTCAAATTTTTCAAATTTTTCAAATTTTTCAAATTTTTCAAATTTTTCAAATTTTTCAAATTTTTCAAATTTTTCAAATTTTTCAAATATTTCAAATTTTCCAAATTTTTCAAATTTTTCAAATTTTTCAAATTTTTCAAATTTTTCAAGATTTTCAAATTTTTCAAATTTTTCAAATTTTTCAAATTTTTCAAATTTTTCAAATTTTTCAAATTTTTCAAATTTTTCAAATTTTTCAAATTTTTCAAATTTTTCAAATTTTTCAAATTTTTCAAATTTTTCAAATTTTTCAAATTTTTCAAATTTTTCAAATTTTTCAAATTTTCCAAATTTTTCAAATTTTTCAATTTTTTCAAATTTTTCAAATTTTTCAAATTTTTCAAATTTTTCAAATTTTTCAAATTTTTCAAATTTTTCAAATTTTTCAAATTTTCCAAATTTTCAAATTTTTCAAGATTTTCAAATTTTTCAAATTTTTCAAATTTTTCAAATTTTTCAAATTTTTCAAATTTTTCAAATTTTTCAAATTTTTCAAATTTTTCAAATTTTTCAAATTTTTCAAATTTTTCAAATTTTTCAAATTTTTCAAATTTTTCAAATTTTTCAAATTTTTCAAATTTTTCAAATTTTTCAAATTTTTCAAATTTTTCAAATTTTTCAAATTTTTCAAATTTTTCAAATTTTTCAAATTTTTCAAATTTTTCAAATTTTTCAAATTTTTCAAATTTTTCAAATTTTTCAAATTTTTCAAATTTTTCAAATTTTTCAAATTTTCCAAATTTTCCAAATTTTCCAAATTTTCCAAATTTTCCAAATTTTCCAAATTTTCCAAATTTTCCAAATTTTCCAAATTTTCCAAATTTTCCAAATTTTCCAAATTTACTGTCCCTAGCCCTCCCTTAGTCTCCCTTTATATACTCGCAAAAGTTTAACCTACCTCAAGGTCCTATTCTTGTCCCTCTAATCCAAATCGATTAATTATAGTTTTTTTTTTGTTTCAGATTACCATAATGAAAAGTATCTCAGTTAAAAAACAAATTTTCTTAATAATAATTTTATGCGTTATAATTCTAATCGCATTTCAAACTCTACCAAATTTACACTCGATTCGAACAAGTTACGATCTACAAAAAAAATGTAAACAAATGACCTTAGAAAATTTCCAAGAAAAACAAATTTTTTTCAACGATACTTCGATAAAATGTTTCCACGATAAAAAAAAATTGGAATCGTTAAAAGATATTTCCGATATAGAACCGAGAAAAGGAAAATCGATTTTCTTTCACGAAACATCCTGTAGATCATTTTCCTTGGGGAAAATTTATACGAGTGCGCGTCAAGCGTGCGCCGTAGAAAGCGCCGCTTTATTAAATCCGAATTACGACGTGTATCTACTTTATTCGTCGCCCGGTATAATAAAATTCGAATGCGACGAATCGGATTTGTTTTTGGCCGCTTTGAATTATTACGAAAACGTCAAAATTATGCACGTGGATTACGAGAAATATACGAAAAATACTCCGGTCGAAGAATTATATAAATCTGCCAAAATTGACAAAAGTCCGTACGCCATTGAACATGCCAGCGATATTATTAGGTAAGTTCGAAATTTTATAATTTTCCGGTAGTTTTTGGTAATTGTTGGTCATTTTTGGTCATTTTTGGTCATTTTGCCATTTTTGGCCATTTTAGGTCATTTTTGGTCATTTTTGGTTATTTTAGGTCATTTTTAGTCATTTTTGGACATTTAAGGTCATTTTTAGTCATTTTTGGTAATTTTTGGCCATTTTAGGTCATTTTTGGTCATTTTTGGACATTTTAGGTCATTTTTGGTCATTTTAGCTCATTTTAGTCATTTTTGGTAATTTTTGGTAATTTTTTGTAATTTTTGGTCACTTTTGGTGATTTTTTATCATTTTTGGTCATTCCTGGTCACTTTGGTAATTTTTGGTCGTTTTTGGTCATTTTCGGTAAGGTTTATTAATTTTTGACCCTTTTTGGTTATTTGTGACCGTTTTCGGAAATTTTCGGTCATTTTTGGTCATTTTATAGACATTTTTTGTAATTTTTGGTCATTTTTGGCCATTTTTGGTCATTTTTGGTCTTCTATGATCATTTTCGGTCATTTTTGGTCATTTTACTAGTTTTTGCTTTACTGCTGATATATTTCTGATTTTTTGCTGAAATTTTAATAATTTTTTGATTAATTTGAGGCTGTTTTTTTATTGTTTCTTATTGCTGATTTTTTTAAAATTATTCATTAATTTTTTACTGATTTTTTTAATCATTTTTTAATTATTTTTTTCTAATTTTTTTTATTTTTGGCTGAATTTTAAGTTGCAGATTTTTATTTTGTTTTTTTTTTCTGATTAATTGCTGATTTTTTGAAAAATTTTGATAAATCTTTTCCTGGTTTTTTGATCATTTTTTAATTAATTTTTTTGCTGATTTTTTTTTGTTTTTTTGCTAAATTTTAAGTAGTTTTTTTTCAGATTTACTACTAACTTTAAATATTTTTTAAAATTTTGTTGTTTTTTGTTGCTGATTTATTGCTGATTTTTTGAAAAAAATTTGATAATTTTTTTCCTGATTTTTTGATCATTTTTTATTTAATTTTTTGTAGATTTTTTTTTTATTTTTTGCTAAACTTTAAATTCTTTTTTTGCAGATTTATTGCTGATTTTTTAATAATTTTTATTTTCCTTTGTTTTTGTGCTTATTTTTTGATGTTTTTTTTTTTGAAATTTTTTTGCTGATTTGTGAATCAACTTTCGGCACATTTATAGCTGATTTATTGATTATTTTCGTTGTTTTTTTGCTGATTTATTGCTGATTTTTTTAGCTAATTTTTCGCTGATTTTTAATAATTTTTTGTTTCATTTTTTTCCTTGTTTTGAATATTTTTTTATTAATTTTTTGATGATTGTTTTTTAGTTTTTTGCTGAAGTTCATTTTCTGCTGATCCATTGCTGATTTTTTAATAAAATTTTAATATTTTATTGGTTTTTTTTGACCTGTTGCTGATTTTTTGAAAAATATTAATTAATTTTTTTCTGATTTTTTTTTATTTTTAGTTGAATTATAAATTTATTTTATGCTCATTTATTGCTGATTTTTTAATACTTTGTTGTTTTTTTGTTAATATATTGCCGATTTTTTGAAAAATTTTGATAATTTTTTTTACTAATTTTTTGATCATTTTTACTATTTTTTTGCTGAATTTTATGTTCATTTTTTGCAAATTTATTGCTGATTTTTGTTGATTTATTGCTTTTTTCGCAATTTTTTTGCTGATTTTTTGTTGCTTCTTCCTGATTTATTGCTGATTTTTTTAAAAAAATTGATTAATTTTTCCTCATTTTTTGATCATTTTTTTAATTAATTTTTTGCTGTTTTTTTAATTCTTCCTGAATTTTTAGTTCATTTTTTGCTGATACATTGCTGATTTTTAATATCTTTTTAATATTTTGTTGCATTTTGCTGATTTATTGCAGATTTTTTGAAAAATTTTAAATAATTTTTTCCTGGTTTTTTATTATGTTTTTAATTATTTTTTGCTGATTTTTTTTCACTGAATTTCAAGTACATTTTATGCTCACTTATTGCTGATTTTTTAAATAAATATCTCTTTTTTTTGCTAATTTATTGCTGATTCTTTGAAAAATTTTAATTATTCCTTTCCAAATTTTTTAATCATTTTTACTATGATTTGCTGAATTATTTGCTCATTTTTTGCAGATTTATAGCTGATTTTTGCTGATTTTTTGCTAATTTACTGCTGATTTTTTTTGCTGATTAAAAAAAATTGATTAATTTTCGTTTAATTTATTGCTGATTTATCAATAATTTTCTAATATTGTTTTGCTAATTTTTTGCTGATTTTTTAATAATTTTTTGATCAATTTTGGGTTATTTTATAGCTGATTTTTGATAATTTTCGCTGGTTTTTGCTGTTTTTTTTTTGTGGCTTTTTCCTGATTTATTGCTGTTTTTTTCATAATTTTTTATTTTTTTTTTAATTAATTTCTTGCTGATTTTTGTTTCTGAATTTTTTGCTCATTTTAGGCAGATTTATTGCTGACCTATAGAGTTTCAAATTTTTTATAATTAATTAAGGATTAAAATTTTTTATTGAATAAAATTTTTAAGATCATTTTTTGTAGATCCATTGCTGATTTTTTAATAATTTTCAAAAAAATTTTTGCTGTTTTTTTGCTTATTTATTTCTAATTTTTTTCTAATTATTTTTTGCTTATTTTTTAATAACTTTTTGATCCATTTTCGCGGTTTTTTGCTGATTTTTTTAAAAAATTTGGATTCATTTTTTTCCTGATATTTTGGAACGTTTTTTAATTAATTTTTTTTTATGCATAAATATTGCTAATTTTTTAATATTTTTTGCTGATTTTTTGCTGATTGTTTCTAAATTCTGCTGTTTTGCTAACTTTTGATAATAATTTTTTTGCTGATTGCTGATTTTTTGATATTTATAGTTATGTTGTTTTTTGCTAATTTTTGCTGATTTTTTGCCGATTTTGCTGAATTCTTACTGATTTTTTGCTGATGAATTGCTAGTTTTTTGTTCATTTTTTCGTTATTTTTTTGATGATTTTTTTGTCGATTATTTACTCAATTTTTATCAATTTTTTTATTCAGTTTTTAAAGATTTTTTGCTGATTTTTGCTAATTTTTTTGCTAATTGATAATAAAAATTTTCCTATTTTCACTCAAATTCTTCAAATTTAATATAATTTTTGCTAATTATCTAAATTTGGCAATTTCACTAATTTTCGTAATTTTGCTAATTTTACTAATTAAACTAATTTTGCTAATTATACTAATTTTGCTAATCAGACGATTATTGCTAATTAGAAGATTTTTGATAATTATGTTAATTTTCCTAATTATGCTAATTTTGCTAATTAATCTAATTTCGCTTATTTAGCTAATTATGGTAAATATGCTCATTTTGCTAATTTTGCTAATTATTATAACTTTGCTAATTACTCCCATTTTGATAATTATACTAATTATGCTAATTACGCTTATTTTATAATTAGCCTAATTGTGCTAATTATCCTAATTGTACTAATTAGACCAAAATTGCCGATTAGGTTAATTTTGCTAATGAGGTTAAATTTGCTAATTGGAATCATTTTGCTAATTAGAATAATTTTACTAATTTTGCTAATTCTGTTAATTATGCTAATTACGATAATTATGCGAATTACGCTAATTATGCTAATTATGCTAATTATGCTAATTATGCTAATTACGATAATTATGCTAATTACGCTAATTATGCTAATTATGCTAATTATGCTGATTATGCTAATTATTCTGATTATGCTAATTATGCTAATTATGCTAATTATGCTAATTATGCTAATTATGCTAATTATGCTAATTATGCTAATTATGCTAATTATGCTACTTATGCTAATTATACTAATTATGCTAATTATGCTAATTATGCTAATTATGCTAATTATGCTAATTATACTAATTATGCTAATTATGCTAATTATGCTAATTATGCTAATTATGCTAATTATGCTAATTATGCTAATTATGCTAATTATGCTAATTATAAATTTCGGTTTCAGGTATCTCACATTATGGAAATACGGAGGCATCTATCTAGATTTAGACATGGTGATTTTGAGATCTTTAGAAAATTTGACGTTGAATTTCGCCGCCATAGAATCCGATCAAGCGATGGCCGCCGGGGCATTGAGTTTTCAGCCTGATGGTGACGGTCACGAATGGGCCGAAACGTGTTTAAACGATTTAAAAAATCGATACGATTCTAATGTTTGGTCTGATAGCAGTGTTGGAGTCATTTCGAGGTAAAAAAAAATTATCAATCCAGAAAAAAATTAATTTTTTTTATAATTATATCAAGTGCAATTTTCCCATTAGATAAAAAGATTTAGTGCAATTTTTTCATTGAGTAAAAAGCTTAATTGCAATTTTCCCATTGGATAAAAAGATCAAGTGCAATTTTTCCGTCGAGTAAAAAGCTAAAGTGGAATTTTCCCATTAGATAAAAAGATTTAGTGCAATTTTTTTATTGAGTAAAAAGTTAAAAGTGCAATTTTCCCATTAATCAAAAAGTTCAAGTGCAATTTTTTCAATGAGTAAAAAGCTCAAGTGCAATGTTCCCATTAGATAAAAAGATTTAGTGCAATCTTTTCATTATGTAAAAATCTCAATTGCAATTTTCCCATTGGATAAAAAGATCAAGTACAATTTTTTCATTGAGTGAAAAGCCAAAGTGCAATTTTCCCATTAGACAAAAAGATTTAGTGCAATTTTTTCATTAAGGGAAAATCTAAATTTCAATTTTTCCATTGAATAAAAAGATCAAGTGCAATTTTTTCATTGAATAAAATGAAAAGGTGCAATTTTTCCATGAGATAAAAAGATCTAGTACTTACAATTTTTCCATTCCCATTAGATAAAAAGAATTAGTGCAATTTTTCCGTTGAGTAAAAAAATCGGGTGTAAAAAGATCTAATTCAATTTTCCCATTAAAGAAAAAAATCTAGTGCAGTTTTTTAATTTCATAAAAAATATCGTGCAATTTTTCCATTGTATAAAATGATCCAGTACAATTTTTCCATTAGATAAAAAATCAAGTGCAATTTTTCCATTGGATAAAAAGATCTAGTGCAATTTTCCCATTGAATAAAAAGGTCAAGTGCAATTTTTCCATTAGATAAAAAAATCCAGTGCAATTTTCATATTGGATAAAAAATTTAAATGCAATTTTTCCATTGAATAAAATGGTCTGGTGAAAGGTCAAGTACAATTTTCCCATTAGATAAAAAGATCTAGTGCAATTTTTTCATTAAATAAAAAACCATTGTGCAATTTTTCCATTGAGAAAATAATCTAGTGCCATTTTTCCATTAGACAAAAAGATCTAATTCAATTTTCCCATTAAAGAAAAAAATCTAGTGCAGTTTTTTAATTTCATAAAAAATATCGTGCAATTTTTCCATTGTATAAAATGATTTAGTACAATTTTTCCATCAGATAAAAAAATCTTGTCCAATTTTTCCATTGGATAAAAAGCTCAAGTGCCATTTTTCCATTGAATATATCAAGTACAATTTTTTCATCGGATAAAAAGATCCAATGTAATTTTTCCATTAAATAAAAAGATTTTTCCATTGAATAAAAAACTCAACTGCAATTTTTTCATTAAATAAAAAGATCCGATGTAAAATTTCCATGAGAT
The DNA here is from genome assembly GCA_963243735.1 of Neocrepidodera transversa. NCBI lineage: Eukaryota > Metazoa > Arthropoda > Insecta > Coleoptera > Chrysomelidae > Neocrepidodera > Neocrepidodera transversa. The sequence continues at coordinate 11,196,038 of OY725356.1, forward strand.
AAAAAGTTCAAGCGCAAATTTCCCATTGAATAAAAAGATTTAGTGCAATTTTTTCATCAAGTAAAAAGCTCAAGTGCAAATTTTCCATCAGATAAAAAGATCTAGGGGGCAATTTTTTCATTAAATAAAAAACATAAATGCAATTTTTCCATTAAATAAAATGATGTGGTGAAATATTTCCATTAGATAAAAAGATCTAGTACAATTTTTCCATTGAATAAAAAATTCAAGTGCAATTTTTTCATTAAATAAGAAGCTCAAGTACAATTTTTAAAATGAGGAAATTTATCTAGTGCAATTTTCCCATTAGATAAAAAGATATAGTTCAATTTTCCCATTAAAGAAAAAAATCTAGTGCAGTTTTTTAATTTCATAAAAAATTTCGTGCAATTTTTCCATTGTATAAAATGATCCAGTACAATTTTTCCATTAGATAAAAAATCAAGTGCAATTTTTCCATTGGACAAAAAGATCTAGTGCAATTTTCCCATTGAATAAAAAGGTCAAGTACAATTTTCCCATTAGATAAAAAGATCTAGTGCAATTTTCCCATTGAATAAAAAGGTCAAGTACAATTTTCCCATTAGATAAAAAGATCTAGTGCAATTTTTTCATTAAATAAAAAACCATAGTGCAATTTTTCCATTGAGAAAATAAACTAGTGCCATTTTTCCATTAGATAAAAAGATCTAGTGCAATTTTCCCATTAAAGAAAAAAATTTTAATAAAAAAATATCGTGCAATTTTTCCATTGTATAAAATGATTTAGTACAATTTTTCCATTAGATAAAAAAATCTAACGCAATTTTTCCGTTGGATAAAAAGCTCAAGTGCAATTTTTCCATTAGATAAAAAAATCCAGTGCAATTTTCACATTGGATAAAAAACTTAAATGCAATTTTTCCATTGAAGAAAATGGTCTGGTGAAATTTTCCCATTAGATAAAAAGATCTAGTGCAATTTTCCCATTGAATCAAAAGGTCAAGTACAATTTTCCCATTAGATAAAAAGATCTAGTGCAATTTTTTCAGTTAATAAAAATCCATAGTGCAAATTTTCCATTGAGAAAATAATCTAGTGCCATTTTTCCATTAGATAAAAAGATCTAGTAGAATTTTCCCACTGAATAAAAAAATCGAGTGCAATTTTTTCATTAAATAAGAAGCTCAAGTACAATTTTTCCAATGAAGAAATTTATCTAGTGCAATTTTTCCATTAGATTAAAAATCTAGTGCAATTATTCCATTGGATAAAAAGCTCAAGTGCAATTTTTCCATTGAATATAAAGCTCAAGTGCAATTTTTCCATTGGATAAAAGATCCAATGTAATTTTTCCATTACATAAAAAGTTCTAATGCAATTTTTCCCTAGAGTAAAACATTCCACTGTCATTTTTCCATTAGATAAAAAGATTTTTCCATTGAATAAAAAATTCAACTGCAATTTTTTCATTAAATAAAAAGATCTAGTGTAATTTTTGTCATGGAGTAAAACATTCTATTGTAATTTTTCCATTAGACAAAAAGATCTAGTGCAATTTTTCCATTATATAAAAAGATTTAGTGCAATTTTTCATTGAATAAAAAGCTTAAGTGCAAATTTCCCATTAGATAAAAAGATTTAGTGCAATTTTTCCGTTGAGTACAAATCTCAAGTACAATTTTTCCATTGGATAAAATCAATTTTTCCGTTGAGTAAAAAGCAAAAGTGCAATTTATCCATTAGATAAAAAAATCTAGTGCAATTTTTCCATTCAATAAAAAATACAAAGTGCAATTTTTCCGTCGAGTAAAAATTTCAAGTGCAATTTTCCCATTAGATAAAAGAATTAGTGCAATTTTTCCGTTGAGTAAAAAAATTGGGTGTAATTTTTCCATGGAATAAAATGATCTGGTGAAATTTTTCCATTAGATAAAAAGTTCTAGTAGAATTTTTCCACTGAATAAAAAATTCAAGTGCAATTTTTTCATTAAATAAGAAGCCAAAGTGCAATTTTTCCATTGAGCAAATAATCTAGTTTAATTTTCCCATTAGATAAAAAGATCAAGCGCAATTTTTCCATTGAGTAAAATTATCCAGTGCAATTTTTCCATTAGATAAAAAGATCTGGTGCAATTTTTTCATTAAATAAAAAACCATAGTGCAATTTTTCCATTGAGAAAATAATCTAGTGCCATTTTCCCATTAGATAAAAAGATCTAGTGCAAGTTTCCCATTAAAGAAAAAATCCTGTGCAATTTTTCAATTTAATAAAAAAATATCGTGCAATTTTTCCATTGTATAAAAAGCTTAAGTGCAATTTTTCCATTGGATAAAAGATCCAATGTAATTTTTCCATTAGATAAAAAGATTTTTCCACTGAATAAAAAACCAAACTGTAATTTTTTTATTGAATAAAAAGATCCAATGTAATTTTTCCACTAGATAAAAAGATTTTTCCACTGAATAAAAAACCAAACTGTAATTTTTTTATTGAATAAAAAGATCCAATGTAATTTTTCCATTAGATAAAACGATTTTTCCATTGAATAAAAAACTAAACTGTAATTTTTTTATTGAATAAAAAGATCCAATGTAATTTTTCCACTAGATAAAAAGATTTTTCCACTGAATAAAAAACCAAACTGTAATTTTTTTATTGAATAAAAAGATCCAATGTAATTTTTCCATTAGATAAAACGATTTTTCCATTGAATAAAAAACTAAACTGTAATTTTTTTATTGAATAAAAAGATCCAATGTAATTTTTCCACTAGATAAAAAGATTTTTCCACTGAATAAAAAACCAAACTGTAATTTTTTTATTGAATAAAAAGATCCAATGTAATTTTTCCATTAGATAAAACGATTTTTCCATTGAATAAAAAACTAAACTGTAATTTTTTTATTGAATAAAAAGATCCAATGTAATTTTTCCATTAGATAAAACGATTTTTCCATTGAATAAAAAACTAAACTGTAATTTTTTTATTGAATAAAAAGATCCAATGTAATTTTTCCACTAGATAAAAAGATTTTTCCACTGAATAAAAAACCAAACTGTAATTTTTTTATTGAATAAAAAGATCCAATGTAATTTTTCCACTAGATAAAAAGATTTTTCCATTGAATAAAAAACTAAACTGTAATTTTTTTATTGAATAAAAAGATCCAATGTAATTTTTCCACTAGATAAAAAGATCTAATGCAATTTTTCCATAGATTAAAACGTTCCACTCTCATTTTTCCATTAGATAAAAAGATTTTTCCCTTAAATAAAAAACTTAACTCAATTTTTTCATTAAATAAAAAGATCAAGTGTAATTTTTTCATTGAATAAAAAACTAAACTGTAATTTTTTCATTAAATAAAAAGATCAAGTGTAATTTTTGGCATTGAGTAAAACATACCAGTGTAATTTTTCCATTGAATAAAATGATATGGTGTAATTTTTCCATCAGATAAAAAGATCTAGGGGGCAATTTTTTCATTGAATAAAAAGCTTAAATGCAGATTTTCCATTGATTAAAAAGATTTATTGGTAAGTTTGTCGTTGAATAAAAAGCTTAAGTGCAAATTTCCCATTAGATAAAAACATCTAGTGCAATTTTTTTTTTTTTTTTTTTTTTTTTTTTTTTTTTTTTTTTTTTTTTTTTTTTTAGGCTTGTACGTGACGTTTGCCACTTGAATTCGTCGAATTTCGTTAATAAAGATTGTCAAGGTTACACAATTTTACCAACGAATAGTTTTTATCCAGTTTTTTATTCGGCTTGGGAAATGTATTTCGATAAAAAACAATTGAATGAAATTTTAAAAATGACGAATAATAGTTATGGGATTCACATGTGGAATAAATTAAGTAAAAATAAGAAAATCCCCATAAAAGATGTCAAAGTGCCTTATTTATATTTAGCTAAAAAATTTTGTCCGAATGTTGTTGCTGCTTGTAAAGAATATTTTTAATTAAATTTTTATAAAAAAAAATTATTTTTTTCGTTTTTATTCACCTCCTCCATCCCCCAACCCACTACACTCTGTCATGAACATTAACAATTTTTCCATTTTTGAATAAAAACTGCGGACGGTCATGACTTTTATAAATTTTTCGATTAAAATTTTTGCTAATCTTGTTCTAATTTTTTGACAGTTTTTAGCAAATTTTGTTTTTATTTTTTTGTTGATTTTTTGCTAATTTTTTGTAAATTTTTGTTAATTTTTTGCTGATTTTTTGCTACTTTTTTGTTAATTTTTTTTCTAAATTTTTATTGATTTTTGCTAATTTTTTTCTCGTTGGCTAATTTTTTGCAATTTTTTTTGCTAATTTTATGCTGATTCCTACTTTTTGTTAGTTTTTTCTAAATTTTTCTTAATTTTTTTTTGCTAATTTTTTGTTAATTTTTTGCTGATTTTTTTTTTAAATTTTTTACTAGTTTTTAGAAAATGTTTTGCTACTTTTTTTCCGGTTTTTGCTAGTTTTTTACTGATTTTTGCTAATTTTTGCTAATTTTTGCTAATTTCTTGGTAATTTTGCTGATTTTCTTAATTTTGCTAATTGTACTAAATTTTTGATAATAATTTTAATTTTTGCTAATTTTAACTTTCTTGATAATTTTTTGGTAATTTCTTGGTAATTTTTTGGTAATTTTTTTGTAATTATTTTGGTAACTTTTTGGTAAATTGGTAAGTTCGTGGTAATTTTTTATGTAATTTCTTGGTAATTTTTTGGTAATTTTTTGGTAATTTCTTGGTAATTTTTTTGTAATTATTTCGGTAATTTCTTGAATTTTTTTGGTAATTTTGTGGTAATTTTTTAGAAATTTCATGGTAATTGTTTGGTAATTTTTTGGTAATTTCTTGGTAATTTCTTGGTAATTTCTTTGTAATTATTTTGGTAATTTCTAGAAAAATTTTTTGGTAATCTTTGGTAATTTCGTGGTATTTTTTTGGTAATTTCTTGGTAATTTCTTAGTAATTTCTTAGTAATTTCTTGGTAATTTCTTGGTAATTTTTTGTTAATTTTTTGTTAATTTTTTGGTAATTTTTTGGTAATTTTTTGGTAATTTTTTTGTAATTATTTTGGCAACTTTTTGGTAAATTGGTAAGTTCGTGGTAATTTTTTAGGTAATTTCTTGGTAATTTTTTGGTAATTTTTTGGTAATTTCTTGGTAATTTCTTGGTAATTTCTAGATAATTTCTTGGTAATTTCTTGGTAATTTCTTGGTAATTTTTTTGTAATTATTTCGGTAATTTCTTGAATTTTTTTGGTAATTTTGTGGTAATTTTTTAGAAATTTCATGGTAATTGTTTGGTAATTTCTTGGTAATTTCTTGGTAATTTTTTTGTAATTATTTCGGTAATTTCTTGAATTTTTTTGGTAATTTTGTGGTAATTTTTTAGAAATTTCATGGTAATTGTTTGGTAATTTTTTGGTAATTTCTTGGTAATTTCTTGGTAATTTCTTTGTAATTATTTTGGTAATTTCTAGAAAAATTTTTTGGTAATCTTTGGTAATTTCGTGGTATTTTTTTGGTAATTTCTTGGTAATTTCTTAGTAATTTCTTAGTAATTTCTTGGTAATTTCTTGGTAATTTTTTGTTAATTTTTTGTTAATTTTTTGGTAATTTTTTGGTAATTTTTTGGTAATTTTTTGGTAATTTTTTGGTAATTTCTTGGTAATTTCTTTGTAATTATTTTGGTAATTTCTAGAAAAATTTTTTGGTAATTTTTGGTAATTTCTTAGTAATTTCTTGGTAATTTCTTGGTAATTTCTTGGTAATTTCTTGGTAATTTCTTGGTAATTTCTTGGTAATTTCTTGGTAATTTCTTTGTAATTATTTTGGTAATTTCTAGAAAAATTTTTTGGTAATTTTTGGTAATTTCTTAGTAATTTCTTGGTAATTTCTTGGTAATTTCTTGGTAATTTCTTGGTAATTTCTTGGTAATTTCTTGGTAATTTCTTTGTAATTATTTTGGTAATTTCTAGAAAAATTTTTTGGTAATTTTTGGTAATTTCTTAGTAATTTCTTGGTAATTTCTTGGTAATTTCTTGGTAATTTCTTGGTAATTTCTTGGTAATTTTTTGTTAATTTTTTGTTAATATTTTGGTAATTTTTTGGTAATTTTTTGGTAATTTTTTGGTAATTTCCTGGTAATTTCTTGGTAATTTCTAGATAATTTCTTGGTAATTTCTTGGTAATTTCTTGGTAATTTTTTTGTAATTATTTCGGTAATTTCTTGAATTTTTTTGGTAATTTTGTGGTAATTTTTTAGAAATTTCATGGTAATTGTTTGGTAATTTCTTGGTAATTTCTTGGTAATTTCTTGGTAATTTCTTTGTAATTATTTTGGTAATTTCTAGAAAAATTTTTTGGTAATTTTTGGTAATTTCTTAGTAATTTCTTGGTAATTTCTTGGTAATTTCTTGGTAATTTCTTGGTAATTTCTTGGTAATTTCTTTGTAATTATTTTGGTAATTTCTAGAAAAATTTTTTGGTAATTTTTGGTAATTTCTTAGTAATTTCTTGGTAATTTCTTGGTAATTTCTTGGTAATTTCTTGGTAATTTCTTGGTAATTTCTTGGTAATTTCTTTGTAATTATTTTGGTAATTTCTAGAAAAATTTTTTGGTAATTTTTGGTAATTTCTTAGTAATTTCTTGGTAATTTCTTGGTAATTTCTTGGTAATTTCTTGGTAATTTCTTGGTAATTTTTTGTTAATTTTTTGTTAATATTTTGGTAATTTTTTGGTAATTTTTTGGTAATTTTTTGGTAATTTTTTGGTAATTTTTTGGTAATTTCCTGGTAATTTCTTGGTAATTTCTAGATAATTTCTTGGTAATTTCTTGGTAATTTCTTGGTAATTTTTTTGTAATTATTTCGGTAATTTCTTGAATTTTTTTGGTAATTTTGTGGTAATTTTTTAGAAATTTCATGGTAATTGTTTGGTAATTTCTTGGTAATTTCTTGGTAATATCTTGGTAATTTCTTGGTAATTTTTTGTTAATTTTTTGTTAATTTTTTGTTAATATTTTGGTAATTTTTTGGTAATTTTTTGGAAATTTTTTGGTAATTTCTTGGTAATATCTTGGTAATTTTTTGTTAATTTTTTGTTAATATTTTGGTAATTTTTTGGTAATTTTTTGGTAATTTTTTGGAAATTTTTTGGTAATTTTTTGGTAATTTTTTGGTAATTTCTTGGTAATTTCTTGGTAATTTCTAGATAATTTCTTGGTAATTTCTTGGTAATTTTTTTGTAATTATTTCGGTAATTTCTTGAATTTTTTTGGTAATTTTGTGGTAATTTTTTAGAAATTTCATGGTAATTGTTTGGTAATTTCTTGGTAATTTCTTGGTAATATCTTGGTAATTTCTTGGTAATTTTTTGTTAATTTTTTGTTAATATTTTGGTAATTTTTTGGTAATTTTTTGGAAATTTTTTGGTAATTTCTTGGTAATATCTTGGTAATTTCTTGGTAATTTTTTGTTAATTTTTTGTTAATATTTTGGTAATTTTTTGGTAATTTTTTGGAAATTTTTTGGTAATTTTTTGGTAATTTTTTGGTAATTTCTTGGTAATTTCTTGGTAATTTCTAGATAATTTCTTGGTAATTTCTTGGTAATTTTTTTGTAATTATTTCGGTAATTTCTTGAATTTTTTTGGTAATTTTGTGGTAATTTTTTAGAAATTTCATGGTAATTGTTTGGTAATTTCTTGGTAATTTCTTGGTAATATCTTGGTAATTTCTTGGTAATTTTTTGTTAATTTTTTGTTAATATTTTGGTAATTTTTTGGTAATTTTTTGGAAATTTTTTGGTAATTTCTTGGTAATATCTTGGTAATTTCTTGGTAATTTTTTGTTAATTTTTTGTTAATATTTTGGTAATTTTTTGGTAATTTTTTGGTAATTTTTTGGAAATTTTTTGGTAATTTTTTGGTAATTTTTTGGTAATTTCTTGGTAATTTCTTGGTAATTTCTAGATAATTTCTTGGTAATTTCTTGGTAATTTTTTTGTAATTATTTCGGTAATTTCTTGAATTTTTTTGGTAATTTTGTGGTAATTTTTTAGAAATTTCATGGTAATTGTTTGGTAATTTCTTGGTAATTTCTTTGTAATTTCTTGGTAATTTCTTGAAATTTTTTTGGTAATTTCTAGATAATTTCTTGGTAATTTCTTGGTAATTTCTTGGTAATTTCTTGGTAATTTCTTGGTAATTTCTTGGTAATTTCTTGGTAATTTCTTGGTAATTTCTTGGTAATTTCTTTGTAATTTCTTGGTAATTTCTAGATAATTTCTTGGTAATTTCTTGGTAATTTATGCTACCTTTATTAAAATAAAAATAACAAGCAATAAAAAATATTAATTCGTTTAAAGAAAAAGAAAAAAAACTAAATTTTTGTAAAATGTGAAATTATTTTTCAGGTAATTAAGCCAATAAATTATTAGATAAATATTTAAAAAGCGGAAAGAAAGATTTTGTGTTGTTATCTCTTAACGATGTTCTCCATTTTCGGAAAATTTACCCCCGAAAATTTTAATAAGAAAACCCTCTTGTTGTAATAATAACCGAAACAATTATTTCCACAACTATAAATTCATTAAAGTGCTTTTTATAGTCTTGGAGGTATTTAATAAAATTTTCAAAATTTTTAAATTTTAATAGAATAAATATTTTATAACCCGTTTCATTCATTGGTGTTGTTGTCAATAAGTTTTTTTTATTTTGTTTTATACCTTCTTTCGGACGACTATGCTAATTAATCTAATTAAACGTGTAAAAAATTTCATATATATTAAAAAAAAATCAAAAAATTACCAAAAAATTACCAAAAAATTGCCAAGAAATTGCCAAGAAATTACCAAGTTACCAAGAAATTACCTAAAAAATTACCACGAACTTACCAATTTACCAAAAAGTTACCAAAATAATTACAAAAAAATTACCAAAAAATTACCAAGAAATTACCACAAAATTACCAAAAAATTACTAAGAAATTACCAAGAAACTACCAAGAAATTACCATAAAATTACCAAGAAATTACCAAGAAATTACCAAGAAATTACCAAGAAATTACCAAGAAATTACCTAAGAATTACCAAAAAGTTACCTAAAAGTTGCCAAGAAATTACCAAGAAATTACCAAGAAATTACCAAGAAATTACCACAAAATTACCACAAAATTACCAAAAAGTTACTAAGAAATTACCAAGAAACTACCAAAAAAATACCAAAAAATTACCAAAAAATTGCCAAGAAATTACCAAGTTACCAAGAAATTACCTAAAAAATTACCACGAACTTACCAATATACCAAAAAGTTACCAAAATAATTACAAAAAAATTACCAAGAAATTGCCAAGAAATTACCAAAAAATTACTAAGAAATTTCTAAGAAATTACCACAAAATTACCACTAAATTACCAAAAATTACCAAGTTACCAAGAAATTACCAAGAAATTACCAAACAATTACCAAAAAATTACCAAAAAATTACCAAAAAATTACCAAGAAATTACCACAAAATTACCACAAAATTACCAAAAAGTTACTAAGAAATTACCAAGAAACTACCAAGAAATTACCATAAAATTACCAAGAAATTACCTAAGAATTACCAAGAAATTACCACAAAATTACCACAAAATTACCAAAAAGTTACTAAGAAATTACCAAGAAATTACCAAGAAATTACCAAGAAATTACCAAGAAATTACCTAAGAATTACCAAAAAGTTACCTAAAAGTTGACAAGAAATTACCAAGAAATTACCAAAAAAATTTTCAAAAAATTACCAAAATAATTACCATGACTTACCAGGAATAACAAAAAAAATTCAAAATTGTTAAATTAAATTTATAAAAATTAGTAAAAAAAATTGCAAAATTAGCAAAAAATTAGCAAAAAATTAGCAAAAAATTAGCAAAATATTTGCCAAAAATAAAAAAAAAACAGCAAAAAAATAAACAAAAGATTTTCAAAAAAATTTACAAAAAAAAAGTAAAAAATTAGAAAAATAAAGGCTAAAAAAATAGCAAAAAATTGACACAAAAATACCGAACAAAATTGCAACAGCAAAAATAAGCAAAAAATTAGTAAAAATTAGTATAAAATAGCAAAAAATCAGCAAAATTTAGTAAAAATTAGCAAAATCAGCAAAAATTATTAACAAAAATTAGCAAAAATTGGAAAAAATCAACAAAAATTATTAAAAATTCGCAAAAATCAGCAAAAAACAACAAAAATCAGCAAAAATTGGCAAAAATTAGCAAAAATTAGCATAAATTGGAAAAAATTTGAAAAAATCAACAGAAATTAGTTAAAATGTGTAAAAAAAGCAAAAATTATCAAAAATTAGCAAAAAAAATAGCAAAAATTAGAAAAAATTAACAAAAATTGGGAAAAATTAGCAAAAATTAGCAAAAATTAGCAAAAATTAGCAAAAAATAGGAAAAATTAGGAAAAAATTGCAAAAATTAGCAAAAAATTAGCAAAAAATTAGCTAAAAATTAGTAAAAATTTATCAAAAATTTAGCAAAAAATTAGCAAAAAATTAGCAAAAAATTATCAAAAAAATTAGCGAAAAATTAGCAAAAAATAACAAAAATTAGCAAAAAATAATAAAAATTAGAAAAAATTACCAAAAATTAGCAAAATTAACAAAAAATAATAAAAATTGGCGAAAAACAACAAAAATTGGTAAAAATTAGCAAAAAATTGGCAAAAATGTCAAAAATTAGCAAAATTTAGCAAAACTTGGCAAAATTAAGCAAAATTAAGCAAAATTAGCAAAAATTAGCAAAAATAAGCAAAATTAGCAAAAAACTAGCAAAAAAATTGACAAAAAAATAGTAAAAAACTAGAAAAAAATAGGAAAAAAAATAGCAAAAAATTGACACAAAAATACCAAACAAAATTGCAACAGCAAAAATAAGTAAAAAAATGGCAAAAATTAACAAAAATTGGCAAAAATTGGAAAAAATCAAGGAAATTTATTAAAAATTAGCACAAATCAGCAAAAATTAATATAAAATAGCAAAAAATCAGCAAAAGTTAGTAAAAATTAGCAAAAATTAGCAAAAATTAGTATAAAATAGAAAAAATTAGCACAAATTGGAAAAATCGGCAAAAATTAGCAAAAATCGGTAAAAATTAGAAAAAAACGGTAAAAATTAGCGAGAATTAGGAAAAAATAGCAAAAAAATAGTAAAAAATAACAAAAAAATAGCAAAATATTCAAAAATTAGGATCAAACAGCAAAACATTGCAAAAACAGCAAAAAACTTAAAAAATTAACAAAAAACAACAAAAACGAGGGAAAACAAAAATTAACAACATTTTTGATGTTTTTTGTTAATTTTTGCTAATTTATGCTAATTTTTTCCTAATTACGTGTAAAACGAATAAAAGCTAAAACCATTATATAAAATTATACAGTGTGTTAATTAAACTTTTACAAATTATCTTAATATTATTATAGAAAAAAAAAAAACGAAACAAAAGAAAACGCACCGTTTAAACGTTAAAAAAAAAAAAAAAAAAAAAATCCGAAACCGCGAAATTTCCCTTTAACACACATAACCATAAGTCTAATTAACTTTAAACCGTAGTCAAAGCGAGACGCTAATGAATTTATAGTTATCATCATCGTTGTCTTTCTCTTTACTTACTTTTCTATCCCTCTCCCTCCTTCTCCCTCCCACCCTCTCGCGTCTTACTTTTTACTGCGTTACGACCCCCGGAATGGTCCATCAGGAGCTTTAAGCGAATTTTCTTAATTATTATTACACCTGAGAGACGATTTAAAGGTTTAACTGTGTTTTTCGGTTAAATTAGTACAAGAGGTATATGAAAATAATGTGTATATAAAATGTTTATACTTTTTTTTTATAAAAATATACATATATGTATATAAATATTTTTATTTCGTTGGTTTTTACTAATTTTTAAGTATTTTTTTTCTTTTTTTGCTAATTTTTTTACTTATTTTTGACTATTTTTTATTTTTTTTTTGCTAATTTTTTACTCATTTTTGCTATTTTAGTTTTACTAATTTTTTGCTATTTTTATGTTAATTTTTTGCTATTTTTGTGTCAATTTTTTGCTATTTTTTTTTCTATTTTTTTATGATTTTTTTTCTAATTTTTTACTATTTTTTTGTCAATTTTTTGCTGTTTTTTTACAAATTTTTTCTAATTTTGTGTCAATTTTTTGCTATATTTTTTGCTATTTTTTTAGCCTTTTTTTTCTAATTTTTTACTATTTTTTGTCAATTTGTTGAAAATTTTTCGTTTATTTTTTTGCTGTTTTTTTTTACTATTTTTTTTCTATTTTTTTGTCAATTTTTTGAAAATTTTTTGTTATTTTTTTCTAATTTTTTTCTATTTTTTTATCATTTTTTTTTCTAATTTTTTACTATTTTTTTGTCAATTTTTTGCTGTTTTTTTTCTGATTTTTTCTAATTTTTTTTCTATTTTTATGTTAATTTTTTGCTGTTTTTTTTGTTAATTTTTTTCTAATTTTTTGCTTTTTTGTCAATTTTTTGCTAATTTTTTGCTATTTTTTGTCATTTTTTTGTCATTTTTTTGTCATTTTTTTGTCAATTTTTTGTCCATTTTTTTGCAAATTTTTTGCTACTTTTTTCACTATTTTAGTTTTACTAATTTTTGTTAATTTTTTGCTAATTTTTTGCTTATTTTTGCTGTTGCATTTTGTTCGGTATTTTTGTGTCAATTTTTAGCTATTTTTTCTAATTTTTTACTTTTTTTTTGTCAAGTTTTGTTAATTTTTTGCTGTTTTTTTTACTACTTTTTTCAAATTTTTTTGCCATTTTTTGTCAATTTTTTGAAAATTTTTTGTTAATTTTTTGCTATTTTTTTACTAATTTTTTGCTATTTTTGGGTTGATTTTTTACTATTTTTTTGTTAATTTTTTGTTCATTTTTTGTTAATTTTTTGCAAATTTTTTGCTACTTTTTTTGCAAATTTTTTCTAGTTTTTTGTTAACTTTTTGCAAATATTTTGCCATTTTTTTCTAATTTTTTACTATTTTTTTGTCAATTTTTTGCTGTTTTTTACTGATTTTTTCTAATTTTTTGCTATTTTTTTAGCTATTTTTTTCTAATTTTTTACAATTTTTTTGTCAATTTTTCGAAAATTTTTTGTTTATTTTTTTGCTGTTTTTTTACAAATTTTTTGCTATTTTTGTGTTAATTTTTTGCAATTTTTTTGTTAATTTTTTTTCTAATTTTCTGGTTTTTTGTCAATTTTTTGCTAATTTTTTTCTAATTTTTTACTTATTTTTGCTGTTGCAATTTTTTTGGTATATTTTGTCAATTTTTTGTTAATTTTTTGTTAATTTTTTGTTAATTTTTTGTTAATTTTTTGCTAATTTTTTTTAATTTTTTGTTAATTTTTTGTTAATTTTTTGTTAATTTTTTACTTTTTTTGCTAATTTTTTACTTATTTTTGACTATTTTTTATTTTTTTTTTCCTAATTTTTTTACTCATTTTTTGCTTATTTTTTGTTAATTTTTTGTCAATTTTTTGTTAATTATTTGTTCATTTTTTGTTAATTTTTAGTTAATTTTTTGTTAATTTTGTGTTAATTTTTTGCTATTTTTTTTGTTAATTTTTTTTAAATTTTTTGCTTTTCTGTCAATTTTTTGCTTTTTTTTGCTAATTTTTTGCTTATTTTGCTTTTGCAATTTTGTTCGGTATTTTTGTGCCAATTTTTTTCTGTTTTTTGTCAATTTTTTGAAAATTTTTTGTTTATTTTTTTGCTGTTTTTTACTAATTTTTTCTAAATTTTTGCAATTTTTGTGTTAATTTTTTTTGCTATTTTTTTGTTCATTTTTTGTTAATTTTTTGTTAATTTTTTGTTAATTTTTTGCAATTTTGTTCGGTATTTTTGTGCCAATTTTTTTCTGTTTTTTGTCAATTTTTTGAAAATTTTTTGTTTATTTTTTTGCTGTTTTTTACTAATTTTTTCTAAATTTTTGCAATTTTTGTGTTAATTTTTTTTGCTATTTTTTTGTTAATTTTTTGTTAATTTTTTGTTAATTTTTTGTTAATTTTTTGCAATTTTTTTGTCAATTTTTTGAAATTTTTTTGTTAATTTTTGTTAATTTTTGTTAATTTTTGTTAATTTTTGTTAATTTTTGTTAATTTTTGTTAATTTTTGTTAATTTTTGTTAATTTTTGTTAATTTTTGTTAATTTTTGTTAATTTTTGTTAATTTTTGTTAATTTTTGTTAATTTTTGTTAATTTTTGTTAATTTTTGTTAATTTTTGTTAATTTTTGTTAATTTTTGTTAATTTTTGTTAATTTTTGTTAATTTTTGTTAATTTTTGTTAATTTTTGCAAATTTTTCACTAATTTTCAATTTCGAAAAAAATTTGTTATTTTAACTTTCTACACATAAGCGTACACAATTAAAATTAATAAGGAATAAAATTATATTTTTATTATTAAAAAAAATATTCCCACCCCGTCCGGACGTCTATGATAATAAAATTGGTTGCAAAAATTTTCTAATTTTATTATTAATTAATTTAGAAAATAAAATTTGTAATTTTAACTTTCTACACATAAGCGTACACAATTAAAATTAATAAGGAATAAAATTATATTTTTATTATTAAAAAAAATATTCCCACCCCTTCCGGACGACTATGATAATAAAATTGGTAGCAAAAAATTTTCTAATTTTATTATTAATTAATTTAGAAAATAAAATTTGTAATTTTAACTTTCTACACATAAGCGTACACAATTAAAATTAATAAGGAATAAAATTATATTTTTATTATTAAAAAAAATATTCCCACCCCGTCCGGACGACTATGATAATAAAATTGGTATCAAAAAAATTTCTATTTAATTATTAATTAATTTAGAAAATAAAATTTGTAATTTTAACTTTCTACACATAAGCGTACACAATTAAAATTAATAAGGAATAAAATTATATTTTTATTATTAAAAAAAATATTCCCACCCCGTCCGGACGTCTATGATAATAAAATTGGTTGCAAAAATTTTCTAATTTTATTATTAATTAATTTAGAAAATAAAATTTGTAATTTTAACTTTCTACACATAAGCGTACACAATTAAAATTAATAAGGAATAAAATTATATTTTTATTATTAAAAAAAATATTCCCACCCCTTCCGGACGACTATGATAATAAAATTGGTAGCAAAAAATTTTCTAATTTTATTATTAATTAATTTAGAAAATAAAATTTGTAATTTTAACTTTCTACACATAAGCGTACACAATTAAAATTAATAAGGAATAAAATTATATTTTTATTATTAAAAAAAATATTCCCACCCCGTCCGGACGACTATGATAATAAAATTGGTATCAAAAAAATTTCTATTTAATTATTAATTAATTTAGAAAATAAAATTTGTAATTTTAACTTTCTACACATAAGCGTACACAATTAAAATTAATAAGGAATAAAATTATATTTTTATTATTAAAAAAAATATTCCCACCCCGTCCGGACGTCTATGATAATAAAATTGGTTGCAAAAATTTTCTAATTTTATTATTAATTAATTTAGAAAATAAAATTTGTAATTTTAACTTTCTACACATAAGCGTACACAATTAAAATTAATAAGGAATAAAATTATATTTTTATTATTAAAAAAAATATTCCCACCCCTTCCGGACGACTATGATAATAAAATTGGTAGCAAAAAATTTTCTAATTTTATTATTAATAAATTTAGAAAATAAAATTTGTAATTTCAACTTTCTACACATAAGCGTACACAATTAAAATTAATAAGGAATAAAATTATATTTTTATTATTAAAAAAAATATTCCCACCCCGTCCGGACGACTATGATAATAAAATTGATAGCAAAAAATTTTCTATTTTATTATTAATTAATTTAGAAAATAAAATTTGCAATTTTAACTTTCTACACATAAGCGTACACAATTAAAATTAATAAGGAATAAAATTATATTTTTATTATAAAAATAAATGTTCCCACCCCGTCCGGACGACTATGATAATAAAATTGGTAGCAAAAAATTTTCTAATTTTATTATTAATTAATTTAGAAAATAAAATTTGTAATTTTAACTTTCTACACATAGGCGTACACAATTAAAATTAATAAGGAATAAAATTATATTTTTATTATTAAAAAAATATTCCCACCCCGTCCGGACGACTATGATAATAAAATTGGTAGCAAAAAATTTTCTAATTTTATTATTAATTAATTTAGAAAATAAAATTTGTAATTTTAACTTTCTACACATAGGGGTACACAATTAAAATTAATAAGGAATAAAATTATATTTTTATTATTAAAAAAAATATTCCCACCCCGTCCGGACGTCTATGATAATAAAATTGATAGCAAAAAATTTTCTATTTTATTATTAATTAATTTAGAAAATAAAATTTGTAATTTTAACTTTCTACACATAGGCGTACACAATTAAAATTAATAAGGAATAAAATTATATTTTTATTATTAAAAAAATATTCCCACCCCGTCCGGACGTCTATGATAATAAAATTGGTAGCAAAAAATTTTCTAATTTTATTTTTAATTAATTTAGAAAATAAAATTTGTAATTTTAACTTTCTACACATAAGCGTACACAATTAAAATTAATAAGGAATAAAATTATATTTTTATTATTAAAAAAAATATTCCCACCCCGTCCGGACGTCTATGATAATAAAATTGGTAGCAAAAAATTTTCTAATTTTATTATTAATTAATTTAGAAAATAAAATTTGTAATTTTAACTTTCTACACATAAGCGTACACAATTAAAATTAATAAGGAATAAAATTATATTTTTATTATTAAAAAAAATATTCCCACCCAGTCCGGACGACTATGATAATAAAATTGGTAGTAAAAAATTTTCTATTTTATTATTAATTAATTTAGAAAATAAAATTTGTAATTTTAACTTTCTACACATAAGCGTACACAATTAAAATTAATAAGGAATAAAATTATATTTTTATTATAAAAATAAATATTCCCACCCCGTCCGGACGTCTATGATAATAAAATTGGTAGCAAAAAATTTTCTAATTTTATTATTAATTAATTTAGAAAATAAAATTTGTAATTTTAACTTTCTACACATAAGCGTACACAATTAAAATTAATAAGGAATAAAATTATATTTTTATTATTAAAAAAAATATTCCCACCCAGTCCGGACGACTATGATAATAAAATTGGTAGTAAAAAATTTTCTATTTTATTATTAATTAATTTAGAAAATTAAATTTGTAATTTTAACTTTCTACACATAAGCGTACGCAATTAAAATTAATAAGGAATAAAATTATATTTTTATTATAAAAAAAAATATTCCCACCCCGTCCGGACGACTATGATAATAAAATTGATAGCAAAAAATTTTCTAATTTTATTATTAATTAATTTAGAAAATAAAATTTGTAATTTTAACTTTCTACACATAAGCGTACACAATTAAAATTAATAAGGAATAAAATTATATTTTTATTATTAAAAAAAATATTCCCACCCAGTCCGGACGACTATGATAATAAAATTGGTAGCAAAAAATTTTCTAATTTTATTATTAATTAATTTAGAAAATAAAATTTGTAATTTTAACTTTCTACACATAAGCGTACACAATTAAAATTAATAAGGAATAAAATTATATTTTTATTATTAAAAAAAATATTCCCACCCCGTCCGGACGTCTATGATAATAAAATTGGTAGCAAAAAATTTTCTAATTTTATTATTAATTAATTTAGAAAATAAAATTTGTAATTTTAACTTTCTACACATAAGCGTACACAATTAAAATTAATAAGGAATAAAATTATATTTTTATTATAAAAATAAATATTCCCACCCCGTCCGGACGTCTATGATAATAAAATTGGTAGCAAAAAATTTTCTAATTTTATTATTAATTAATTTAGAAAATAAAATTTGTAATTTTAACTTTCTACACATAAGCGTACACAATTAAAATTAATAAGGAATAAAATTATATTTTTATTATAAAAATAAATATTCCCACCCCGTCCGGACGTCTATGATAATAAAATTGGTAGCAAAAAATTTTCTAATTTTATTATTAATTAATTTAGAAAATAAAATTTGTAATTTTAACTTTCTACACATAAGCGTACACAATTAAAATTAATAAGGAATAAAATTATATTTTTATTATTAAAAAAAATATTCCCACCCCGTCCGGACGTCTATGATAATAAAATTGGTAGCAAAAAATTTTCTAATTTTATTATTAATTAATTTAGAAAATAAAATTTGTAATTTTAACTTTCTACACATAAGCGTACACAATTAAAATTAATAAGGAATAAAATTATATTTTTATTATAAAAATAAATATTCCCACCCCGTCCGGACGTCTATGATAATAAAATTGGTAGCAAAAAATTTTCTAATTTTATTATTAATTAATTTAGAAAATAAAATTTGTAATTTTAACTTTCTACACATAAGCGTACACAATTAAAATTAATAAGGAATAAAATTATATTTTTATTATAAAAATAAATATTCCCACCCCGTCCGGACGTCTATGATAATAAAATTGGTAGCAAAAAATTTTCTAATTTTATTATTAATTAATTTAGAAAATAAAATTTGTAATTTTAACTTTCTACACATAAGCGTACACAATTAAAATTAATAAGGAATAAAATTATATTTTTATTATTAAAAAAAATATTCCCACCCAGTCCGGACGACTATGATAATAAAATTGGTAGTAAAAAATTTTCTATTTTATTATTAATTAATTTAGAAAATAAAATTTGCAATTTTAACTTTCTACACATAAGCGTACACAATTAAAATTAATAAGGAATAAAATTATATTTTTATTATAAAAATAAATATTCCCACCCCGTCCGGACGTCTATGATAATAAAATTGGTAGCAAAAAATTTTCTAATTTTATTATTAATTAATTTAGAAAATAAAATTTGTAATTTTAACTTTCTACACATAAGCGTACACAATTAAAATTAATAAGGAATAAAATTATATTTTTATTATAAAAATAAATATTCCCACCCCGTCCGGACGTCTATGATAATAAAATTGATAGCAAAAAATTTTCTATTTTATTATTAATTAATTTAGAAAATAAAATTTGTAATTTTAACTTTCTACACATAAGCGTACACAATTAAAATTAATAAGGAATAAAATTATATTTTTATTATAAAAATAAATATTCCCACCCCGTCCGGACGACTATGATAATAAAATTGGTAGCAAAAAATTTTCTAATTTTATTATTAATTAATTTAGAAAATAAAATTTGTAATTTTAACTTTCTACACATAAGCGTACACAATTAAAATTAATAAGGAATAAAATTATATTTTTATTATTAAAAAAAATATTCCCACCCAGTCCGGACGACTATGATAATAAAATTGGTAGTAAAAAATTTTCTATTTTATTATTAATTCATTTAGAAAATAAAATTTGTAATTTTAACTTTCTATACATAGGCGTACACAATTAAAATTAATAAGGAATAAAATTATATTTTTATTATAAAAATAAATATTCCCACCCCGTCCGGACGACTATGATAATAAAATTGATAGCAAAAAATTTTCTATTTTATTATTAATTCATTTAGAAAATAAAATTTGTAATTTTAACTTTCTACACATAAGCGTACACAATTAAAATTAATAAGGAATAAAATTATATTTTTATTATAAAAATAAATATTCCCACCCCGTCCGGACGTCTATGATAATAAAATTGGTAGCAAAAAATTTTCTAATTTTATTATTAATTAATTTAGAAAATAAAATTTGTAATTTTAACTTTCTACACATAAGCGTACACAATTAAAATTAATAAGGAATAAAATTATATTTTTATTATAAAAAAAAATATTCCCACCCCTTCCGGACGACTATGATAATAAAATTGGTTGCAAAAAATTTTCTAATTTTATTATTAATTAATTTAGAAAATAAAATTTGTAATTTTAACTTTCTACACATAAGCGTACACAATTAAAATTAATAAGGAATAAAATTATATTTTTATTATTAAAAAAAATATTCCCACCCAGTCCGGACGACTATGATAATAAAATTGGTAGTAAAAAATTTTCTATTTTATTATTAATTAATTTAGAAAATAAAATTTGTAATTTTAACTTTCTACACATAAGCGTACACAATTAAAATTAATAAGGAATAAAATTATATTTTTATTATAAAAAAAAATATTCCCACCCCTTCCGGACGACTATGATAATAAAATTGGTTGCAAAAAATTTTCTAATTTTATTATTAATTAATTTAGAAAATAAAATTTGTAATTTTAACTTTCTACACATAAGCGTACACAATTAAAATTAATAGGGAATAAAATTATATTTTTATTATTAAAAAAAATATTCCCACCCAGTCCGGACGACTATGATAATAAAATTGGTAGTAAAAAATTTTCTATTTTATTATTAATTAATTTAGAAAATAAAATTTGTAATTTTAACTTTCTACACATAAGCGTACACAATTAAAATTAATAAGGAACATAATATTTAAAAAAAATATAATTACCATAATTACCAACCCATAGACAGCCATAGACAGTACGTCTATGGTATTAAATCTTATATAAAAATAAATTCGAATATTGTTAAGGTGACACCCCAATAAATTCCACCCTTGGATTGTAAATCTTTCAACGTTTCGAGACAATAGATGAGTTTTTTTACCATCCCCGGTCGTTAATTTTTTTTTTGTGGTGATTTTTCATTGGGAATTTCATAAAAAAAATAAAAATATTTATATAAAAAAAATAGATAAACGTAATTTATAACGGTACAAAGTATTTTATTAAATACGGATTAAAATTAATCATAGATAATAAATAAATTATATTTATAAATATTATTAAAATATTATTTTACGTTTTGGATTTTTTTTTTAACAATTTTTTTTTTTCAATTTTCTTCGGAAGTTTTTTTCTTAAAGTGAAATTCTGGAAAATTAATATAAATCGCTTCAGGCCATGACAGAGACATTTTGTACGTCTCGTTAATTAGTAGACGATAAAATAAACCAGGTGAGACTTGCCTGGTACAGGGTGAATTAAAAATTTTACCAGTTTACGCCACTGTTTTTACATTTTTTTTATCTTTAAACTGTGACGAACGGCACTGTTTTCTCAAATTTTTGTTTTAAACTTTTTTTATTTTTTTACTATGACGAACGGCACTGGTTTCTGATATTTTTTTCTATGACGAACTCCACTGGTTTTTTTATACGCCACTGTTTTATCATTTTTTTTTATACGCCACTGTTTTGTTTTTTTTTACTATGACGTACGGCACTGTTTTCTGTAATTTTAAACTATGACAAACTCCACTGTATTTTTATACGCCACTGTTTTATGCTATTTTTTTTATTTTTTATTATGACGAACGGCACTGTTAACCGTAATTATTAAACCATGACGAACTCCACTGTTTTTTTTGTGCGCCACTGTTTTATGCATTTTTTTTTATTTTTACTATGACGAACGGCACTGTTT
This sequence comes from Neocrepidodera transversa, assembly GCA_963243735.1. Classification (NCBI taxonomy): domain Eukaryota; kingdom Metazoa; phylum Arthropoda; class Insecta; order Coleoptera; family Chrysomelidae; genus Neocrepidodera; species Neocrepidodera transversa. The sequence continues at coordinate 11,217,607 of OY725356.1, forward strand.
ACTGTAATTTTAAACCATGACGAACTTCACTGTTTTTTTTGTGCGCCACTGTTTTATGCAATTTTTTTTAATTTTTTACTATGACGAACGGCACTGTTTACTGTAATTTTAAACTATGACGAACTCCACTGTTTTTTTTTGTACGTCACTGTTTTATGCTATTTTTTTTATTTTTTACTTTGACGAACGGCACTGTTTACTGTAATTTTAAACCATGACGAACTCCACTGTTTTTTTTGTGCGCCACTGTTTTATGCAATTTTTTTAATTTTTACTATGACGAACGGCACTGTTTACTGTAATTTTAAACCATGACGAACTCCACTGTTTTTTTTGCGCGCCACTGTTTTATGCATTTTTTTTTATTTTTACTATGACGAACTCCACTGTTTTTTTTGTACGTCACTGTTTTATGCTATTTTTTTTATTTTTTACTATGACGAACGGCACTGTTTACTGTAATTTTTAAACCATGACGAACTCCACTGTTTTTTTTGTGCGCCACTGTTTTATGCATTTTTTTTATTTTTACTATGACGAACGGCACTGTTTACTGTAATTTTAAACCATGACGAACTCCACTGTTTTTTTTATGCGCCACTGTTTTATGCATTTTTTTTATTTTTACCATGACGAACGGCACTGTTTACTGTAATTTTTAAACCATGACGAACTCCACTGTTTTTTTTGTGCGCCACTGTTTTATGCATTTTTTTTATTTTTACTATGACGAACGGCACTGTTTACTGTAATTTTAAACCATGACGAACTCCACTGTTTTTTTTATGCGCCACTGTTTTATGCATTTTTTTTATTTTTACCATGACGAACGGCACTGTTTACTGTAATTTTTAAACTATGACGAACTCCACTGTTTTTTTTGTACGTCACTGTTTTATGCTATTTTTTTTATTTTTTACTATGACGAACGGCACTGTTTACTGTAATTTTTAAACCATGACGAACTCCACTGTTTTTTTTGTGCGCCACTGTTTTATGCAATTTTTTTTTATTTTTTACAATGACGAACGGCACTGTTTTCTGTAATTTTTAACTATGACGAACTCCACTGGTTTTTTGTGCGCCACTGTTTTATGCTATTTTTTTATTTTTACTATGACGAACGGCACTGTTTACTGTAATTTTAAACTATGACGAACTCCACTGTTTTTTTTGTGCGCCACTGTTTTATGCATTTTTTTTTATTTTTACTATGACGAACGGCACTGTTTACTGTAATTTTAAACTATGACGAAGTCCACTGTTTTTTTTTGTGCGCCACTGTTTTATGCATTTTTTTTATTTTTACTATGACGAACGGCACTGTTTACTGTAATTTTAAACCATGACGAACTCCACTGTTTTTTTTTGTACGTCACTGTTTTATGCTATTTTTTTTATTTTTTACTATGACGAACGGCACTGTTTACTGTAATTTTTAAACCATGACGAACTCCACTGTTTTTTTTGTGCGCCACTGTTTTATGCATTTTTTTTATTTTTACTATGACGAACGGCACTGTTTACTGTAATTTTAAACTATGACGAACTCCACTGTTTTTTTTGCGCGCCACTGTTTTATGCATTTTTTTTTATTTTTACTATGACGAACTCCACTGTTTTTTTTGTACGTCACTGTTTTATGCTATTTTTTTTATTTTTTACTATGACGAACGGCACTGTTTACTGTAATTTTTAAACCATGACGAACTCCACTGTTTTTTTTGTGCGCCACTGTTTTATGCATTTTTTTTATTTTTACTATGACGAACGGCACTGTTTACTGTAATTTTAAACCATGACGAACTCCACTGTTTTTTTTATGCGCCACTGTTTTATGCATTTTTTTTTATTTTTACCATGACGAACGGCACTGTTAACCGTAATTTTTAAACCATGACGAACTCCACTGTTTTTTTTGTGCGCCACTGTTTTATGCTATTTTTTTATTTTTACTATGACGAACGGCACTGTTTACTGTAATTTTAAACTATGACGAACTCCACTGTTTTTTTTGTGCGCCACTGTTTTATGCATTTTTTTTTATTTTTACTATGACGAACGGCACTGTTTACTGTAATTTTAAACCATGACGAAGTCCACTGTTTTTTTTTGTGCGCCACTGTTTTATGCATTTTTTTTATTTTTACTATGACGAACGGCACTGTTTACTGTAATTTTAAACCATGACGAACTCCACTGTTTTTTTTTTGTGCGCCACTGTTTTATGCAATTTTTTTTTTATTTTTTACTATGACGAACGGCACTGTTTTCTGTAATTTTTAACTATGACGAACTTCACTGTTTTTTTTGTGCGCCACTGTTTTATGCAATTTTTTTTAATTTTTTACTATGACGAACGGCACTGTTTACTGTAATTTTAAACTATGACGAACTCCACTGTTTTTTTTGCGCGCCACTGTTTTATGCATTTTTTTTTATTTTTACTATGACGAACTCCACTGTTTTTTTTGTACGTCACTGTTTTATGCATTTTTTTTATTTTTACTATGACGAACGGCACTGTTTACTGTGATTTTAAACCATGACGAACTCCACTGTTTTTTTTGTGCGCCACTGTTTTATGCATTTTTTTTTTATTTTTACTATGACGAACGGCACTGTTTACTGTGATTTTAAACCATGACGAACTCCACTGTTTTTTTTGTGCGCCACTGTTTTGTGTATTTTTTTTTATTTTCACCATGACGAACGGCACTGTTTACTGTAATTTTAAACCATGACGAACTCCACTGTTTTTTTTTGTGCGCCACTGTTTTATGCTATTTTTTTTTATTTTTTACAATGACGAACGGCACTGTTTACTGTAATTTTAAACCATGACGAACTCCACTGTTTTTTTTGTGCGCCACTGTTTTATGCATTTTTTTTTATTTTTTACAATGACGAACGGCACTGTTTACTGTAATTTTAAACCATGACGAACTCCACTGTTTGTTTTTGTGCGCCACTGTTTTATGCAATTTTTTTTATTTTTGCTTTGACGAACGGCACTGTTTACTGTAATATTTAAACCATGACGAACTCCACTGTTTTTTTTTGTGCGCCACTGTTTTATGCATTTTTTTTTATTTTTACTATGACGAACGTCACTGTTTACTGTAATTTTTAAACCATGACGAACTCCACTGTTTTTTTTGTGCGCCACTGTTTTATGCATTTTTTTTATTTTTACTATGACGAACGGCACTGTTTACTGTAATTTTTAAACCATGACGAACTTCACTGTTTTTTTTTCTGTGCGCCACTGTTTTATGCATTTTTCTTTATTTTTACCATGACGAACGGCACTGTTTACTGTAATTTTTAAACCATGACGAACTCCACTGTTTTTTTTTGTGCGCCACTGTTTTATGCATTTTTCTTTATTTTTACTATGACGAACGGCACTGTTTACTGTAATTTTTAAACCATGACGAACTCTACTGTTTTTTTTGTGCGCCACTGTTTTGTGTATTTTTTTTTTATTTTAACAATGACGAACGGCACTGTTTACTGTAATTTTAAACTATGACGAACTCCACTGTTTTTTTTTGTGCGCCACTGTTTTATGCAATTTTTTTTTATTTTTACTATGACGAACGGCACTGTTTACTGTAATTTTTAAACCATGACGAACTCCACTGTTTTTTTTGCGCGCCACTGTTTTAAGCATTTTTTTTTATTTTTTACAATGACGAACGGCACTGTTTACTGTAATTTTTAAACCATGACGAACTTCACTGTTTTTTTTTAATACGCCACTGTTTTTTACATTTTTTTTGTACGCCACTGTTTTTTTTTTTTTTTTTTTTTTTTTTTTTTCACCATGACGAACGGCACTGTTTACTGCAATTTTTAAACCATGACGAACTTCACTGTTTTTTTTGTGCGCCCCTGTTTTATGGAATTTTTTTTTATTTTTACCATGACGAACGGCACTGTTTACTATAATTTTTAAACCATGACGAACTCCACTGTTTTTTTTAATACGCCACTGTTTTATGCATTGTTTTAAATTTTTTACTATGACGAACGGCACTGATTTCTGAAATTTTAAATTATGACGAACTCCACTGTTTTTTTATACGCCACTGTTTTATGTTTTTTTTATCTTTAAACTATGACGAACGGCACTGTTTTCTGAAATTTTAAACCATGACGAACTCCACTGTTTTTTTTTATCCGTCACTGTTTTAAGCGTTTTTTTTAATCTTTAAACTATGACGAACGGCACTGTTTATTGTAATTTTAAACTATGACGAACTCCACTGTTTTTTATACCCCACTCTTTTCAGCGTTTTTTCTTAATGTTTGCTCTCTTTCGTGCGCCACTGTAAATTTTTTATTTACCAAGAATGTATACAACTTTTGTACGCCACTGCTTTTTTTTTCTCCTTATATACCAATATAAGGTTTTGATAAGTTTAAAATATTTTATACGTTAATAAATAGACTCCGTCACTGTTTTTTTTTCGGATCTTTCAATAAATTTTAAAATATAACTCCACCACTGTCATGACGTATTTTTTTTTTAATTATTCGTCCTTGTTTGATCCTCATATTGTTATCCTTGTTAAGAAAATAAATTCCAATATAAATAAAATTATTATCCAGTCCGATCCTGTCTCTTTTACACAGCAGGAAGCGTTTCACAATATCCCCACTTTCCTGCGACGGTCCAGGAATCCACGTTGACAGGAACCAACTTATCCTGATATTGCAACAGCGACTTGGATATCTGATAAGGACGCGACGCACTCCCGGAATGTTAATACAACGTTGCCACATTTAATAAATAATAGACATATATTAAGACGTAATTAAATTATAATTAAACATTTTAATTACTTAAGATTCTATTAAACCTTTTTAGACTCTTTCAAAACTTATAAATTTCTTTAAGAGGTTTCTTAAAGCCATTTTAGGTTCTTTAAGACAATTTTAGACCTTTTCAGACAATTTTAGATGCGTTCAGACAATTTTAGACTCATTCAGACAATTTTAGACTCTATCAGACAATTTTATACCCTTTCAGACAATTTTAGAATCTTCCAGACAATTTTGGACTGTGTCAGACAATTTTGGACTCTGTCAGACAATTTTGAACTTATTCAGACAATTTTAGACAATTTCAGACTCTTTGAGACAATTTTGGTATATTTCAGACCATATTAGACTTTTTCTGATTTTTTTTAGACTTTTTCAGATAATTTTAGACTTTTTTAGACAATTTTAGACAATTTTAGACAATTTTAGACAATTTTAGACAATTTTAGACAATTTTAGACAATTTTAGACAATTTTAGACAATTTTAGACAATTTTAGACAATTTTAGACCCTTTCAGACTAGTTTATACTCTTTGACACAATTTTAGACTATTTCAGACAATTTTAGACTCAATCAGACAATTGTATACTCTTTTAGACAATTTTAGATGCGTTCAGACAATTTTGGACTCATTCAGACAACTTTAAATGCATTCAGACAGTTTTACACAATTTTAGACTCTTTCAGATAATTTTAGATTCTTTCAGGCAATTATGTACTCTTTCTAATAAATTTAGACAATTTTAGACTCTGTCAGACAATTTTGGACTCATTCAGACAATTTTAGTATCTTTCAGACAATTTTGAATTCTGTCAGACAATATTAGACTCTATCAGACAATTTTCGACTCTTTCTAACAATTTTAGACTTTTTCAGATAATTTTAGACTTTTTTAGACAGTTTTAGACAAAAGTTTTACACAATTTTAGACAATTTAAGACAATTTTAGACAATTTTAGACCATTTCAGACTAGTTTACACTCTTTGACAACTTTAGACTCTTTCAGAAAATTTTATACTCTTTCTGACAATAATTTTAGACTATTTTAGACTATTATAGGCAATTTTAGACAATTTTAAACAACTTCAGACCTTTTTGGACAATTTTAGAACATTTTAGACAATTTTGGACAATTTTGGACAATTTTGTACAATTTTGGACAATTTTAGACAAATTTAGACTATTTTAGACTATTTCAGACTATTCTTGACTATTTTTGACTATTTTAGACTATTTTAGACTATTTTGGACTATTCTTGACTATTTTTGACTATTTTAGACTATTTTAGACTATTTTAGACTATTTTGGACTATTTTAGACTATTTTAGACTATTTTAGACTATTTTAGACTATTTTAGACTATTTTAGACTATTTTAGACTATTTTAGACTATTTTAGACTATTTTAGACTATTTTAGACTATTTTAGACTATTTTAGACTATTTTAGACCATTTTAGACAGTTTTAGACAATTTTGGGCAATTTTGGGCAATTTTGGGCAATTTGAGACAATTTTAGACAATTTTAGACAATTTTGGGCAATTTTGGGCAATTTTGAAAATTTTTGAAAATTTTTGAAAATTTTAGACAATTTTAGACAATTTTAAACAATTTTAGACAATTTTAAACAATTTTGGACAATTTTAGACAATTTTTGATAATTTTAGACAATTTTAAACAATTTTAAACAATTTTAGACAATTTTAAACAATTTTAGACAATTTTAAACAATTTTAGACGATTTTAAACAATTTTTGAAAATTTTTGAAAATTTTTGAAAATTTTAGACAATTTTAGACAATTTTAAACAATTTTAAACAATTTTAGACAATTTTAAACAATTTTAGACAATTTTAAACAATTTTGGGCAATTTTGGGCAATTTTGAAAATTTTTGAAAATTTTTGAAAATTTTAGACAATTTTAGACAATTTTAAACAATTTTAGACAATTTTAAACAATTTTGGACAATTTTAGACAATTTTTGATAATTTTAGACAATTTTAAACAATTTTAAACAATTTTAGACAATTTTAAACAATTTTAGACAATTTTAAACAATTTTAGACGATTTTAAACAATTTTTGAAAATTTTTGAAAATTTTTGAAAATTTTAGACAATTTTAGACAATTTTAAACAATTTTAAACAATTTTAGACAATTTTAAACAATTTTAGACGATTTTAAACAATTTTTGAAAATTTTTGAAAATTTTAGACAATTTTAGACAATTTTAAACAATTTTAGACAATTTTAGACAATTTTAATCAATTTTAAACAATTTTAGACAATTTTAGACACTTTCTGGAAATTTTAGACAATTTCAGACTCTTTCAGACTCTTTCAGACAATTTTAGAATTTTTCAGAATATTTTAGATTCATTCAGACAATTTCAGACCTTTTTAGACAAATTTAGACTTATTTAGACCCTTTCAGACAATTTTAGATTCTTTTGTTTCACTTTAACATTTTAAATTTGACAACGCCGTCAAAAATTCCAACGTTAACGACCGGGCTAAAGGAATGCCTATTTTCCTTTAGCCAAAAATAACGTTTAGACGTCGTGTTATTTATGGGCCGAAAGGGCCGTACAACTCAAGAGACATATTAGATTATGACTACGAGAGAAGAGAGACTGAATCGTAGTCGTTGTTGTAGTCGTAGTCGTTGTCGGTTTGAAGGGGGCCATGGGAAAAAGGGTGTAGAAAATTGACTTATTAAATTTCGGGATGGGAAATTACTCAGTAAAATTTGTGAAAATTAACGGAAGGTAAATTCTCTGTTTAATGAAACATGAGAAATGTTTTATTAAATGAGAATTTATATACAGAGTGTTTTAAGTCATTGTAATTTTTTTTGCAGGAATTTAAAAAAAAATAATATAATATGTTTTATCTGTTTTTTAATTGAGAAAAAATGTAACAATGCATTTTCCATAATGAAGCTTAAAAAGTTACAATGCATTTTCCTAAGTTGAAGCTTAAAAAGTTACAATGCATTTTTCCATAATGAAGCTTAAAAAAAGTAACAATGCATTTTTTTAAAGTTGAAGCTTAAAAAGTAACAATGCATTTTTCCATAATGAAGCTTAAAAAAAGTAACAATGCATTTTTTTAAAGTTGAAGCTTAAAAAGTAACAATGCATTTTTCCATAATGAAGCTTAAAAAGTAACAATGCATTTTCCTAAGTTGAAGCTTAAAAAGTTACAATGCATTTTTCCATAATGAAGCTTAAAAAAAGTAACAATGCATTTTTTTAAAGTTGAAGCTTAAAAAGTAACAATGCATTTTTCTAAAATGAAGCTTAAAAAGTAACAATGCATTTTTCTAAAATGAAGCTTAAAAAGTAACAATGCATTTTTCCAAAATGAAGCTTAAAAAATAACAAAGCATTTTTCCAAAATGAAGCTTAAAAAATAACACTGCTTTTTCCTAAGTTGAAGCTTAAAAAATAACAAAGCATTTTTCCAAAATGAAGCTTAAAAAATAACAATGCATTTTTCCTAAGTTGAAGCTTAAAAAGTAACAATGCATTTTTCCCAAGTTGAAGCTTAAAAAGTAACAATGCATTTTCCTAAGTTGAAGCTTAAAAAGTAACAATGCATTTTTCCCATGTTGAAGCTTAAAAAGTAACAATGCATTTTTCCATAATGAAGCTTAAAAAGTAACAATGCATTTTCCTAAGTTGAAGCTTAAAAAGTAACAATGCATTTTCCTAAGTTGAAGCTTAAAAAGTAACAATGCATTTTTCTATAATGAAGCTTAAAAAGTAACAATGCATTTTTCCATAATGAAGCTTGAAAAGTTACAATGCATTTTCCTAAGTTGAAGCTTAAAAAGTAACAATGCATTTTCCTAAGTTGAAGCTTAAAAAGTAACAATGCATTTTCCTAAGTTGAAGCTTAAAAAGTAACAATGCATTTTCCTAAGTTGAAGCTTAAAAAGTAACAATGCATTTTCCTAAGTTGAAGCTTAAAAAGTAACAATGCATTTTCCTAAGTTAAAGCTTAAAAAGTAACAATGCATTTTTCCTAAGTTGAAGCTTAAAAAGTAACAATGCATTTTCCTAAGTTGAAGCTTAAAAAGTAACAATGCATTTTCCTAAGTTGAAGCTTAAAAAGTAACAATGCATTTTTCCCATGTTGAAGCTTAAAAAGTAACAATGCATTTTTCCATAATGAAGCTTAAAAAGTAACAATGCATTTTCCTAAGTTGAAGCTTAAAAAGTAACAATGCATTTTCCTAAGTTGAAGCTTAAAAAGTAACAATGCATTTTTCTATAATGAAGCTTAAAAAGTAACAATGCATTTTTCCATAATGAAGCTTGAAAAGTTACAATGCATTTTCCTAAGTTGAAGCTTAAAAAGTAACAATGCATTTTCCTAAGTTGAAGCTTAAAAAGTAACAATGCATTTTCCTAAGTTGAAGCTTAAAAAGTAACAATGCATTTTCCTAAGTTAAAGCTTAAAAAGTAACAATGCATTTTTCCTAAGTTGAAGCTTAAAAAGTAACAATGCATTTTCCTAAGTTGAAGCTTAAAAAGTAACAATGCATTTTCCTAAGTTAAAGCTTAAAAAGTAACAATGCATTTTTCCTAAGTTGAAGCTTAAAAAGTAACAATGCATTTTCCTAAGTTGAAGCTTAAAAAGTAACAATGCATTTTTCTATAATGAAGCTTAAAAAGTAACAATGCATTTTTCCATAATGAAGCTTGAAAAGTTACAATGCATTTTCCTAAGTTGAAGCTTAAAAAGTAACAATGCATTTTCCTAAGTTGAAGCTTAAAAAGTAACAATGCATTTTCCTAAGTTGAAGCTTAAAAAGTAACAATGCATTTTCCTAAGTTAAAGCTTAAAAAGTAACAATGCATTTTTCCTAAGTTGAAGCTTAAAAAGTAACAATGCTTTTTCCTAAGTTGAAGCTTAAAAAGTAACAATGCATTTTCCTAAGTTGAAGCTTAAAAAGTAACAATGCATTTTCCTAAGTTGAAGCTTAAAAAGTAACAATGCATTTTCCTAAGTTGAAGCTTAAAAAGTAACAATGCATTTTCCTAAGTTGAAGCTTAAAAAGTAACAATGCATTTTCCTAAGTTAAAGCTTAAAAAGTAACAATGCATTTTTCCTAAGTTGAAGCTTAAAAAGTAACAATGCTTTTTCCTAAGTTGAAGCTTAAAAAGTAACAATGCATTTTCCTAAGTTGAAGCTTAAAAAGTAACAATGCATTTTCCTAAGTTGAAGCTTAAAAAGTAACAATGCATTTTCCTAAGTTGAAGCTTAAAAAGTAACAATGCATTTTCCTAAGTTGAAGCTTAAAAAGTAACAATGCTTTTTCCTAAGTTGAAGCTTAAAAAGTAACAATGCATTTTCCTAAGTTGAAGCTTAAAAAGTAACAATGCATTTTCCTAAGTTAAAGCTTAAAAAGTAACAATGCATTTTTCCTAAGTTGAAGCTTAAAAAGTAACAATGCTTTTTCCTAAGTTGAAGCTTAAAAAGTAACAATGCATTTTCCTAAGTTGAAGCTTAAAAAGTAACAATGCATTTTCCTAAGTTGAAGCTTAAAAAGTAACAATGCATTTTCCTAAGTTAAAGCTTAAAAAGTAACAATGCATTTTTCCTAAGTTGAAGCTTAAAAAGTAACAATGCTTTTTCCTAAGTTGAAGCTTAAAAAGTAACAATGCATTTTCCTAAGTTGAAGCTTAAAAAGTAACAATGCATTTTCCTAAGTTGATGCTTAAAAAGTAACAATGCTTTTTCCTAAGTTGAAGCTTAAAAATTAACAATGCTTTTTCCTAAGTTGATGCTTAAAAAGTAACAATGCTTTTTCCTAAGTTGAAGCTTAAAAAGTAACAATGCATTTTCCTAAGTTGAAGCTTAAAAAGTAACAATGCTTTTTCCTAAGTTGATGCTTAAAAAGTAACAATGCATTTTTCTAAAATGAAGCTTAAAAAGTAACAATGCATTTTTCCATAATGAAGCTTAAAAAAAGTAACAATGCATTTTTCCTAAGTTGAAGCTTAAAAAGTAACAATGCATTTTTCTAAAATGAAGCTTAAAAAGTAACAATGCATTTTTCCATAATGAAGCTTAAAAAAAGTAACAATGCATTTTTCCTAAGTTGAAGCTTAAAAAGTAACAATGCATTTTTCTAAAATGAAGCTTAAAAAGTAACAATGCATTTTTCCATAATGAAGCTTAAAAAGTAACAATGCATTTTTCCTAAGTTGAAGCTTAAAAAGTAACAATGCATTTTTCTAAAATGAAGCTTAAAAAGTAACAATGCATTTTTCCATAATGAAGCTTAAAAAAAGTAACAATGCATTTTTCCTAAGTTGAAGCTTAAAAAGTAACAATGCATTTTTCCTAAGTTGAAGCTTAAAAAGTAACAATGCATTTTTCTAAAATGAAGCTTAAAAAGTAACAATGCATTTTTCCATAATGAAGCTTAAAAAGTAACAATGCATTTTTCCTAAGTTGAAGCTTAAAAAGTAACAATGCATTTTTCCTAAGTTGAAGCTTAAAAAGTAACAATGCATTTTTCTAAAATGAAGCTTAAAAAGTAACAATGCATTTTTCCATAATGAAGCTTAAAAAAAGTAACAATGCATTTTTCCTAAGTTGAAGCTTAAAAAGTAACAATGCATTTTTCCTAAGTTGAAGCTTAAAAAGTAACAATGCATTTTTCTAAAATGAAGCTTAAAAAGTAACAATGCATTTTTCCATAATGAAGCTTAAAAAAAGTAACAATGCATTTTTCCTAAGTTGAAGCTTAAAAAGTAACAATGCATTTTTCCTAAGTTGAAGCTTAAAAAGTAACAATGCATTTTTCCTAAGTTGAAGCTTAAAAAGTAACAATGCATTTTTCTAAAATGAAGCTTAAAAAGTAACAATGCATTTTTCTATAATGAAGCTTAAAAAAAGTAACAATGCATTTTTCCTAAGTTGAAGCTTAAAAAGTAATAATGTATTTTTCTAAAATGAAGCTTAAAAAGTAACAATGAATTTTTTTAAAGTTGAAGCTTAAAAAGTAACAATGCATTTTTCTAAAATGAAGCTTAAAAAGTAACAATGCATTTTTAAAAGTTGAAGCTTAAAAAGTAACAATGCATTTTTCCATAATGAAGCTTAAAAAGTAACAATGCATTCTTTTAAAGTTGAAGCTTAAAAAGTAACAGTGCATTTTTCCTAAGTTGAAGCTTAAAAAGTAACAGTGCATTTTTCTAAAATGAAGCTTAAAAAGTAACAATGCATTTTTAAAAGTTGAAGCTTAAAAAGTAACAATGCATTTTTCCATAATGAAGCTTAAAAAGTAACAATGCATTCTTTTAAAGTTGAAGCTTAAAAAGTAACAGTGCATTTTTCCTAAGTTGAAGCTTAAAAAGTAACAATGCATTTTTCCTAAGTTGAAGCTTAAAAAGTAACAATGCATTTTTCCTAAGTTGAAGCTTAAAAAGTAACAATGCATTTTTCTAAAATGAAGCTTAAAAAGTAACAATGCATTTTTCTATAATGAAGCTTAAAAAAAGTAACAATGCATTTTTCCTAAGTTGAAGCTTAAAAAGTAATAATGTATTTTTCTAAAATGAAGCTTAAAAAGTAACAATGAATTTTTTTAAAGTTGAAGCTTAAAAAGTAACAATGCATTTTTCTAAAATGAAGCTTAAAAAGTAACAATGCATTTTTAAAAGTTGAAGCTTAAAAAGTAACAATGCATTTTTCCATAATGAAGCTTAAAAAGTAACAATGCATTCTTTTAAAGTTGAAGCTTAAAAAGTAACAGTGCATTTTTCCTAAGTTGAAGCTTAAAAAGTAACAGTGCATTTTTCTAAAATGAAGCTTAAAAAGTAACAATGCATTTTTCTAAAATGAAGCTTAAAAAGTAACAATGCATTTTTCCTAAGTTGAAGCTTAAAAAGTAACAATGCATTTTTCTAAAAGGAAGCTTAAAAAGTAACAATGCATTTTTTTAAAGTTGAAGCTTAAAAAGTAACAGTGCATTTTTCCTAAGTTGAAGCTTAAAAAGTAATAATGTATTTTTCTAAAATGAAGCTTAAAAAGTAACAATGCATTTTTCTAAAATGAAGCTTAAAAAGTAACAATGCATTTTTCTAAAATGAAGCTTAAAAAGTAACAATGCATTTTTCTATAATGAAGCTTAAAAAAAGTAACAATGCATTTTTCCTAAGTTGAAGCTTAAAAAGTAATAATGTATTTTTCTAAAATGAAGCTTAAAAAGTAACAATGAATTTTTTTAAAGTTGAAGCTTAAAAAGTAACAATGCATTTTTCTAAAATGAAGCTTAAAAAGTAACAATGCATTTTTAAAAGTTGAAGCTTAAAAAGTAACAATGCATTTTTCCATAATGAAGCTTAAAAAGTAACAATGCATTCTTTTAAAGTTGAAGCTTAAAAAGTAACAGTGCATTTTTCCTAAGTTGAAGCTTAAAAAGTAACAGTGCATTTTTCTAAAATGAAGCTTAAAAAGTAACAATGCATTTTTCTAAAATGAAGCTTAAAAAGTAACAATGCATTTTTCCTAAGTTGAAGCTTAAAAAGTAACAATGCATTTTTCTAAAAGGAAGCTTAAAAAGTAACAATGCATTTTTTTAAAGTTGAAGCTTAAAAAGTAACAGTGCATTTTTCCTAAGTTGAAGCTTAAAAAGTAATAATGTATTTTTCTAAAATGAAGCTTAAAAAGTAACAATGCATTTTTCTAAAATGAAGCTTAAAAAGTAACAATGCATTTTTCTAAAATGAAGCTTAAAAAGTAACAATGCATTTTTCTATAATGAAGCTTAAAAAAAGTAACAATGCATTTTTCCTAAGTTGAAGCTTAAAAAGTAATAATGTATTTTTCTAAAATGAAGCTTAAAAAGTAACAATGAATTTTTTTAAAGTTGAAGCTTAAAAAGTAACAATGCATTTTTCTAAAATGAAGCTTAAAAAGTAACAATGCATTTTTAAAAGTTGAAGCTTAAAAAGTAACAATGCATTTTTCCATAATGAAGCTTAAAAAGTAACAATGCATTCTTTTAAAGTTGAAGCTTAAAAAGTAACAGTGCATTTTTCCTAAGTTGAAGCTTAAAAAGTAACAGTGCATTTTTCTAAAATGAAGCTTAAAAAGTAACAATGCATTTTTCTAAAATGAAGCTTAAAAAGTAACAATGCATTTTTCCTAAGTTGAAGCTTAAAAAGTAACAATGCATTTTTCTAAAAGGAAGCTTAAAAAGTAACAATGCATTTTTTTAAAGTTGAAGCTTAAAAAGTAACAGTGCATTTTTCCTAAGTTGAAGCTTAAAAAGTAATAATGTATTTTTCTAAAATGAAGCTTAAAAAGTAACAATGCATTTTTCTAAAATGAAGCTTAAAAAGTAACAATGCATTTTTCTAAAATGAAGCTTAAAAAGTAACAATGCATTTTTCTATAATGAAGCTTAAAAAAAGTAACAATGCATTTTTCCTAAGTTGAAGCTTAAAAAGTAATAATGTATTTTTCTAAAATGAAGCTTAAAAAGTAACAATGAATTTTTTTAAAGTTGAAGCTTAAAAAGTAACAATGCATTTTTCTAAAATGAAGCTTAAAAAGTAACAATGCATTTTTAAAAGTTGAAGCTTAAAAAGTAACAATGCATTTTTCCATAATGAAGCTTAAAAAGTAACAATGCATTCTTTTAAAGTTGAAGCTTAAAAAGTAACAGTGCATTTTTCCTAAGTTGAAGCTTAAAAAGTAACAGTGCATTTTTCTAAAATGAAGCTTAAAAAGTAACAATGCATTTTTCTAAAATGAAGCTTAAAAAGTAACAATGCATTTTTCCTAAGTTGAAGCTTAAAAAGTAACAATGCATTTTTCTAAAAGGAAGCTTAAAAAGTAACAATGCATTTTTTTAAAGTTGAAGCTTAAAAAGTAACAGTGCATTTTTCCTAAGTTGAAGCTTAAAAAGTAATAATGTATTTTTCTAAAATGAAGCTTAAAAAGTAACAATGCATTTTTCTAAAATGAAGCTTAAAAAGTAACAATGCATTTTTCTAAAATGAAGCTTAAAAAGTAACAATGCATTTTTCTAAAATGAAGCTTAAAAAGCAACAAAGCATTTTTCCATAATGAAGCTTGAAAAGTAACAAAGCATTTTTCCATAATGAAGCTTAAAAAGTAACAAAGCATTTTTCCATAATGAAGCTTAAAAAGTAACAAAGCATTTTTCCATAATGAAGCTTAAAAAAAAGTAACAATGTATCTTTTGGTATTACGAAGCTTAAAAGACCAACAATTCATTTTTCCTTACTGGACAGCTTCAAAGAGTAAGTATTTAGTTTATTAAAATTAAATAAAACATTTTATTTATCATTATTTATTTCATTTATTAAATATACTTTTTACAAAATAACTAAAAAAAATCATTTATTACAAACATTATTAGCGGAACAGCTGTTAGTAGTAGGACTGAAATTTTCACCACTTTGACAATTCATCAACATCCCCGAACCTTTACTACAAAAAACAAACAAACCACAATCAGTCGGATGTTCTACAAAAGCCAATTTATCTCCATATGGTTCGCACACTTGATCTAAATCTACGGGTTCCTAAAAAAAAAAAAAAAAATTATATAATTTTTTCTTATTTTATATTCACTACTTTACCTCTTGCTCATCAGAACCTTCTGGTTCCTTTGGTTCCGGTACTGATTCATCTGATTCATTATTTTCTGGTTCCGGACTAGATTCTTCAGGTTGTGGTTCTTCTGGTTCTGGTGAAGATTCTTCTGGTTCTGGACTAGATTCTTCAGAATCTGGTTCTTCAGGTTCCGGACTAGATTCTTCAGGTTGTGGTTCTTCTGGTTCTGGACTAGATTCTTCTGCTTCTGGAGTAGATTCCTCTGGTACTGGACTAGATTCTTCTGCCTCTGGTACTGGACTAGATTCTTCTGGTACTGGACTAGATTCTTCTGCTTCTGGACTAGATTCATCTGCTTCTGGTACTGGACTAGATTCCTCTGGTACTGGACTAGATTCTTCTGCTTCTGGTACTGGACTAGATCCATCTGCTTCTGGACTAGATTCTTCTGCTTCTGGAGTTGATTCCTCTGGTACTGGACTAGATTCTTCTGCTTCTGGTACTGGACTAGATCCATCTGCTTCTGGACTAGATTCTTCTGCTTCTGGAGTTGATTCCTCTGGTACTGGACTAGATTCTTCTGCTTCTGGTACTGGACTAGATCCATCTGCTTCTGGACTAGATTCTTCTGCTTCTGGAGTTGATTCCTCTGGTACTGGACTAGATTCATCTGCTTCTGGTACTGGACTAGATTCATCTGCTTCTGGACTAGATTCTTCTGCTTCTGGAGTAGATTCCTCTGGTACTGGACTAGATTCTTCTGGTACTGGACTGGATTCTTCTGCTTCTGGAGTAGATTCCTCTGGTACTGGACTAGATTCTTCTGCCTCTGGTACTGGACTAGATTCTTCTGCTTCTGGACTAGATTCTTCTGCTTCTGGACTAGATTCTTCTGGTAGTGGACTAGATTCATCTGCTTCTGGAACTGGACTAGATTCATCTGCTTCTGGTACTGGACTAGATTCTTCTGCTTCTGGACTAGATTCTTCTGCTTCTGGAGTAGATTCCTCTGGTACTGGAGTAGATTCCTCTGGTACTGGACTAGATTCCTCTGGTACTGGACTAGATTCTTCTGGTGCTGGACTAGATTCATCTGCTTCTGGTACTGGACTAGATTCTTCTGGTACTGGACTAGATTCTTCTGCTTCTGGACTAGATTCTTCTGCTTCTGGAGTAGATTCCTCTGGTACTGGACTAGATTCTTCTGCCTCTGGTACTGGACTAGATTCTTCTGCTTCTGGACTAGATTCTTCTGGTACTGGACTAGATTCTTCTGCTTCTGGTACTGGACTAGATTCTTCTGGTTTTGGACTAGATTCCTCTGGTACTGTACTAGATTCTTGTGGTTCTGTAACTGGTTCTTCGGGATTTGGTTTGTTTTGACATTGGGTGTTGCTGGGCCAATCACAGGTGAGTATGGCTTGATGCCATAAGGTTCCAGGACTGCATTTCATTTCTACAGGACCGGCTGGAGCGCATTGGTAAAATTTTGAACAGTCTGATTCGTGTGGTAAATATTGGCCCAGTATACATGATGCTGAATGTACGGTGGCTAAAAATAAATAAATTTTTTATGAAAAAAAAAAAAAAAAAAAAAAAAAAAAAAAAAAAAAAAAAAAAAAAAAAAAAAAAAAAAAAAAAGAATACTGGATTTAATGTTATTAGATTATTTTTAGAAATTTTAATAAAATTTTTTATAGAAATTTTAATGGAAAAATTTATAGAAATTCTAATAGAAATTATTATGGAAATTCTAATGGAAATATTTATAAAAATTATTATAAACATTTTTATGGAAATTTTAATAGAAATTATTATACAAATTCTGATGGGGAAATTTTTATAGAAATTGTGATTAAAATTTTATGGAAATTTTTATAAAAATTATAGAAATTTAGATAGAAATTTTTATGATTTTTTTTTAGAAATTCCAATGGAATTTTTTATAGAAATTATTTTAGAAATTTTGATAGAAATTCTGAAAGAAATTTTTATAGAAATTTTGATGGAAATTTTATGGAAATTTTTATAAAAATTATCGAAATTCTGATAGAAATTTTTATAAAATTTTTTTATAAAAATTCTAACAGAAATTTTAATGGAAATTATTATAGAAATTCTAATGGAAATTTTTATAGAAATTAATAATGAAATTTTTATAAAAAATTTTATAGAAATTTTATGGAAATTTTTATAGAAACTTTTATAGAAATTCTGATTAAAATTTAATGGAAATTTTTATAAAAAATATAGAAATTCAGATGGAAATTTTTATAAAATTTTTTATAGAAATTCTAATGGAAATTTTTATAGAAATTATAGAAATTCTGATGGGAAATTTTTATAGAAATTCTGATGGGAAATTTTTATAGAAATTTTGATTGAAATTTTTATAGAAATTAATAATGAAATTTTTACAAAAAATTTTATAGAAATTTTATGGAAATTTTATGGAAATTTTTATAGAAATTTTTATAGAAATTCTTAAAGAAATTTTATGGAAATTCTTATGGAAATTTTATGGAAATTTTTATAATTATTTTTTTTTATAGAAATTCTACTGGAAATATTTACAGAAATTCTGATAGAAATTATAATAGGAATTTAATAAAAATTTTGATAGAAATTCTGATTGAAATTTTTATAATTATTTTTTTTTTGAAAAATTCTAATGGAAATATTTATAAAAATTTTTATAGAAATTCTGATGGAAATTTTTATAATTTTTTTTATAGAAATTTTAATGGAAATATTTAAAAAATTATATAGAAATTTTTATAGAAATTCTAATGGAAATTTTTATAATTTTTTTTTTATAGAAATTCTAATGGAAATTTTTATAATTTTTTTTTATAGAAATTCTAATAGAAATATTTATAAAAATTATATAGAAATTTTTATAGAAATTCTGATGAAAATTTTTATAATTTTTGTTTTATAGAAATTCTAATGGAAATATTTATAAAAATTTTTATAGAAATTCTGATAGAAATTTTTATATTTTTTTTTTATAGAAATTCTAATGGAAATATTTATAAAAATTATATAGAAATTCTAATGGAAATTTTTATAATTTTTTTTTATAGAAATTCTAATGGAAATATTTATAAAAATTATATAGAAATTTTTATAGAAATTCTAATGGAAATTTTTATAATTTTTTTTTATAGAAATTCTAATGGAAATATTTATAAAAGTTATATAGAAATTTTTATAGGAATTCTGATAGAAATTTTTATAATTTTTTTTTTATAGAAATTCTAATGGAAATATTTATAAAAATTATATAGAAATTCTGATGAAAATTTTTATAATTTTTTTTTATAGAAATTCTAATGGAAATATTTATAAAAATTATATAGAAATTTTTATAGAAATTCTAATGGAAATTTTTATAATTTTTTTTTTATAGAAATTCTAATGGAAATTTTTATAATTTTTTTTTATAGAAATTCTAATAGAAATATTTATAAAAATTATATAGAAATTTTTATAGAAATTCTGATGGAAATTTTTATAATTTTTTTTTATAGAAATTCTAATGGAAATATTTATAAAAATTATATAGAAATTTTTATAGGAATTCTGATAGAAATTTTTATAATTTTTTTTTTATAGAAATTCTAATGGAAATATTTATAAAAATTATATAGAAATTTTTATAGAAATTCTGATGGAAATTTTTATAATTTTTGTTTTATAGAAATTCTAATGGAAATATTTATAAAAATTTTATAGAAATTTTTATAGAAATTCTGATGGAATTTTTAATAGAAATTATTATAAAAACTTTTTATAAACTGTTTTATATAATTTTTTATAATTTTTTTTATAGAATTTTTTAAAAATTTTTTATAAAATTTTTTATAAAATTTTTTATAGAATTTTTTTATAATTTTTTTTATAGAATTTTTAATAAATTTTTTTATGGAAATGTTAATAGAAATTCTGATAGAATTTTTTATAAAAAATAAAAAAAAATAGAAAAGACAACAAAACAACCAGATTTAACCCATACAGAATAATTTCTCACTTACGCGTTAAATAAACACAAAAAAAAATCACAAATAAAACGGAAAACTTAAACATTTTCTTCAGCAGAAAATTTTAATTAATTATCTGCTAAACTAAAATAATTATTAATTTAATTGATCAATTTATTTCTCTATTTATATGAATGAAAATTTTTTATCATTTAATCCCGAATTAAATGTTAATTTTTTTTTTACGATTATTTTCATTGAATTTTTTAATCTTAATCGCGAATTTTATTTATGATGCGTCTTAAAAATTATAAACAATTTATCTAAAGAAATAAAACTGTCAAAAAAAAAAAAAGACGATTTACAATAATCTGGAAATTTTTGGAACGGCAACAATAAAATCAATATTTGATAAATATTATATACAGGGTGAATAGAAAATTGCACTCGAGGATTTATTTAAAAAATATTTAAAAGCTCGAGAGACTAAAAGCAAATTGTTGCTTTTGGAAAAAATGCATTTTTACTTTGTTCTATTGAAAAACACGTGGGAAAAAATGCACTGTAGGTGGAAAAATGCATCGTTGATTTTTTTTTGATTTTTTTGGTGGAAAAATGCATCGTTGATTTTTTTTTTAATTTTTTTGGTGGAAAAATGCATCGTTGATTTTTTTTTTGATTTTTTTGGTGGAAAAATGCATCGTTGATTTTTTTTTTGATTTTTTTGGTGGAAAAATGCATTGTTGATTTATTTTTCTTATTCGAGTGTGGAAAAATGCATTGTTGCTTAGTTTTTTACATTTATAGGTGGAAAAATGCATTGTTGCTTAGTTTTTCCAGTTTGTATGTGGAAAAATGCATTGTTGCTTTATTTTTTCAGTTCGTGTGGAAAAATGCATTGTTGCTTTGTTTTTCCAATTCGAATATGTGGAAAAACACATTGTTGCTTGATTTTTCCGTTTCTATGTGGAAAAATACATTGTTTCTTGGTTTTTCCAGTTTATATGTGGAAAATTGTATTGTTGCTTAGTTTTTCCAGTTTCTATGTGGAAAAATGCATTGTTGCTTAGTTGTTCCAGTTTCTATGTGGAAAAATGTATTGTTGCTTAGTTTTTCCAGTTTCTATGTGGAAAAACACATTGTTGCTTGATTTTTCCGTTTCTATGTGGAAAAATACATTGTTTCTTGGTTTTTCCAGTTTATATGTGGAAAATTGTATTGTTTCTTGGTTTTTCCAGTTTATATGTGGAAAAACACATTGTTGCTTGATTTTTCCGTTTCTATGTGGAAAAATACATTGTTTCTTGGTTTTTCCAGTTTATATGTGGAAAATTGTATTGTTGCTTAGTTTTTCCAGTTTCTATGTGGAAAAATGCATTGTTGCTTAGTTGTTCCAGTTTCTATGTGGAAAAATGTATTGTTGCTTAGTTTTTCCAGTTTCTATGTGGAAAAACACATTGTTGCTTGATTTTTCCGTTTCTATGTGGAAAAATACATTGTTTCTTGGTTTTTCCAGTTTATATGTGGAAAATTGTATTGTTGCTTAGTTTTTCCAGTTTCTATGTGGAAAAATGCATTGTTGCTTAGTTTTTCCAGTTTCTATGTGGAAAAATGCATTGTTGCTTAGTTTTTCCAGTTTCTATGTGGAAAAATGCATTGTTGCTTAGTTTTTCCAGTTTATATGTGGAAAATTGTATTGTTGCTTAGTTTTTCCAGTTTATATGTGGAAAATTGTATTGTTGCTTAGTTTTTCCAGTTTCTATGTGGAAAAATGCATTGTTGCTTAGTTTTTCCAGTTTCTATGTGGAAAAATGCATTGTTGCTTAGTTTTTCCAGTTTCTATGTGGAAAAATGCATTGTTGCTTAGTTTTTCCAGTTTATATGTGGAAAATTGTATTGTTGCTTAGTTTTTCCAGTTTATATGTGGAAAATTGTATTGTTGCTTAGTTTTTCCAATTTCTATGTGGAAAAATGCATTGTTGCTTAGTTGTTCCAGTTTCTATGTGGAAAAATGTATTGTTGCTTAGTTTTTCCAGTTTCTATGTGGAAAAACACATTGTTGCTTGATTTTTCCGTTTCTATGTGGAAAAATACATTGTTTCTTGGTTTTTACAGTTTATATGTGGAAAATTGTATTGTTGCTTAGTTTTTCCAGTTTCTATGTGGAAAAATGCATTGTTGCTTAGTTTTTCCAGTTTCTATGTGGAAAAATGCATTGTTGCTTAGTTTTTCCAGTTTCTATGTGGAAAAATGCATTGTTGCTTTGTTTTTCCAGTTTGTATGTGGAAAATTGTATTGTTGCTTAGTTTTTCCAGTTTCTATGTGGAAAAATGCATTGTTGCTTAGTTTTTCCAGTTTATATGTGGAAAATTGTATTGTTGCTTAGTTTTTCCAGTTTATATGTGGAAAATTGTATTGTTGCTTTATTTTTTTAGTTCGTGTGTGGAAAAATGCATTGTTGCTTTATTTTTTTAGTTCGTGTGTGGAAAATTGTATTGTTGCTTAGTTTTTCCAATTTCTATGTGGAAAAATGCATTGTTGATTAGTTTTTCCAGTTTCTATGTGGAAAAATGCATTGTTGCTTAGTTTTTCCAGTTTCTATGTGGAAAAATGCATTGTTGCTTTATTTTTTTAGTTCGTGTGTGGAAAAATGCATTGTTGATTAGTTTTTCCAGTTTCTATGTGGAAAAATGCATTGTTGCTTAGTTTTTCCAGTTTCTATGTGGAAAAATGCATTGTTGCTTTATTTTTTTAGTTCGTGTGTGGAAAAATGCATTGTTGCTTTATTTTTTTAGTTCGTGTGTGGAAAAATGCATTGTTGCTTTGTTTTTCCAGTTTGTATGTGGAAAAATGCATTTTTGCTTTATTTTTTCAGTTCGCATATGGAAAAATGCATTGTTGCTTTGTTTTTCCAATTCGAGTGTGAAAAAATGCATTGTTGCTTTGTTTTTCCTGTTTGTATGTGGAAAAATGCATTGTTGCTTTATTTTTTTAGTTCGTGTGTGGAAAAATGCATTGTTGCTTTGTTTTTCCTGTTTGTATGTGGAAAAATGCATTGTTGCTTTATTTTTTTAGTTCGTGTGTGGAAAAATGCATTATTGCTTTGTTTTTTTAGTTCGTGTGTGGAAAAATGCATTGTTGCTTTATTTTTTCAGTTCGCATATGGAAAAATGCATTGTTGCTTTGTTTTTCCAATTCGAGTGTGAAAAAATGCATTGTTGCTTTGTTTTTCCTGTTTGTATGTGGAAAAATGCATTGTTGCTTTATTTTTTTAGTTCGTGTGTGGAAAAATGCATTGTTGCTTTGTTTTTCCAGTTTGTATGTGGAAAAATGCATTTTTGCTTTATTTTTTCAGTTCGCATATGGAAAAAGCATTGTTGCTTTGTTTTTCCAATTCGAGTGTGAAAAAATGCATTGTTGCTTTGTTTTTCCTGTTTGTATGTGGAAAAATGCATTGTTGCTTTATTTTTTTAGTTCGTGTGTGGAAAAATGCATTATTGCTCTGTTTTTTCAGTTCATGTGGAGAAAAATGCATTGTTGCTTTATTTTTTCAGTTCGCATATGGAAAAATGCATTGTTGCTTTGTTTTTCCAATTCGAGTGTGAAAAAATGCATTGTTGCTTTGTTTTTCCAGTTTGTATGTGGAAAAATGCATTTTTGCTGTATTTTTTCAGTTCGCATATGGAAAAATGCATTGTTGCTTTGTTTTTCCAATTCGAGTGTGAAAAAATGCATTGTTGCTTTGTTTTTCCTGTTTGTATGTGGAAAAATGCATTGTTGCTTTATTTTTTTAGTTCGTGTGTGGAAAAATGCATTATTGCTTTGTTTTTTTAGTTCGTGTGTGGAAAAATGCATTGTTGCTTTATTTTTTCAGTTCGCATATGGAAAAATGCATTGTTGCTTTGTTTTTCCAATTCGAGTGTGAAAAAATGCATTGTTGCTTTGTTTTTCCTGTTTGTATGTGGAAAAATGCATTGTTGCTTTATTTTTTTAGTTCGTGTGTGGAAAAATGCATTGTTGCTTTGTTTTTCCAGTTTGTATGTGGAAAAATGCATTTTTGCTTTATTTTTTCAGTTCGCATATGGAAAAATGCATTGTTGCTTTGTTTTTCCAATTCGAGTGTGAAAAAATGCATTGTTGCTTTGTTTTTCCTGTTTGTATGTGGAAAAATGCATTGTTGCTTTATTTTTTTAGTTCGTGTGTGGAAAAATGCATTATTGCTTTGTTTTTTTAGTTCGTGTGTGGAAAAATGCATTATTGCTCTGTTTTTTCAGTTCATGTGGAGAAAAATGCATTGTTGCTTTATTTTTTCAGTTCGCATATGGAAAAATGCATTGTTGCTTTGTTTTTCCAATTCGAGTGTGAAAAAATGCATTGTTGCTTTGTTTTTCCAGTTTGTATGTGGAAAAATGCATTTTTGCTTTATTTTTTCAGTTCGCATATGGAAAAATGCATTGTTGCTTTGTTTTTCCAATTCGAGTGTGAAAAAATGCATTGTTGCTTTGTTTTTCCTGTTTGTATGTGGAAAAATGCATTGTTGCTTTATTTTTTTAGTTCGTGTGTGGAAAAATGCATTATTGCTCTGTTTTTTCAGTTCATGTGGAGAAAAATGCATTGTTGCTTTATTTTTTCAGTTCGCATATGGAAAAATGCATTGTTGCTTTGTTTTTCCAATTCGAGTGTGAAAAAATGCATTGTTGCTTTGTTTTTCCTGTTTGTATGTGGAAAAATGCATTGTTGCTTTATTTTTTTAG
Organism: Neocrepidodera transversa; assembly: GCA_963243735.1. Taxonomy (NCBI): domain Eukaryota; kingdom Metazoa; phylum Arthropoda; class Insecta; order Coleoptera; family Chrysomelidae; genus Neocrepidodera; species Neocrepidodera transversa. Next base: position 11,241,789 of record OY725356.1, read on the forward strand.
TTCGTGTGTGGAAAAATGCATTGTTGCTTTATTTTTTCAGTTCGCATATGGAAAAATGCATTGTTGCTTTGTTTTTAAAATTCGAGTGTGAAAAAATGCATTGTTGCTTTGTTTTTCCAGTTTGTATGTGGAAAAATGCATTGTTGCTTTATTTTTTTAGTTCGTGTGTGGAAAAATGCATTGTTGCTTTGTTTTTCCAGTTTGTATGTGGAAAAATGCATTGTTGCTATATTTTTTTAGTTCGTGTGTGGAAAAATGCATTGTTGCTTTATTTTTTCAGTTCGCATATGGAAAAATGCATTGTTGCTTTGTTTTTCCAATTCGAGTGTGAAAAAATGCATTGTTGCTTTGTTTTTCCAGTTTGTATGTGGAAAAATGCATTGTTGCTTTATTTTTTCAGTTCATGTGGAGAAAAATGCATTGTTGCTTTATTTTTTCAGTTCGCATATGGAAAAATGCATTGTTGCTTTGTTTTTCCAGTTTGTATGTGGAAAAATGCATTGTTGCTTTATTTTTTTAGTTCGTGTGTGGAAAAATGCATTGTTGCTTTATTTTTTTAGTTCGAGTGTGGAAAAATGCATTGTTGCTTTATTTTTTTAGTTCGTGTGTGGAAAAATGCATTGTTGCTTTATTTTTTCAGTTCGCATATGGAAAAATGCATTGTTGCTTTGTTTTTCCAATTCGAGTGTGAAAAAATGCATTGTTGCTTTGTTTTTCCAGTTTGTATGTGGAAAAATGCATTGTTGCTTTATTTTTTCAGTTCATGTGGAGAAAAATGCATTGTTGCTTTATTTTTTCAGTTCGCATATGGAAAAATGCATTGTTGCTTTGTTTTTCCAGTTTGTATGTGGAAAAATGCATTGTTGCTTTATTTTTTTAGTTCGTGTGTGGAAAAATGCATTGTTGCTTTATTTTTTTAGTTCGAGTGTGGAAAAATGCATTGTTGCTTTGTTTTTTTTATTCGTGTGTGGAAAAATGCATTGTTGCTTGGTTTTTCCAGTTTCAATGTGGAAAAACACATTGTTGCTTTATTTTTTTAGTTCGTGTGTGGAAAAATGCATTGTTGCTTTATTTTTTTAGTTCGAGTGTGGAAAAATGCATTGTTGCTTTATTTTTTTAGTTCGTGTGTGGAAAAATGCATTGTTGCTTTATTTTTTCAGTTCGCATATGGAAAAATGCATTGTTGCTTTGTTTTTCCAATTCGAGTGTGAAAAAATGCATTGTTGCTTTGTTTTTCCAGTTTGTATGTGGAAAAATGCATTGTTGCTTTATTTTTTCAGTTCATGTGGAGAAAAATGCATTGTTGCTTTATTTTTTCAGTTCGCATATGGAAAAATGCATTGTTGCTTTGTTTTTCCAGTTTGTATGTGGAAAAATGCATTGTTGCTTTATTTTTTTAGTTCGTGTGTGGAAAAATGCATTGTTGCTTTATTTTTTTAGTTCGAGTGTGGAAAAATGCATTGTTGCTTTGTTTTTTTTATTCGTGTGTGGAAAAATGCATTGTTGCTTGGTTTTTCCAGTTTCAATGTGGAAAAACACATTGTTGCTTTATTTTTCAAAATACACAGGAGTGCTGAAAAAAGCTCGAGTGCACGTACCGAAAAAAACTCGAAAGAAAAGAAAAATATTAAAAAACAGCACTCGACCAATTATTAAAATAACAAAATTTTTAATTGACCAAAAAAAAAATACATTTAAATTTTATTTCTTAATTATACAGAGTGTATTAAAAAAAGATACATGTATATCTACACCTGTTTAAATAGAAAAAAAATTACCAAAAATTTTCTCACAATAATAATAATAATAATAATAATAACCAACCCTGATAGCATCATATAAAAAAAAAAAAAATATCCAGGTGAATAAAGCAAATTCAAATCCCAAAAAATATTACGTTAATTCCCCATTACCATAGGCGTACTTAAAAAAAAAAAAAAAAAAAAAAAAAAAAACCAAATACATATAAAAATAATACAAAAATAATAATAATAATAATATAAAATTTAGTAAAATATTATATAAAAATAAATAATTAATCATCCAAAATAAACTACAGATTTAACCCCTATCGAATTATTTATTAAATAAAAAAATAAATAATAAGTATTAATTTTTTTTATTAATAATAATTTTTATATAACCCGCCTATGATTCCAAAGACGTATGGAATTCTCATAGTGGGCCGCGATACGGCCATTAAAGCATTTATTTACGATCGACTAGTGAATAAAAAGAAAAAAAAAATGAAGAAAAAAAAAAAAAAAAGGAGCCCACGTTACGGCCCTCCATCATCTTTTTACATAATGGAAGAATGGATTTATGTCATTTTTCGGGCGTATCAAAAGTTTTACTCGGTATAATACTCCGGGTTTTAGTAGCCACCATAATAATAATAATAGTAATAATAATAAGCGTGGATTAATCGGAATTTTTTTTTTTAATTTTTAAACAGGTAGACGGAATAAATATGGAATTATTATTATTATTTTTTTTTTTTAGAAATTTATTTTATCAAGTACACTCTGTATATTTTTATAATTAAAATTATGCTAATTAAGATCACTCTGTATATTTAAATGTTTTAAAAAAAATGTTTGCATGTAAATCAAAAATGTTTCGATTGTTTTTCAAATTCGTGTGTGGAAAAACGCATTTTTTCTAGTTTCGAGCTTTTTTTAGCACTCGAGCTATTTTATAACACTCGAGAATTTTACAGCACTCGAGTTTTTTTTTAGCACTCATTATTTTATAACACTCGTGCTTTTTTTTGAGCACTCGAGCTATTTTATAACACACGAGCTTTTTTTTTGAGCACTCATTATTTTATAACACTCGAGCTTTTTTTTTGAGCACTCGAGCAATTTTATAGCACTCGAGTTTTTTTTTTAGCACTCATTATTTTATAACACTCGTGCTTTTTTTTGAGCACTCGAGCTATTTTATAACACACGAGCTTTTTTTTGAGCACTCGAGCCATTTTATAACACCCGAGCTTTTTTTTGAGCACTCAAGAATTTTGTAGCACTCGAGCTTTTTTTTGAGCACTCGAGAATTTTGTAGCACTCGAGTTTTTTTTTAGCACTCGAGCAATTTTATAACACTCGAGCTTTTTTTTGAGCACTCGAGAATTTTGTAGCACTCGAGTTTTTTTTTAGCACTCGAGCAATTTTATAACACTCGAGCTTTTTTTTGTAGCACTCGAGAATTTTGTAGCACCCGAACTTTTTTTTGAGCACTCGAGCTATTTTATAACACTCGAGCTTTTTTTTGAGCACTCGAGAATTTTGTAGCACTCGAGCTTTTTTTTTGAGCACTCGAGCTATTTTATAACACTCGAGCTTTTTTTTGAGCACTCGAGAATTTTGTAGCACTCGAGCTATTTTATAACACTCGAGTTTTTTTTAGCACTCGAGCCATTTTATAACACCCGAGCTTTTTTTTGAGCACTCAAGAATTTTGTAGCACTCGTGCTTTTTTTTTGAGCACTCGAGCCATTTTATAACACTCGAGCTTTTTTTTTGAGCACTCGAGCTATTTTATAACACTCGAGCTTTTTTTTGAGCACTCGAGAATTTTGTAGCACTCGAGCTTTTTTTTGAGCACTCGAGCTATTTTATAACACTCGAGCTTTTTTTTTGAGCACTCGAGAATTTTGTAGCACTCGAGCTTTTTTTTGAGCACTCGAGCTATTTTATAACACTCGAGCTTTTTTTTGAGCACTCGAGCAATTTTATAGCACTCGAGCTTTTTTTTTGAGCACTCGAGCCATTTTATAACACTCGAGCTTTTTTTTTGAGCACTCGAGCCATTTTATAACACCCGAGCTTTTTTTTGAGCACTCGCGAATTTTGTAGCACTCGATTTTTTTTTAGCACTCGAGCTATTTTATAACACTCGAGCTTTTTTTTTGAGCACTCGAGCAATTTTATAGCACTCGAGTTTTTTTTTAGCACTCGAGCCATTTTATAACACTCGAGCTTTTTTTTTGAGCACTCGAGCAATTTTATAGCACTCGAGCTTTTTTTTTGAGCACTCGAGCCATTTTGTAGCACTCGTGCTTTTTATTTGAGCACTCGAGCCATTTTATAACACTCGAGCTTTTTTTTGAGCACTCGCGAATTTTGTAGCACTCGATTTTTTTTTAGCACTCGAGCTATTTTATAACACTCGAGCTTTTTTTTTGAGCACTCGAGCAATTTTATAGCACTCGAGTTTTTTTTTAGCACTCGAGCCATTTTATAACACTCGAGTTTTTTTTTTAGCACTCGAGCCATTTTATAACACTCGTGCTTTTTTTTTGAGCACTCGAGCCATTTTATAACACTCGAGCTTTTTTTTTGAGCACTCGAGCCATTTTATAACACTCGAGCTTTTTTTTTGAGCACTCGAGAATTTTGTAGCACTCGTGCTTTTTATTTGAGCACTCGAGCTATTCTATTCTATAATGTTATTCGAAAGTTCAATTACTAAAAATGTTTAAAGTGCAATCAACGTGAAATTAGGAGGCAGCGCGGTAATTAACTCTCGCGGGTTATTCTTCTTCTCTCTCGGTGGCCGTAAATCAAGGGTCGTGCAGCCAGCGAACCGAATGGCCTTTTACGTCGAACAGGTGGCTCGACGAGATGATTTGTTGGGATTTGGACCGATGCGAACTAAAGAAATCATGAATCTATTAAAATTTGAAAAAAAAAACACAAGAGGTTTTTTCACTACTTGAATTTGTGCTTTTTTCTTAATATTTAAAAAAAAAAACAAAAATGCATTTATGGAAAAAAAAACTCGAGTAATTGGCTCGAGCTAAATGAAATTCGAGTGTAATTGAACAATTTATCGGAAAAATGCATTTTTACCTCTCGAGCTAAAAGAAATTCGAGTGTAATTGAACAATTTATGGGAAAAATGCATTTTTACCTCTCGAGCTAAATTAAATTCGAGTGTAATTGAACAATTTATCGGAAAAATACATTTTTACCTCTCGAGCTAAATGAAATTCGAGTGTAATTGAACAATTTATCGGAAAAATACATTTTTACCTCTCGAGCTAAATGAAATTCGAGTGTAATTGAACAATTTATCGAAAAAATGCATTTTTACCTCTCGAGCTACATGAAATTCGAGTGTAATTGAACAATTTATCGAAAAAATGCATTTTTACCTCTCGAGCTACATGAAATTCGAGTGTAATTGAACAATTTATCGGAAAAATACATTTTTACCTCTCGAGCTAAATGAAATTCGAGTGTAATTGAACAATTTATCGGAAAAATACATTTTTACCTCTCGAGCTAAATGAAATTCGAGTGTAATTGAACAATTTATCGGAAAAATACATTTTTACCTCTCGAGCTAAATGAAATTCGAGTGTAATTGAATAATTTATCGGAAAAATGCATTTTTACCTCTCGAGCTAAAAGAAATTCGAGTGTAATTGAACAATTTATCGGAAAAATGCATTTTTACCTCTCGATGCATTTTTACCTCTCGAGCTAAATGAAATTCGAGTGTAATTGAATAATTTATCGGAAAAATGCATTTTTACCTCTCGAGCTAAAAGAAATTCGAGTGTAATTGAACAATTTATCGGAAAAATACATTTTTACCTCTCGAGCTAAAAGAAATTCGAATGCAATTGGACAATTTATCGAAAAAATGCATTTTTACCACTCGATGCATTTTTACCTCTCGAGCTAAAAGAAATTCGGGTGTAATTGAACAATTTATCGGAAAAATGCATTTTTACCACTCGATGCATTTTTACCTCTCGAGCTAAAAGAAATTCGGGTGTAATTGAACAATTTATCGAAAAAATACATTTTTACCTCTCGAGCTAAATGAAATTCGAGTGTAATTGAATAATTTATCGGAAAAATGCATTTTTACCTCTCGAGCTAAAAGAAATTCGAGTGTAATTGAACAATTTATCGAAAAAATGCATTTTTACCACTCGATGCATTTTTACCTCTCGAGCTAAAAGAAATTCGGGTGTAATTGAACAATTTATCGAAAAAATACATTTTTACCTCTCGAGCTAAAAGAAATTCGAATGCAATTGAACAATTTATCGGAAAAATGCATTTTTACCTCTCGAGCCAAATAAAATTCGAGTGTAATTGAACAATTTATCGGAAAAATGCATTTTTACCTCTCGAGCCAAATAAAATTCGAGTGTAATTGAACAATTTATCGGAAAAATGCATTTTTACCTCTCGAGCTAAATGAAATTCGAATGCAATTGAACAATTTATCGGAAAAATGCATTTTTACCTCTCGAGCCAAATAAAATTCGAGTGTAATTGAACAATTTATCGGAAAAATGCATTTTTACCTCTCGAGCCAAATAAAATTCGAGTGTAATTGAACAATTTATGGGAAAAATGCATTTTTACCTCTCGAGCTAAAAGAAATTCGAGTGTAATTGAACAATTTATCGAAAAAATGCATTTTTACCACTCGATGCATTTTTACCTCTCGAGCTAAAAGAAATTCGGGTGTAATTGAACAATTTATCGGAAAAATGCATTTTTACCTCTCGAGCTAAAAGAAATTCGAGTGTAATTGAACAATTTATCGAAAAAATGCATTTTTACCACTCGATGCATTTTTACCTCTCGAGCTAAAAGAAATTCGGGTGTAATTGAACAATTTATCGGAAAAATGCATTTTTACCTCTCGAGCTAAAAGAAATTCGAGTGTAATTGAACAAGTTATCGAAAAAATGCATTTTTACCACTCGATGCATTTTTACCTCTCGAGCTAAAAGAAATTCGGGTGTAATTGAACAATTTATCGAAAAAATACATTTTTACCTCTCGAGCTAAAAGAAATTCGAATGCAATTGAACAATTTATCGGAAAAATGCATTTTTACCTCTCGAGCCAAATAAAATTCGAGTGTAATTGAACAATTTATCGGAAAAATGCATTTTTACCTCTCGAGCCAAATAAAATTCGAGTGTAATTGAACAATTTATCGGAAAAATGCATTTTTACCTCTCGAGCCAAATAAAATTCGAGTGTAATTGAACAATTTATCGGAAAAATGCATTTTTACCTCTCGAGCTAAAAGAAATTCGAGTGCAATTGAATAATTTATCGGAAAAATGCATTTTTACCTCTCGAGCCAAAAGAAATTCGAATGCAATTGGACAATTTATCGAAAAAATGCATTTTTACCTCTCGATGCATTTTTACCTCTCGAGCTAAATGAAATTCGAGTGTAATTGAATAATTTATCGGAAAAATGCATTTTTACCTCTCGAGCTAAAAGAAATTCGAATGCAATTGGACAATTTATCGGAAAAATGCATTTTTACCTCTCGAGCTAAAAGAAATTCGAGTGCAATTGAATAATTTATCGGAAAAATGCATTTTTACCTCTCGAGCCAAAAGAAATTCGAATGCAATTGGACAATTTATCGAAAAAATGCATTTTTACCTCTCGATGCATTTTTACCTCTCGAGCTAAATGAAATTCGAGTGTAATTGAATAATTTATCGGAAAAATGCATTTTTACCTCTCGAGCTAAAAGAAATTCGAATGCAATTGGACAATTTATCGGAAAAATGCATTTTTACCTCTCGAGCTAAAAGAAATTCGAGTGTAATTGAACAATTTATCGGAAAAATGCATTTTTACCTCTCGAGCCAAATAAAATTCGAGTGTAATTGAACAATTTATCGGAAAAATGCATTTTTACCTCTCGAGCTAAAAGAAATTCGAGTGTAATTGAACAATTTATCGGAAAAATGCATTTTTACCTCTCGAGCTAAATGAAATTCGAATGCAATTGAACAATTTATCGGAAAAATGCATTTTTACCTCTCGAGCCAAATAAAATTCGAGTGTAATTGAACAATTTATCGGAAAAATGCATTTTTACATCTCGAGCTAAAAGAAATTCGAATGCAATTGGACAATTTATCGGAAAAATGCATTTTTACCACTCGATGCATTTTTACCTCTCGAGCTAAATGAAATTCGAGTGTAATTGAACAATTTATCGGAAAAATGCATTTTTACCTCTCGAGCTAAAAGAAATTCGAGTGTAATTGAACAATTTATCGGAAAAATGCATTTTTACCTCTCGAGCTAAAAGAAATTCGAGTGTAATTGAATAATTTATCGGAAAAATGCATTTTTACCTCTCGAGCTACATGAAATTCGAATGCAATTGAACAATTTATCGGAAAAATGCATTTTTACCTCTCGAGCTAAAAGAAATTCGAGTGTAATTGAACAATTTATCGGAAAAATGCATTTTTACCTCTCGAGCTAAATGAAATTCGAATGCAATTGAACAATTTATCGGAAAAATGCATTTTTACCTCTCGAGCCAAATAAAATTCGAGTGTAATTGAACAATTTATCGGAAAAATGCATTTTTACATCTCGAGCTAAAAGAAATTCGAGTGTAATTGAACAATTTATCGGAAAAATGCATTTTTACATCTCGAGCTAAAAGAAATTCGAGTGTAATTGAACAATTTATCGAAAAAATGCATTTTTACCTCTCGAGCTACATGAAATTCGAGTGTAATTGAACAATTTATCGGAAAAATACATTTTTACCTCTCGAGCTAAATGAAATTCGAGTGTAATTGAACAATTTATCGGAAAAATGCATTTTTACCTCTCGAGCCAAATAAAATTCGAGTGTAATTGAACAATTTATCGGAAAAATGCATTTTTACCTCTCGAGCTAAATGAAATTCGAATGCAATTGAACAATTTATCGGAAAAATGCATTTTTACCTCTCGAGCCAAATAAAATTCGAGTGTAATTGAACAATTTATCGGAAAAATGCATTTTTACCTCTCGATGCATTTTTACCTCTCGAGCTAAATGAAATTCGAGTGTAATTGAATAATTTATCGGAAAAATGCATTTTTACCTCTCGAGCTAAATGAAATTCGAGTGTAATTGAACAATTTATCGGAAAAATGCATTTTTACCTCTCGAGCTAAAAGAAATTCGAGTGTAATTGGACAATTTATCGGAAAAATGCATTTTTACCTCTCGAGCTAAAAGAAATTCGAGTGCAATTGAATAATTTATCGGAAAAATGCATTTTTACCTCTCGAGCCAAAAGAAATTCGAGTGTAATTGAACAATTTATCGGAAAAATGCATTTTTACCTCTCGAGCTAAATGAAATTCGAATGCAATTGAACAATTTATCGGAAAAATGCATTTTTACCTCTCGAGCCAAATAAAATTCGAGTGTAATTGAACAATTTATCGGAAAAATGCATTTTTACCTCTCGATGCATTTTTACCTCTCGAGCTAAATGAAATTCGAGTGTAATTGAATAATTTATCGGAAAAATGCATTTTTACCTCTCGAGCTAAATGAAATTCGAGTGTAATTGAACAATTTATCGGAAAAATGCATTTTTACCTCTCGAGCTAAAAGAAATTCGAATGCAATTGGACAATTTATCGGAAAAATGCATTTTTACCTCTCGAGCTAAAAGAAATTCGAGTGCAATTGAATAATTTATCGGAAAAATGCATTTTTACCTCTCGAGCCAAAAGAAATTCGAATGCAATTGGACAATTTATCGAAAAAATGCATTTTTACCTCTCGATGCATTTTTACCTCTCGAGCTAAAAGAAATTCGAATGCAATTGGACAATTTATCGGAAAAATGCATTTTTACCTCTCGAGCTAAAAGAAATTCGAGTGTAATTGAACAATTTATCGGAAAAATGCATTTTTACCTCTCGATGCATTTTTACCTCTCGAGCTAAATGAAATTCGAGTGTAATTGAATAATTTATCGGAAAAATGCATTTTTACCTCTCGAGCTAAAAGAAATTCGAATGCAATTGGACAATTTATCGGAAAAATGCATTTTTACCTCTCGAGCTAAAAGAAATTCGAGTGCAATTGAATAATTTATCGGAAAAATGCATTTTTACCTCTCGAGCCAAAAGAAATTCGAATGCAATTGGACAATTTATCGAAAAAATGCATTTTTACCTCTCGATGCATTTTTACCTCTCGAGCTAAATGAAATTCGAGTGTAATTGAATAATTTATCGGAAAAATGCATTTTTACCTCTCGAGCTAAAAGAAATTCGAATGCAATTGGACAATTTATCGGAAAAATGCATTTTTACCTCTCGAGCTAAAAGAAATTCGAGTGTAATTGAACAATTTATCGGAAAAATGCATTTTTACCTCTCGATGCATTTTTACCTCTCGAGCTAAATGAAATTCGAGTGTAATTGAATAATTTATCGGAAAAATGCATTTTTACCTCTCGAGCTAAAAGAAATTCGAGTGTAATTGAACAATTTATCGGAAAAATGCATTTTTACCTCTCGATGCATTTTTACCTCTCGAGCTAAATGAAATTCGAGTGTAATTGAATAATTTATCGGAAAAATGCATTTTTACCTCTCGAGCTAAATGAAATTCGAGTGTAATTGAACAATTTATCGGAAAAATGCATTTTTACCTCTCGAGCTAAAAGAAATTCGAGTGTAATTGAACAATTTATCGGAAAAATGCATTTTTACCTCTCGAGCTAAAAGAAATTCGAGTGTAATTGAATAATTTATCGGAAAAATGCATTTTTACCACTCGATGCATTTTTACCTCTCGAGCTAAATGAAATTCGAGTGTAATTGAACAATTTATCGGAAAAATGCATTTTTACCTCTCGAGCTAAAAGAAATTCGAGTGTAATTGAACAATTTATCGGAAAAATGCATTTTTACCTCTCGAGCTAAAAGAAATTCGAGTGTAATTGAATAATTTATCGGAAAAATGCATTTTTACCTCTCGAGCTAAAAGAAATTCGAATGCAATTGGACAATTTATCGGAAAAATGCATTTTTACCACTCGATGCATTTTTACCTCTCGAGCTAAATGAAATTCGAGTGTAATTGAACAATTTATCGGAAAAATGCATTTTTACCTCTCGAGCTAAAAGAAATTCGAGTGTAATTGAACAATTTATCGGAAAAATGCATTTTTACCTCTCGAGCTAAAAGAAATTCGAATGCAATTGGACAATTTATCGGAAAAATGCATTTTTTCCATAAAAAAAAAACACTCGAGGTTTTTTCACTATTTGCATTTGTGCTTTTTTCTTAATATTTAAAAAAAAACAAAAGTGCATTTATCGAAAAAAACTCGAGTGTAAAGTTTTTTCTAGATTCTAATTAAAGTCGCATTTTTTTTCCATAAAAAAAACACTCGAGGTTTTTTCACTGATTCCAAATGATGAATTGTTCCAAATAATTTAAACCATTCGAATGACATTTCGACAGTTTCTGATACATTCCGAATGGTGGCGCTGCGATCGTTCGAGCAACAATCAGCTCGCGGCGTCTCAATAAATTAAAGGCCTTTGTTAGTTCGGTTATACAGCCATTCAAGGCGTTCTCGTGGCCTCCTAGACGATAGGGTTCATTAAATCCTTTATCGCGTCTCTCGGCCCGACAAAACTTTTAAATTTATTTTCTCGCTTATCGGAATTCCGACGACGGCAGCGACGCTCGACGACGCTCGGCGTCCCGCGCGCAGGAACGTAATTAGAAGAGAAAATGTACTTTTTTGTGGCCCCATTTGAAGGAGCTTATGTTGAGGGAAAAAAAAAACACGAGTGCACGTACTGGGAAAAAATTCGAGTGTTTTTTTTTATGGAAAAAATGCATTTTTTTGGATAAATTGTTCAATTGCATTCGAATTTCTTTTAGCTCGAGAGGGAAAAATGCATTTTCCCAATAAATTGTTCAATTGCACTCGAATTTTATTTAGCTCGAGAGGGAAAAATGCATTTTCCCAATAAATTGTTCAATTGCACTCGAATTTTATTTAGCTCGAGAGGTAAAAATGCATTTTCCCAATAAATTGTTCAATTGCACTCGAATTTTATTTAGCTCGAGAGGTAAAAATGCATTTTCCCAATAAATTGTTCAATTGCACTCGAATTTTATTTAGCTCGAGAGGGAAAAATGCATTTTCCCAATAAATTGTTCAATTGCACTCGAATTTTATTTAGCTCGAGAGGGAAAAATGCATTTTCCCAATAAATTGTTCAATTGCATTCGAATTTCTTTTAGCTCGAGAGGGAAAAATGCATTTTCCCAATAAATTGTTCAATTGCACTCGAATTTTATTTAGCTCGAGAGGGAAAAATGCATTTTCCCAATAAATTGTTCAATTGCACTCGAATTTTATTTAGCTCGAGAGGTAAAAATGCATTTTCCCAATAAATTGTTCAATTGCACTCGAATTTTATTTAGCTCGAGAGGTAAAAATGCATTTTCCCAATAAATTGTTCAATTGCACTCGAATTTTATTTAGCTCGAGAGGGAAAAATGCATTTTCCCAATAAATTGTTCAATTGCACTCGAATTTTATTTAGCTCGAGAGGGAAAAATGCATTTTCCCAATAAATTGTTCAATTGCATTCGAATTTCTTTTAGCTCGAGAGGGAAAAATGCATTTTCCCAATAAATTGTTCAATTGCACTCGAATTTTATTTAGCTCGAGAGGGAAAAATGCATTTTCCCAATAAATTGTTCAATTGCACTCGAATTTTATTTAGCTCGAGAGGGAAAAATGCATTTTCCCAATAAATTGTTCAATTGCACTCGAATTTTATTTAGCTCGAGAGGTAAAAATGCATTTTCCCAATAAATTGTTCAATTGCACTCGAATTTTATTTAGCTCGAGAGGGAAAAATGCATTTTCCCAATAAATTGTTCAATTGCACTCGAATTTTATTTAGCTCGAGAGGTAAAAATGCATTTTCCCAATAAATTGTTCAATTGCACTCGAATTTTATTTAGCTCGAGAGGTAAAAATGCATTTTTGTGATAAAATATAAAATTGCACTCGAATTTCATTTAGCTCGAGAGGTAAAAGTGCATTTTTGCGATAAAACATTAAATTACACTCGAGATTTTTTAGCTCGAGAGGTAAAAATGCATTTTTGTGATAAAATATAAAATTGCACTCGAATTTCATTTAGCTCGAGAGGTAAAAATGCATCGAGAGGTAAAAATGCATTTTTCCGATAAATTGTTCAATTACATTTGAATTGCATTTAGCTCGAGAGGTAAAAATGCATTTTCCCAATAAATTGTTCAATTGCACTCGAATTTCATTTAGCTCGAGAGGTAAAAATGCATCGAGAGGTAAAAATGCATTTTTCCGATAAATTGTTCAATTACATTTGAATTGCATTTAGCTCGAGAGGTAAAAATGCATTTTTCCGATAAATTGTTCAATTACATTTGAATTGCATTTAGCTCGAGAGGTAAAAATGCATTTTTCCGATAAATTGTTCAATTACACTCGAATTTCATTTAGCTCGAGAGGGAAAAATGCATTTTCCCAATAAATTGTTCAATTGCACCCGAATTTTATTTAGCTCGAGAGGTAAAAATGCATTTTCCCAATAAATTGTTCAATTGCACTCGAATTTCATTTAGCTCGAGAGGTAAAAATGCATCGAGAGGTAAAAATGCATTTTTCCGATAAATTGTTCAATTACATTTGAATTGCATTTAGCTCGAGAGGTAAAAATGCATTTTCCCAATAAATTGTTCAATTGCACTCGAATTTCATTTAGCTCGAGAGGTAAAAATGCATCGAGAGGTAAAAATGCATTTTTCCGATAAATTGTTCAATTACATTTGAATTGCATTTAGCTCGAGAGGTAAAAATGCATTTTTCCGATAAATTGTTCAATTACACTCGAATTTCATTTAGCTCGAGAGGTAAAAATGCATTTTCCCAATAAATTGTTCAATTGCACTCGAATTTCATTTAGCTCGAGAGGTAAAAATGCATTTTTTCGATAAATTGTTCAATTACACTCGAATTTCATTTAGCTCGAGAGGTAAAAATGCATTTTTTCGATAAATTGTTCAATTACACTCGAATTTCATTTAGCTCGAGAGGTAAAAATGCATTTTTCCGATAAAACGTCGAATTTATTTTAGCTCGAGAGCTAAAAATGCATTTTTTCGATAAATTGTTCAATTACACTCGAATTTCATTTAGCTCGAGAGGTAAAAATGCATTTTTCTGATAAAACGTCGAATTTATTTTAGCTCGAGAGCTAAAAATGCATTTTTTCGATAAATTGTTCAATTACACTCGAATTTCATTTAGCTCGAGAGGTAAAAATGCATTTTCCCAATAAATTGTTCAATTGCACTCGAATTTCATTTAGCTCGAGAGGTAAAAATGCATTTTTTCGATAAATTGTTCAATTACACTCGAATTTCATTTAGCTCGAGAGGTAAAAATGCATTTTTTCGATAAATTGTTCAATTACACTCGAATTTCATTTAGCTCGAGAGGTAAAAATGCATTTTTCCGATAAAACGTCGAATTTATTTTAGCTCGAGAGCTAAAAATGCATTTTTTCGATAAATTGTTCAATTACACTCGAATTTCATTTAGCTCGAGAGGTAAAAATGCATTTTTCTGATAAAACGTCGAATTTATTTTAGCTCGAGAGCTAAAAATGCATTTTTTCGATAAATTGTTCAATTACACTCGAATTTCATTTAGCTCGAGAGGTAAAAATGCATTTTTCCGATAAAACGTCGAATTTATTTTAGCTCGAGAGGTAAAAATGCATTTTTTCGATAAATTGTTCAATTACACTCGAATTTCTTTTAGCTCGAGAGGTAAAAATGCATTTTCTCAATAAATTGTCCAATTTATAAAAAAAAATGCATTTTATTTAAAATTGTGAAAAAATGCACTTTTCCACTTTTTTTCATACAGAAAAAAATGCACAAATGCATACAACAAAAAAACCTCGAGTGTACCGAAAAGTATTAAAAAAAAAAAAAAAGAAAAAAAAAAAAAAAAAAAAAAAAAAAAAAAAAAAAAAAAAACCCAAAAATCCTCTTTCGTCCCATAGATCAAGGGCGACTGCGGCGACGGTTTTTAACAAAAGACCCAATTTCACAAGCCAACACCCCTTCGACCCCTTCGACCCCTTCACCCCTCTTCGACCCTTCGCACCCCACTTCGATGCTCTTTTTGTTAAACTTCAAGAATTGGTAATTATTAGAAGAGAACTTTGTGTTTGTTATTATATTCATTACAACGAGGATTTATAAAAGGGTGTGCCACACGGTGCTTTATTCTGCTCGAGATGAGATGATGAGAGCGCGATCGAACAGTGGTGGTCCCGACTAGATTCTATTTAAAATAGGGTTGAAATTAAAATTTTTTTAAATTTTTTTTTTTTTTTTTTGAATTAATTCAGCATTATTTAACATTATTTTAGCATTATTTTTAGCATAATTTGAGCATTATTTTAAGCATTATTTTAACATTATTTTAAGCATTATTTTTAGCATTATTTGAGCATTATTTGAGCATTATTTGGGCATAATTTTTAGCACTATTTTAGCATTATTTGAGCATTATTTTAGCATTATTTTAAGCCTTATTTTAAGCCTTATTTTTAGCATTATTTGAGCATTATTTGAGCATTATTTTAGCATTATTTTAAGCCTTATTTTCAGCATTATTTGAGCATTATTTTAAGCATTATTTTAACATTATTTTAAGCATTATTTTTAGCATTATTTGAGCATTATTTGAGCATTATTTGGGCATAATTTTTAGCACTATTTTAGCATTATTTGAGCATTATTTTAGCATTATTTTAAGCCTTATTTTAAGCCTTATTTTTAGCATTATTTGAGCATTATTTGAGCATTATTTTAGCATTATTTTAAGCCTTATTTTCAGCATTATTTGAGCATTATTTTAAGCATTATTTTAACATAATTTTTAGCATAATTTTTAGCATTATTTTAAGCATTATTTTAACATTATTTTAAGCATTATTTTTAGCATTATTTGAGCATTATTTGAGCATTATTTGGGCATAATTTTTAGCACTATTTTAGCATTATTTGAGCATTATTTTAGCATTATTTTAAGCCTTATTTTAAGCCTTATTTTTAGCATTATTTGAGCATTATTTGAGCATTATTTTAGCATTATTTTAAGCCTTATTTTCAGCATTATTTGAGCATTATTTTAAGCATTATTTTAACATTATTTTAAGCATTATTTTTAGCATTATTTGAGCATTATTTGAGCATTATTTGGGCATAATTTTTAGCACTATTTTAGCATTATTTGAGCATTATTTTAGCATTATTTTAAGCCTTATTTTAAGCCTTATTTTTAGCATTATTTGAGCATTATTTGAGCATTATTTTAGCATTATTTTAAGCCTTATTTTCAGCATTATTTGAGCATTATTTTAAGCATTATTTTAACATTATTTTAAGCATTATTTTTAGCATTATTTGAGCATTATTTGAGCATTATTTGGCATAATTTTTAGCACTATTTTAGCATTATTTGAGCATTTT